>CM071945.1:8627500-9190000 GCA_036784905.1 Acrossocheilus fasciatus | reverse complement strand
TCAGTGGACATGTATTTCACTCAATCTTAACATTCTTGAGCAGCTGTGGGGGATTCTGTAGAGACGAGCTGAGCAAAACTCCCCATTAAAGACCAGAGCATTCAAGGAGGTCGTCCTCCAGGAGATAAACAGGACAGATGTGAAAATATTACAGAAAATATTGGCATATATTTTGTTGTTTTTATTAAGTATATGTTTAATACATTTCAATTTTGCCATCTTTCCATGAATTATATTAGTGATCATTAAGAAAATACATCTTTATATTTATTCAGAGGGGGTGTATTCATTTATGCTGTGCACTGTATATATATGAAGTGGCTTTAAGAAAAGAGCTAGAGCAGTGAAAATTCCCATTTCCACCATCAGGGCAATAATTAAGAATTTCCAATCAACATAAAATGTTTCCGAAAATGCCTGGAAGAGAATGTGCATCTATATCATCCTAATGCACGGTGAGAAGGAGAGTTTGAGTGGCTAAAGACTATATATCTCAGAAGAACAATTTATTACTAATAATAAAATCTGTTAAAAATCTGTTCTGGATATTGGTTAACAGCCATTTAAACAATCTGCATAGGTCATGAAAAAGCTACAATGAGCATTATAGATTCTCTCGTTAATTTTTCTGCAGTGGTCCTTCTACCGTTTCTGGTTCTCCTCTCCATTCTGCATGCACTCTTTCCATCTCTTCCACCCAACCTGCAGTGCCTCTTACATCACTCCTCACATTCTTCAGTTCAAGGCCTCTGGAAATCTCTCAAACCTTTTTTCTAACTTATTACTAAGGTAACTCACGGCGCTGGCGAGCAGGAAAGAAAGGGAGGTGATGGAATCGTGACTGTGTGTACTTCTTTGTTTGTTTTTTGTGCATTCCTGTGTGAGCGAGAGTATGACTATGCCGGAGAGCGAGGGGGAGAGAGAGAGCGCGAGAAAACGAGCGCACAGCGTGCATGCAGTGGTGCTGATGATCTGTATCATACATTTGTAAAAATATCTCTAGTTTGTCTCCGTGATAGTGAGAGGAAATATAACAAGGGGACTTGATTTGAGGACTGTTGTAAACGTTGCTTCCTCTCATCTTTTCAAAAACGTACCATGACTGTGAAATGCTTCTTTTTGTCACAGTGGGCATCCAGCCTCATACAATGTAAACCACATCCAGTCCAAATGATTCTGAATAAAAGATTCAAAAGCCCTATCTGGCCTGGCAAAATCTAGAAAAAGACCAACATTCGAGACACACTACCTACTAAGCCATGATTCATAAGAAACATTAACTGATACCTAAGTCCATTAGGATTACAAGCAATTCCTAATAAGCGTTAAATTATTTCATTCTGTCATCTGACCATCTGCTCTTGTAAACACATGTGGGTCATTATCGTTATGCACTACCTTCTGAACTTGTGCATGTGTTGTAATTTAGGAATGTATTTCAGGGTATGCCAGATTTACAGTCACAAAATAGCAAAAAAGAAAGACAGTGGGAAAAAAGCATGAGTTTGCCATTGCTAAGTTGTTCATGTTTTGCTGGAAACCAGAGTTGTGCGCCAACTGAAGTAGTAATTTAAATATATGGAAGTAGAATTACACTGAAATTCTACAAAATTCAACTAGAAAGGTAAAGTTGGTCAAGACAAACTCTAAATATTGGCTTGACAAAGCTTTGTTTATAACTTTTGGAGGGAAAAAAAAGAGAGATGGATGGATTGATCTAGATCAGTGGTCTTCACTATTTTTTTTCATGAGAGACGCACTTATAGGACAAAGTCAATAGGAGAGCCACTTTTACCTCAAAGCATCAAAAGTTACATCCAGTCAAAAATGGCATGTCTGCTTATCAATCAGTTATTCCTGAACATACAATATGCAATGCAATACAAAGGGGGTTATTTTCTTCTACATTAGCCAATTATGTATAACCATCCAAGAGCACACCCGGCATTAAGAGCTGGAAAGATTGCCAAAACTGGCAACTCTGCAGCGAGTCAGTGTCATGGACGTAAGGGCAGAGCAAGTTTAAATATCTTTTCTAGTATATACTTCCATCTTGTAATTCCGCTGTTTTGGGTATTTTTTAAATATAAATTATTTGTAAAACAACAGACACTGACAACTCAACATCGGAAGCGACAGTTGTCATGTCGTGCCGCGCTGGAACATCAAAAGTCTGTCTACACTGGACGCATGACCGTTTGTGTCAGTTCATCATAAATAGAATGAATGGCATCAGTTTACTGATGGAGATCCTGTCGCGTTGCACCACGCCGCATCCAGTGTAGACAGCATCACTCATTATTTTGATGTTTTTTTTAAATGGATTATGCTATAGCCCTGCTTGTTTTTAATGTTTTTATGAAATATCTATACTGATCATAATTGCATTATTTACTGCCATGCGAGCCACAAATTAAAGCTTGGCGAGCTGTGCAATGAGTAACACTGATCTAGATGGATGGATCAGGCCAATTCAATTCAAATTCTCACTTCTTTGACCAACCCTCTTGCAAACTTTTTGATTAAAGAACCAAAAAAAGAAAAGAAGAAACACCTGGGATATTTCCTAATAAATTTCATTTCATGTAATAAAATATAATTTTCAAAGTCAGTGTTTTACACCCAGTTACATGGTTAAAAATATGTGTTTAATATTTTATCCAATATATTAAGACATGAAAATGTACTGCAAAATTGAAATACCCGAAATATGAGAAATTTCTATCTGAGGGCATCCTAGAAATCACCCCCAAACGGCAAAACCTCAAGCTCCATTTCACCTGATTGATGGAACCATTTTCCTGTGCAGGGGCGAAATAATGGCATTAAAAAAGGCATTCGAATCCAACAGCTGTTGAGCAAAGTGATCTCCTTTTTTACCGTTTACACAAAACAGCTCCCACACCTCTGAAATGTGGGCCAATTAATCGCATCTGAAACACAGCAGGGATTTTTCCTCTTTTAGATGGGTAACATTTACAAAGGGATCTCTTGAGAGCAAAAAACAGATACGTCAGTGAAAATGCCTAGCTGTCCGAGTCAATTGACAAACAAGAAGCACTTTCTGCACACCAGCAATAGCTAATTGCAAACAAGGGCATATTTCTCATTATCGACAAAACCATGTACCTTTGACTTGGAATTCTGAGTATGCATGTTATCACTACAAATTATGTCTGCAGATATATGACATGCTGGAAAAATGAGGGAAAATGCACAAGGCCATCTACATTTAAAGCAGATTTAATGAGCATAGACGCTGACACCTTGATTACACCCCTGCGGTTCTGAATGATGATATTCTCTGGAAAGCCGTCTCTAACCAAACAAGCTGATAGACCTTGGATGAGCGCATCAATTCAAAGCCTTTCTAGAATGGCCAGAGCATTTCTCTGAAGAGAAATCATCTTGAGGGTAGGGATCAATACAAATGATTGCAAAATCAGTGAGAATGTTCGAATGTGTGATTTCATTTGCATTAAGGTCGGCATGAAATGCAAAAGAGTCCTATTTACTGGATGCATCTGAGAGATCTTACTGTAAATATTTCATTAGTGCATGTGTTTTATATTTAAAAAAATGCTTTGACCTTGTAATGTTTAATCAAAACTGAACCTTCCGCTGAAAACATCAGACTTCTTATGCAGGGCTACTCCAATCATTTAACCTGCTTAAAAGTGTATGCAGATTGAAAGGTGTTTGAAGGTTTGAGAGCAATGCCCACATTTCAAAAATCAATCAACAACCAATGCATAGAACTAAGTCCCCCCCTACAGTAATCCATTACACTTGGATGAACATCAAAAACCGGAAGAAAAGATCTATCGCTACTTCCATTTCATTAGGAACGAAGACTTAAACGCCACCTTTTTTCATATGAGAATAGCACCGAGAAATGTTTCTGCTCAGCACATCTCTCCAGTGTTGGATCAGAAACAGAAAAAAGGCCAAAGAACACCACAGAATTTCTGTTAAATGTATTTCTAAAGTGGCTTGTGACAGTAATCCGGATGGCAAGGGGGCGGCAGGAAAGGAAGTGTGAAATTAAGATCCTTCCTGGAGCCCAATAATCTGACACCTTCAAAAACAACGACAAAAAAGCAATTAGTTCCATCTCATTTCTGCTGGCAAGGAATTGGAAGATTAGGATACTGGAAGATGAAGTGCGATATGTAGTTATTAATCCCTCAACGTTCGCCTTAAGGGGGAAAGCCTGAAAGAGCGTTTATGCAGGTATGATTTATTCAACAGTGGAGCGAGAGCATCTGCCAGGTGTTATGGAAAGACCGGTAATATCAAAGGAGAACATGCACATTAATATTTGTTTGCCTGCACACCAAAAAGCGCGCCAGCGGGCTGGAAACGGCAGTCGCCACTCAAAGTGACGCAGAACCCAGCAGGTGACAGGTAGGAAGCTTATAGAAACGATTCCGAAAAACACAACAAAACTTCTCACGCATAGAAACTGTTTGACAAAACGTACATACAAACGCTCCTCTTTCCAGCTCTGATAAAAAGCCATAAATATATATATTTTTTTTCTTAAATACAGAAACACGCCAGGCAGGGTCCTACCAAGTATGTGCCACGGTGAAGCGCCTCTGCTTGTGGATGTTGTTATTGAGAAGCATCCGTCGGAGGAGACGGGGGGAGTTCCGTGGCGACAGCCGGGGCGAAATGGAAGAGGGCGAGCGGCGGTGCCCTCGGGGTCGCTCCTGCTGCAGGAGGTTCTCCCTCAGGATCTTCACCAGGTCCTCGTTCAGCCCGACGTGCTTGGGCATGGGCGGCACTGCCAGCGTGTCCTGGTGGCCCACGGCCGCTTGCTGGGCCATCCTCACGCTTCGCCCGTCCTTCTCCCGCTGCTGGGGGCAAAAACAAAAAAACGTCCACTAATCCAGCGGTAAACTCCCCAGGATGGGGGAGAGCAGGGGAGAGCGAACGAACTCGGAGCGTCTCTGCAAACCCCGTGCGGGCTGCTCAGTTCACGAATGAGTGACTGGAATTAATCGGCAAAAGAGCGGGAGAGCAGAAGAGTGCGTGCTCCTGTCAGGACGACTGCCGAGCTGTGATGGTGTGCTTGTGAGAGAGAAGAGGAGAGGGAGAGAGGAAGGGAGGGAGGGAGGAGAGACAGAGCAAGCTGTCGATCTGCAGCGCTTCACTTACTGCTGACTGCAAGCCACCACTTCGCTAAAGAGCCATTCAAATTGTGTGTGTGTGTGTGTGTGTGTGTGTGTGTGTGTGTGCGTACAGTATGGAGTGAGCAGCCACTGCTGCCAAAAAGCAACTTTTCTCTTTTTTCCCTCTCCGTATGTTTAAATCTGACTAATTTATGACAAGGATGTGTGCGTGCGGTCCAAAGAAAATAGTGTGCGTATTTGCTTATCCTTTAATCACTGAGCAGCTGTTGTAAATACGATTTTATGATGTAGACTTTATGCTGCCAAACATATCACAAAAAGAAAAGCCTCGCGAGGTAAGGAGACACGAAGATTAATGAATCCTGACAGGAGCCGGCTATAAATGTTGCTTATGATCATCACAGCATGCTTATTTTAATAGCTACAGGAAAGAAATAAAAATCTCTTTAATATCTCTATCATTTCTCCTAGAAAATAAAATGAAATGGAGGCTTTTACTGAAAGCCATAGTTCACCCAAAAATAAAAATTCTGTCATCATTTACTCTCCCTCATGTCGTTCCAAACCTCTATGACTTTCTTTGTTCTGTGAAACATAAAAGAAGATATTTTGAGAAATGGCCTCAAATCTTTGGTTTCCAATGTTCTTCAAGATATTTTCTTTAGCTTTCCCCAGAAGAAAGTTTGGAACGACATAAGGATGAGGAAATTACGAGAGAATTCTCATTTTTGGGTGAACTACCTATTTAAATTCCCTAAGATTTTTCTCCAAAGACTAAAATCCAGTAATATTACATGTGTCTTCTCTGAAGCTTCAGAGATCTCAAAAATGTCTCAAACTGTGCTCAGATTCTTCCGAGACCAAATATGTTACTGTATCAATATTTTTTTCCTACTTTTTTTGAGCATTTCTGTAGCTTAAACTGTAGAGGATGGCACTAGCAACTCTAAGGTCATGGGCAGGGCCGTAGCTGGGGTCTGCGGGGCCCCGGTGCAGGTTGTACCAGTGGGCCCTGTCTGAAATTGTTTCATTTGCATATTCGTGCTATTTACACAATGTTTACATTTTTTTCAAGTTTGTAGGTGTTCAGATACAGAAACCGAATAATCAAATGTAAAATTGCACTGCATAGTCTTTACTGTAAAAATTAAATATACACTCAAACCTAAATTTATTCGGACACCTTTCTCACATTATCACAGTTTATTTGCTATAGTTTAGAAAATGGTAATAAAATGTTAAGAACTAGGATGTAATGGATTACAAATCAACCAAAAATTCAGAACACTGTTATGACAATATTTACACAATTATCAATACTTTGTTGACCAATTATCAAGCAATGTTTTTGTTCTGTGGTGTAAAAAGGTCGCATTAGCAATTAAAGAAAAACACTTAAGCAAAACTGAATAATTTTTGGTTTGACTGTGGATTAATTATTGTTAAAACTACAAAGTAATTCAGTCAAGAGCAGCGAGTGTTTATCTTTCTTTCATTTTCTTGGATTAACATTAAGGACACCAACAGCAGCTAGTAAATTAGGCGCGGTCACTTTAAGAGACACTTAAGCATCCAATATAATGATACACAACCGATTTCTTTCTCCAGTGTGCGCACAGAACACCGCGGTGTGCTGAATTGGGCTTTTTCACATCTTTTTCTGTTTGCATGTTTAAACTGCGATTTGTATTTGTTCGTTCAGGTGCAGCAGGAGGCGAAGGAGAGCTCAGTTTGGTCTTGCTGTCTGTGAGACACGCGGCTCTCTACTCAGTTCAGCTTTTCCGTGTCTTGTGTTTGAATGTGTTAAACTCTTTTGAATGTTTAAATTGGCAAGGCTTAAAAACACGTGCAAATGATAAGCTTTCGTGACGACGTGCAACACTGGCCCGTCAACTGTCCTGAGTCTTTTTAGGCTGGCCTCAGCCAGTCGTTTGAGATCACCAGGGGGCCCCCCTCAACTGTGGGCCACTGTAATCGTCACCACCTTTCACCCCACTAGCGACGGCCCTGGTCATGGGTTTGAATTCCAGGCATGAACTGATAGAATGTAATATAATGTAACCTTCAATGCAATCAAAGCCAAATGCATAAATGTAAATTAAGTTCTCGTCAGCAGAACAATCCTCAATTGTATTAGCATCTCTGTATGATCTCTTTACTGTGTTTTAGCATGTAAATGCTAAAATCCAAAAAAGACAGAACTTTTTCCAAATCTCCTATTTCTATGCTTACTTGCATTTTTATCCGAATGCAGAAACTCGTTCTCTGTTATACCATACATAATCATCATCATACTAACTAGACATCGGACACAACATTGCTCGGGGTCAATAGTACTTCTCTGCCTGTCCCTTTCACCTTCACTCACCTGAACTAGTGATACTATCATAAGCTTCTATTGAGGTCTAGTCATTTAACAGACGCTGTGACCTGAAGCAATTCAAAGTGCACTTCTAACAAGGAGAATCTTCACTGGTTGCTGAAGGGCACAATGGTAATTCAATGAGGGATTCAAACTCTTTCCGTTAGCAGCCTAGATCTTTAACCAGTACAGCAAACCACCCTCTGCGGACTGCAACAGACTGTCATTGGTTTACAAAAAAAAACAAGCATCACATCCCTAATAACCAATAACAACTCTATGTGGGACATTAAGACAACCCTCTGGGCTATTTTGAGAAGAGAAGCATTTAGCATGCTAACGTTTCATTAGTTCACATCTGTCCGTGTGAATATACCGTCAGCTTGCCAGCTGTTATCACAAAAAGATGTGCTCACCTTTACTTTACACAATTTAACGAACATTTAAAAGCAACAGACCATCTAATAACAAAAAAAAAAAAACTATCTTTGTGAAACACCAAAGAAACAACTAGCCAGACTGTCCAAGCTAATGTTTTGCATGAAATGAAAGTGCTCCAAAAATCATAAAATAGTACTTTTGTAATTAGAAAGCTTTTTTATTCCTCAATGAATTTATATTTCTTTTAAGGAAGAATGTATTTAAAAAAAATTTATCAAAAGTAGCAGTAAAGATATTTAAAATGTTATGACATTTAAAATATTTCTATACTTCTACTTTTTTCTAAATATTACTGATCAAACATTCTCTTCAAAGTATTCTCACAAAAATGTACCATGATTTTCACAAAAATATTAAGCAGCACAATTGTTTTCAACACTTTTAATATTAAGAAATGTTTCTTGAGCAGCAAATCCGCATATAAGAATGATTTTTGTAGGATCATGTGACAATGATGACTGGAGAAATGGCTGTTGAAAATTCAGCTTTACAACAGAAATACATTTTGAAAATATATTAAAATACAAAACAGTTCTTTTAAATTGTAATAACATTTCACAATATTACTATTTTATTGTATTTTTGATCATGTAGCTTTGTCAGCATATGAATAAATTGCTTTTTAAACATAAAATGTAAGTTGTAATAATATTTCATAATATAATTGTTTTTACTGTTTTTTTTATCAAATACATTAAATGCAGTCTTTTCAAAAACATTAAAAAAAAATCTTACAAACTCCAAAGCTGTAATATTTGTTTGAAACCACATAAGGGTGAGTAAAAAAATTACAAAAATGTTTAAAAAAAAAAATACAAAAATCACACACACATATACACAGTGGTGTGAAAAAGTGTTGGCCCCCTTCCTGATTTTTACATTTTTTGCATATTTGTCACACTTTGTCACACACAAATTTTAATATTACACAGATACAAAATGCCATTTTTAAATGATGATTTCATTTATTAAGGGAAAAAAGCTGTCCAAACCTGCCTAAACCTGCCTGGCCCTACATGAAAAATGAATTGCCCCATCCTATTAAATCATGAAAGAACTGTGATTAAACACATTATTTTAGAAAGCGGAGTTAAATTTCACTAGCCAAACCCAGGCCTGATTACTGCCAGACCTGTTGAATCAAGAAATCACTTAAATAGAATCTGTCTGACAAAGTGAAGCATGTTTAAAGAACAACACATCATTCCGCGATCTTAAGAAATTCATAAACAGATGAGAAACAAAATAGTTTACATGTATCAGTCTGGAAAGGGTTATAAAGCCATTTCTAAGGCTTTGGGACTCCAGCAAACCATGGTCAGAACCATTATCCACAAAAGGAGAAAACTTGGAACAATGGTGAACCCTCCCAGGAGTGGCCGGCCTACTCCAAGAGCACAAAGACGACTCATCCAGAAGCTCATAAAAAAACTCAGAACAACATCTAAAGCCCGGTACACACCAAGCCGACGCCGACAAACTAGTGGCGAGGAAAGCAGACTGCGGGGTCGGCTCACGTTGGCAGCGTCTGGGTCCAAAGTTACCTTGACACACCAAGCCGACGCTCAACACCCGAAGGTGTGTGTCCCGTTAAATCTGGCGTAAAACCAACACAGCATTTCATAAAAAGAACATCATACCAACAGTCAAACATGGTGGTGGTAGTGTGATGGTCTGGGGCTGCTTTGCAGCTTCAGAACCTGGATGACTTGCCATAATTGATGGAACCATGAATTCTGCACTCTATCAGAAAATCCTGAAGGAGAATGTCCGGCCATCAGTTTGTGACCTCAAGCTCAAGCGCACTTGGGTTATGCAGCAGGACAATGATTCCAAACACAGCAGCAAGTCCACCTCTGAATTTCTCAAGAAAAACAAAATGAAGGTTTTGGAGTAGCCAAATCAAAGTCTGGACTTAAATCCAATTGAAATGCTGTGCCATGACCTTAAACAGTCCATTCATGCTCGAAAACCTTCCAATGTGGCTGAATTAAAACAATTCTGCAAAGAAGAGTGGGCCAAAAGTCCTCCACAGCGATGTGAAAGACTCATTGCCAGTTATCGCAACCGCTTGATTGCAGTCGTTGCTGCAAAGGGTGGCACAAACAGTTATTAGGTTTAGGGGGCAAGCACTTTTTCACACAGGGCCATGTATATATATTTCATATTATAATCAGTTTGTTAATTTAAGCCAGTACTAAAAAGATGTTCACAGATTTGACTTTATAAAAATCCAACAGGAAATACTCAATGCATTGCATCCAACCTCTGCATAAAATGAGTACGCATGCACTTAAGAGCATCCATCATGAATTCATTCCATGTTCTGTAAGCATGACCTCAGCAAGCACTTCAAACTGCCCCCAAAGCTGAAAATTGCGCTTCACTTCTCTAACAGTAACCATGTCTGCACTGCAGGAGGAACACCTTAGCTGGAAGATCAGGGGAGAATTAACTCAAAATCCAGGAAGACAGACAAAAATAGCTAAAACGGACAGGAAGATTGGTGATTGCGCAGGAAACCTGCAATTTGGTTGAAATGTGAGCAGTCTGATGTACAAATGTGTCATAGATGACGCTACAGTCTCATCCTTCTGGTAATGACAGTCCACCTTAAAATGATGCATAATCAATATAAAAGCATGTACAATACAGGGATTTTATACTGCAAAATTCTCCAAGAAATATAGTGTGAAGGCCCAATTAAGTCTTAACAGATATATCAACATCTTAAGTGGTGCCGCTGTGGAAATACCACACAGTATTGGAAGTAATGTTAATATTTAATCGATTCTTTTTCTCATTAAAAATTATTTATGTGACTTCAGATCAGCAGATTTTGCAAAAGCTGTACTCAAATTAAATCTCTTGATATCATGAAACGGCATCTGTCTCAGGGTGACCAAGTTATTAAAGTGTGTGCTTGCCTGCCTGTTGATGTTCTCATGTGCAGTGTTTGATTCTGTCATCTTTTTTCACCCTCAGTGGAAAATTATATATTGTATATATATATATATATATATATATATATATATATATATATATATATATATATATATATATATATATATATATATATATTTTATACATATATTATATATATATATTATATACATATATATTATACATATATATTATACATATATATACACATATACACACACACACACACACACACACACACACACACATATATTTGGACCACTGGGCAACAGTCCAGTTCTTTTTCTCCTTAGCCCAGTTAAGACGCCTCTGACGTTGTCTGTGGTTCAGGAGTGGCTTAACAAGAGGAATACGACAACTGTAGCCAAATTCCTTGACATGTCTGTGTGTGGTGGCTCTTGATGCCTTGACCCCAGCCTCAGTCCATTCCTTGTGAAGTTCACCCAAATTCTTGAATCGATTTTGCTTGACAATCCTCATAAGGCTGCGGTTCTCTTGGTTGGTTGTGCATCTTTTTCTTCCACACTTTTTCCTTCCACTCAACTTTCTGTTAACATGCTTTGATACAGCACTCTGTGAACAGTCAGCTTCTTTGGAAAGAATGTTTGTGGCTTACCCTCCTTGTGAAGGGTGTCAATAATTGTCTTCTGGACAACTGTCAGATCAGCAGTCTTCCCCATGATTGTGTAGCCTAGTGAACCAAACTGAGAGACCATTTTGAAGGCTCAGGAAACCTTGGCAGGTGTTTTGAGTTGATTAGCTGATTGGCATGTCACCATATTCTAATTTGTTGAGATAGTGAATTGGTGGGTTTTTGTTAAATGTGAGCCAAAATCATCACAATTAAAAGAACCAAAGACTTTAAATAAATTCAGTGCACACAGACTGAAGTAGTTTGTGTAAAGACTGAAGAAGTCTGTGTAAAGAGAATTCTGAGAATTGTTTCTAAACACATTACAAATGTTAGAAATGCATTGCTGAAACACATTACAAAGACTCTGAACTATGTAGTACTGAATTGTGGAGTTAAACTGTTAAACAGTTTTTCACCAATTCTGTGTTCAGGATTTTCTGGGCGGGGCTAAAACGGTGGCTCGATGATGCAATGGAGCCACCGAGCATGGCCCCGCCCCTAACACTATAAAAACTATGTTGAGAGGTAAAGTTCTTAGTTTGTCTTTTTGAATGTCTGTGATGTTAGATATACAGGTTCTAGGCAGGGACAGTTCTAGGGTGAATGGATACCCAGGTCTTAGCCCAGATACATCAATATGTGGCAGAATACATACAATTTAAAAACGCATGGAAACACGAGCTGTACCGCTTTCTCTTCTTTCAAAGCGCACCGGAGCTTGCCGTTGCTAAGCAACCATGAGCCGCGTTGAGCGTGCTTGCCACGTGTCTACAATTAAATAACGAACTTGCACGCTCAAACATGTATGGCTATATAAATCCAATTTAGCTTCTAGAGGTAGCATCAGTAGCATCCATGCATCCATGGTTTCAGCGCCGACAGTGGACATGCCCCCAGAGTTTGAGAGCAGAGAGTTCTGCTTATTTTTCAAAGATTTTGATAACATATTTTTTTGTTACTTGGCAGGTTTTCTTATCATTCAAATTTGGCTGGGTGGTTAATAACACATTTTTCTGTTGTGTGACGAACTCAGAACTAGGGGTGTGCGATATGACGATTTTTGATCGTGGACGATAAAAAAGTCTCCACGATCTGCTTTTGAAGAAATATCGTAGTATCGTGCTACAGCGCACATTCTATCAGGTGCAGTTCTTATTCCTCCGTCTCAATATACTGTACATTATTCAGATCTGCTTTAAAGCCTTGCCGGTTAAATGTTTTATTCACGCGTTGGTCTGACGTGCGCTTTTTCTGAGCCCGTACACCCGAAGCGCGCGTGCTAAAGCCTGTCAAAAAGCGCCTGATTACTGAACTAAGTTATCTTGTGCACTAATACTGTCAAAACACACAAGGTTTATGTATAGACTCCGTTGCTTATGTCTAAAATGAGTAAGTAAACAGCTGAGAGAAAACGGTTGCGTGCCTCTGTATATTAGATGCGTGCATGTCTTAAAGGGGCAGTACTGAACATGCTGCCGACTGTCATTAAAGGGACAGTTCACCCTAAAATTTAATTTCTGTCATTATTTACTAACTCGCATGTTGTCCCAAACCTGTATTAATTTCTTTATTGTGCTGAACACAAAAGAAGATATTTTGAAGAATGTGGGTAACCAAATAGTATCTGGTCCACATTGACTTTTGATAGAAGGAAAAAAAAAAAATACTATGGAGTAAGTCACTGGGGACCAGCAACTGTTTGGTTCTCCACGTTCCTCAAAATAGCATTTATGTTTAGCAGAAGAAACTCATTCAGGTTTAAAGAAACTTTTGAGTGAGTAAATGATGGCATAAATATAAAACACTTTTTATTTTGGGGTTAATTATTCCTTCAATGTTAATAAAACACCAAAACTCTTGACTGAAAAACGTTAATACAGTTGATTTAAGAGGAATCAATCTATATAGTGTTTTATTTTTATATTTGTTGATTCAATTTATTGAATGCTCCTGCTAAATACACCTATTGTACCTGAAAATAAAACACTGTTTTATTTGTATAGTATGTATATTTGTAATGTGTATCTTTGTCATCATTTTTTAATAACAAAGATAAAATAATGACAAAGATTTTTATCTTCGCCCACTTTGGCCTAAATATCCACCATTCTTTTTTAATATATATATTATATAAATATATATATAAAAAATGATATTCTAGGGTATTGTGTGCTTCTAATTTTGTTATAGCAACAGTTTGGACAGGACCCTTTTTATTCTAACATGACAATGTTTCTGTTTATTAGGCAAGATTCAAAAAGAAGCGATTGATTCGGTCAGTGTGGAAAAACTATTCCCAGCTGAACACCTCTGGTGTGACTTTAAATGCAGCCAAAAACTCATCACCAAAGACCAATGACTTGTACATACACTATATGGACAAAAGTATTTGGACACCCCCTTTCTTTAGAACAGAAAAAGGCACTTCCAAAACTGTGGCAACAAAGACGGAAACATAAAAATTGCATTTCCATTTCTGTTGCAACAGTTTTGGAAGTGTCTAAAATGACTGTACCCACATGTACAAGTCATTGGTGTTTGGTGATGAGTTTTTGGCAGAAGGTCTGGATTTAAATGTCTTTACTGTCACTTTGATAAATTCAATGCATCAATGCTGAATAAAAGTATTAATTTCTTTATAAAAAAAAAACGTACTGATCCTAAAAGTTTTGAATATTTCTGTATATTTAATTGGAAAGAATGTTAATATTTAATCTCGTTAATAATTATTAATGTGACTTCAGATCAGTAGATTTAAATCTCTTGATATCATGAAACAGTATCTGTCTCAGGGTGACCATGTTATTAAAGTGTGTGCTTGTCTATGGATGTGCTCATAAAATGTTGGTCCCTGGCCTCACCGTGCCCCGTCTGAAAACTGCCTCTGGATTTCAGCTCATTACTTCAAGGACACAGGACATAGACGGTCGCAAGCACTAGTTCTCGGCTGTCAATCTCTCATCTAGTATATAGTCCACAAAAAAGGAGCATAAATAATAGTGCTCACAAAAAAGACAACAAAATACACCATATGGTGAGATCTATCATCTCTACTCGCTTTCACTGGGTTCCAAATCTCACAATACACTCATAACTTGTGATCTATCAAGGAATATAGGGATGTTATGATTTTAACTACTGATTTGATACCCCTCAGCCTTTTTTGGACTGTCAGTATGCACATTTGGCATCAGGCCACCTCAATGTGTGCATGTTCTTTGGGTTGTGTCATAGTGACTGGTAGAGCACTGCATTGTGTGTTCGCTTCCCCTCCCCACTTCTCCCTGCATGACGTCTGTGTGTGTTTCTCCACTGTTACCCTTGGCAACATGGATGGAGAGAGACAAGTGTGTGTGTGTGTGTGTGGTAAGAATTGACTCAGAGCTAGAGATTTAACAGAGGAATGAAAGGAGACTAATCCGCAGAATGCAGCTCCAAGCCCAGTGCTGGTGATGTTCACATACATATGCATGCATGAACGCCACATACAAACACTCTCTGGGTCAATCTCTCAGAACCCATCCAGAGATATGAAATATGTCTAGGTCATATTTCACCCTAAAATCAAAAGAAAAGAAAAAAATTTGCGCTTAAAGTGAAGCCTCATTTTAATTTTTTTTAAATTATTGTGGTGACATTAATTTCATTTAAGCACACTTCCCCCTCAAATTCAAATTTTCATGACTGTGATATATAAAGTAAATGAATAACAAATCATGATCATTATAATTTCATGTAATTATAATAATAATAATAATAATAATATTAAACAAGAAATGGCAAGTTTATTTATATTACACATTTCATAGACAATACTAATTCAAAGTTCAAAGTCATAAAATAATCATAATAGATATGTTTTAGAATAGAATTTAAAAAAAAGAAAAAAAATATCATTTTATAATAATAATTATTATTACATTTGTACTAATTATAAAAAAACATTTAATATTACTATTACTACTACTATTTATAATCATTAATTATAATTTTTACATTTCTTCAGAATATTTATTTTATTTTAAGTTATATTTGTATTATTTTATATTATTTTTATATATTTATTTTTATTATTCATATTTTATATATAATTATGATTCTATGATCAGTTTGAACTACACGATAGTGTTACACTACCTATTGATAAAAATGATTGTGATGAAAATATATATATTTTTAAATGATTGTGTTACATTAATGCGAATTAAATGAGAATCAAAAATAAACTGACATTTTGAGCACCTCTATTTCTCATCAGACTCAAGTGTCTAATTAAATCACTATTATGAATAATTTCAAAATTACATAATCATAAGTAATACCTCAGGATACATTATGTAATGACAATTTGGGAGGAAAACGTGCTTGGTACTCGCAAAAAAAAAAAAAAAAAAAAAAAAAAACACCTTAATTTCTTATTTTCAGGGTGAAATGTTTTGTGATATTGGTGGTGTCCCATGCCAAGTTGAATACTCAGAAATCCAAAGACAGAGACAGTCACAAATGTATACTGAAGATCTATAAATGTAAAGTGTCTGTCTTTTTGTGTGCAGAGTTGATGAGGCTGCACGACCTCTGTGGCCATTTAGCAGCTCATTCACACTGACTGACTAACTGCCTTCCAGCTGATAAGGGAGAACTCTGTGCCAGAGCACTTTGTGTGAATCATAGCTGTGGCACCCTTCAAAAACAACAGTATAAAAAGACCCTTTTTAAAGTCTGACATGCTGAGAGAACGGTGGTATAAAAGGATGTCCTCAAAGAAGTTCAATCAAACGTGAAGTAGTGACATATCTCTTCACACATTTTGTGATTTGATCATTATTGCAGAGGTTGTCATACCCTTGTGCTGTCAGCACTTTAAAAAATAAAGGTATAAAAAACATGAACTAAAATTAGACTGCATTGTTGTGTGCTGCCAAGCTTTCAATGGAATAATGGAGCAAATTTAGATTCTAAAACAAACTATAGCTTGTCCACTTATTTTAGAAACAGCGAGAACAAAGTCACTCCAGTCCACATCTGTACATGGACTAAAAGAAAATGACAGGAAGGACAATGACAAAAAAAAAAAAAAAAGTTCTTAAAGGAACAGTTCCTTTAAAAATTCAGCTTAACAGACGTGATCACTTATGAACTTTAACTGTCTCTGTTTAACAGAAAAATTAAGAGTATGTGAATTTCAAACAGCATTACCAAAAATAAATAAATAAATATTTAATTTGTGGGTGAATTATTCCTTAATTACCTGACTTGAAACACTGAACTGCACATCTCAGTGGTTTACAATGCACACAATTAACAAGCAGCATTATATGGACATGAACATTTATTACAGTAAAACATCTCCCTCTACTGGACGACTGGGTTCCAACCATTATATCTTTCCTTACTAGGATTTCTTTGCTTGTTTTTTTCTTTCATGTAGAAACCCTAAAATATGTACACGCATACCTACAAACATTACAGCACCTACATTAAAATCCATTAACTGAAGGTCTAGCTATGATGAAAACACAAATAACTGACCTTGAAAACTATATTAGTCTGTACTATTTAAATACACACACACACACACACACACAAACATTTAAATGAATATTTTTATGTAAATATTTAAATTCATATTTTATTTAACAAAAATGTATTAAATTTATTAAAGTATTATTCATAAAAAATATTAACTTAAGACCAATAAAATACAAATAATTTTATTTAGAAAAATCTAATAATAATAATAATAATAATAATAATAATAATAATATTATAACAAGATATTATTTTTTTCCATTTTAATTTGGATTAATATTTTTATAATTATTTTTTTTAAAGATTTAATACATCATGGTAGCACACTGCATATTGTTACACTTTATAATGTGTAATAAAAAAAGAGATTTTAGCTTTCTGAAAATTAATCTTGTATTATTATTTATGATGATTATTATTATTATATTATTATTATTATTATTATTATTATTATGTTAAGATTATCCTCTATATTATTATTATTATTATTATTATTATTTACACTTTTATCATCAATTTTTCCTTTGAAACTACAGGTAGCAGTATTTATTTGACAATAGCTGTAACTTGCTTAAATGTATATTGCAACTCAACTTATTTTACAACTATAATTGAAGAGTTCAGATACAAAAGCCTCTAAATGCCATCTGAAATTTTCTAAATTGAGCATTTTTTAAATCAGGCTCCTGTGTTTATGTTCAGTTATTTCATTTTAATTCTTCTTCTGAACTCTTCTTTCATTAAACACAGTTAAATATCCACAACAGGGTAATAAAACCTACAATCATACTGTACAATACTCAGAACAGAAAAATAGAGCATCGTGCTCTCTTTTGGACACAAGAGGGCATACCAGTGTCAGGAAAAAAAAATTACCTTCACACACTTTGAGAGAATCTCTGAATGTGAAAATGCCTCATTTTTACATTCCATTCTGAAATTATAATTTAAAATAGCACTGGGAAATTTGGACAGCTATTTTCATTTTAAACCATTTTTACCTGAATCATATCAGAAGGGGCCAATTTCCACTTTCAGTGTATTAAGGCCCATTATTTGGTTTCAGGATGAATCATTGAGATAAATTTAGAATTTTGATGAAGTGCTTAAAAAATAAGACCTTTCTAGACACCTCGTTATCCAACTTATTTTGCACCATCACAAACACGTTTGATAGTTATGTGAAAGCTTAGAAGACCAAAACAAGGCATCACAATCCCTTATACAATATATCACAGATAATAGCACAATTACATTTTTCACTCCACCTTTCCCCAGGTTCATCTCCTCTGTCCACAAAACCCCAAAACTCCTCATCTAATATCAGATCCTCCTTTATACAATCTGTTTTAACGTGATAATGCTGGACTCATTTCTGTTGTCACCTTGAAAATGTTTAGGGAGCTTGTCCTCACTAGAGAGTAACCTTTGGGATGCAACGGCTGATGTCTTGGTCACACAAGTTGTTTTTCTATCGCTGCCCTCGGCAGGGCTTATTCTCTCCTTAATGATGCATCTCACAGCTTTGGCACGAATAATATTTTGGCTGCGTGTCTGATCTGCTTCTGTTATTCAACTTTCTGAGTCTCACAGTGGCTAGCCTCCTTCACGCTGACACGGTTGTTTCATGTAATACTGTCAGACACTTGTGACAGGCTCCAAGGGTGAATGCAAAATCAAGACATTGACAGCTCTTAACGCACATGCATTAAAAATGCAAAACAGCACACCTGCCAAGGGAGGCAGCTGTAATTACAAAAAGATGTTTGCGGTCTTAAAATACGGTGCAAAAATGGCTGAAAATATCTTTCGGTTTAATCATCCCCCAAATAAAAATATTCTTTATAATAAAACTTAAGCTTTTACTGTAATAATTACTGCAATGTCTGCAGATCCAATTAAATATTTGTGAATTATTTGAAGTGTAAACATACATTATCATGTTGCTAGACCAGCTACATCAAGATCAAGTCAAAAACAAGACCAGAGTGCGTCAAGAAGACCAAGACAAGACCGAGACTTTGAAGGGTTGAGACTAAGGCAAGACCAAAACCAGACAAGACCAGACCAGCACTCCTCAAATTCATTTGAAAGATCCACAAATGTCTTGATAAAATAAGTCATAAAATCATTTACAATACAATCACAACTGCATAAATGTTATGAATATAATGTTTTAAATATAACATTTGGAATACAGAAATATTACAGAAAAATAAAAAGCCTACATTGATATGAATGATAATTGATAAGATTAAATGGTAAACAAAGCTAAAACCGCCAGTAGGTGGCGGCAAATCACTTGAATGAATGAATGAATGAAGTTAAAAATTAGTTGATTCATTCAGTAACGAAACACAGCTGCGTTTTAGATAAAGCCGGTCTAAAGTTATACATCACAATCTCTGTGCAAACATTTTCTCTGTGCAAAATCATTTTACAAACAGAGTCTGTAGTTCTTTATAGAAACGTGCCACATCTGAGACACAGACTACCTAAGTGTGCGCTGATTTTGGTTGATCAGGAAAAAAAAAAAAAAAAAGGGTAATTTTCACAAAAAGCTAAAAATTTATATTTAGTAAAAAGACTGATTCCCCTAACCACCAATATGTGCACATGGATGGGTAAATTCCAAATTTGGGTCACCATACTTGGCCACATGTCACATTCATTCCACTTTCCTTTTCCAAAATTTAAACAATAACAGTATTTTCATTTCTGGGTGAACTGTTCGTTTTAGAGCTGCTCTGTAATGAATAAGTGTCAAACGTAATTCCTTATGTGAAGGAAAGACACTTGAGACAACAAAGTGTTAGCAAGGTCTCGAATCTGCATGACATTTTTTTTCATTACTTTTTCATTTTTAGCAATAAAAGAATTGTAAAAGTTGTAAAAGAATAGATCTGATATTTTTATGATTTATGACGCATTTACCAAGGGGTTGACTCATCTAGACCAAAATTATCATGCTTCTGAATGTCGATCTCCACGCAGTGCTCTATACAAAATGCATTTGTAATCAGAGCGCTGTGAAATGACAAGCCTTAGGTCTGCTTTTTTTTTTAATCAAAATATTCATAGACAGGAGCATGATGGTGAAAAATGTATTTTTCACAGCAAGATATGAGCCTTAATGCAATCAAAGTGACAAATTAAGATGACAGTCAGGACAAAGGCAGTGTTTATGTTAATTCACACTGTGGCACTTGCTTTCTATCCAGACAACCGAACACTCGCTGACTTCTTATGAGTGCACTTGACAAAACAGCAGTAAGCAGCACTACACGACACCCAACAATAACATCAATGCATACTTAGGGTGGAAAATAATATAATCACATTCACTGGCAAACTATTTAGAAAAAAGTTCTCACCAAAAAAAACAAAAGGTTAGTCTCCTTGATGGAATGACCCAGATATGTCAGCAGAGCAGGAACAACAGCTTGGCGCCCTGCAGAAACACCTAAACGCTATAGAACAGACAGCAGGGTTCATTGTGACCTCGTGACCTCATCAGAAGGAGACAGCTACAGGAGGAATTTCAAAACACCAAAACCTGAAAAGGTCTCTCTCATTAGACACCATGTTCATATGCACAATATTTCTTCACACCAAAGCCCATATAAGCATTTATTTTGAAGGGGAAAAAAAGGTTTTTATACAAACATGTATACAAACAGTTTTAGAAAAAAAAAAAAAGGTAAAAAAGTCTTCATAAAAGGCAAAAGTGACTTCATAATATAATATATACATACTTTTTTTTTTCTTCTGTGTGTGTGTGTGTGTGTGTGTGTGTGTGTGTGTGTGTGTGTGTGTGTGTGTGTGTAAATGCAGCCAATGCTCTATTTAACAAGCTTTCACAATGTATTTCAACATCGGCTCTCCTACACTAATTTCTTGTGTGAGGCGTTTGTCCACCCAAAAATAACAAAGTGGCTTATCTTTGTTGCTGCTCCTCAAAGAGGAAGTGGTGTGGTGTTTTGGAATTAGGTTTGCCACATGGTCAGTTGAGTCTGAAGAGAGGGCCGAGGACAGAGCATTTACCAGAAACAGGTCACGTTTTACCGAGGGAGGTGGGTATGACCCATGGGGCAAGAACTCCTAAAATAGACGAACGGCCTCCACTGTAATCATCATTCAGAACACATGCAGCAATGGCCTTCATTCTGTCCCACTCAGTGACCAAAAATGCATGAAAAAAGATTGCACAACTAGGGCTTACATCTCTTGTTGGCTATTGTATATATTATTTTGCCCATTTGTTTACAATTATAAGATAAATGCACCTTATATACAAAGAAAACTATCATCTACCTATCTATCTATTAATTTATATATAAAGTATTAGTATATAAAATATTTTAATAATATAATCTAAATTTATATAAAACCACACAATATATTATATAATTTTACATACATAGATACACGTATATACATACATGTATATACATACACACAGGTTCATCTCAAATTAGAATGTCGTGGAAAAGTTCATTTATTTCAGTAATTCAACTCAAATTGTGAAACTCGTGTTTTAAATAAATGTGTTTTAATAAATAAATGGTTCTTTTAATTTTTATGATTTTGGCTCACATTTAACAAAAACCCACCAATTCACTCTCAACAAATTAGAATATGGTGACATGCCAATCAGCTAATCAACTCAAAACACCTGCAAAGGTTTCCTGAGCCTTCAAAATGGCCCCTCAGTTTGGTTCACTAGGCTACACAATCATGGGGAAGACTGCTGATCTGACAGTTGTCCAGAAGACAATTATTGACACCCTTCACAAGGAGGGTAAGCCACAAACATTCATTGCCAAAGAAGCTGGCTGTTCACAGAGTGCTGTATCTAAACATGTTAACAGAAAGTTGAGTGGAAGGAAAAAGTGTGGAAGAAAAAGATGCACAACCAACCGAGAGAACCGCAGCCTTATGAACCGCAGATTGTCAAGCAAAATCGATTCAAGAATTTGGGTGAACTTCACAAGGAATGGACTGAGGCTGGGGTCAAGGCATCAAGAGCCACCACACACAGACATGTCAAGGAATTTGGCTACAGTTGTCGTATTCCTCTTGTTAAGCCACTCCTGAACCACAGACAATGTCAGAGGCGTCTTACCTGAGCTAAGAAGAAGAAGAACTGGACTGATGCCCAGTGGTCCAAAGTCCTCTTTTCAGATGAGAACAAGTTTTGTATTTCATTTGGAAACCAAAGTCCAGTGTTAAGTTTCCACAGTCTGTGCAATGTCATCTGCTGGTGTTGGTCCACTGTGTTTTTGGAAAAAAAAAGTCATTGCACCTGTTTACCAAGAAATTTTGGAGCACTTCATGCTTCCTTCTGTTGACCAGCTTTTTAAAGATGCTGATTTCATTTTCCAGCAGGATTTGGCACTTGCGCACACTGACAAAAGTACCAAAAGTTGGTTAAATGACCATGGTGTTGGTGTGCTTGACTGGCCAGCAAACTAGAATCTATGGGGTACTGTCAAGAGGAAAATGAGAAACAAGAGACCAAAAAATGCAGAGGAGCAAAATTCAAGCAAAAGGAGCCCCTACCAAGTATTGAGTACACATACAGTAAATGAACATACTTTCCAGTGGGCCAACAATTCACTAAAAATGTTTTTTTTTATTGGTCTTATGAAGTATTCTAATTTGTTGAGATACTGTAGTGAATTGGTGGATTTGTTAAATGTGAGCCAAAATCATCACAATTAAAAGAACCAAAGACTTAAACTACTAGTCTGTGTGCATTGAATTTAATACACGAGTTTCACAATTTGAGTTGAATTACTGAAATAAATGAACTTTTCCACAACATTCTAATTTATTTATATATATATATATATATATATATATATATATATATATAGAGTACACCCCTCACATTTTTGTAAATATTTTATTATGTCTTTTCATGTGACAACACTGAAGAAATGACACTTTGCTACAATGTAAAGTAGTGAGTGTACAGCTTGTATAACAGTGTAAATTTGCTGTCCCCTCAAAATAACTCAACACATAGCCATTAATTTATAAATCGCTAGCCACAAAAGTGAGTACACCCCTAAGTGAAAATGTCCAAATTGGGCCCAATTAGCCATTTTCTCTCCCCGGTGTCATGTGACTCGTTAGCGTTACAAGGTCTCAGTTGTGAATGGGGAGCAGGTGTGTTCAATTTGGTGTTATCTCTCTCACTCTCTCATACTGGTCACTGGAAATTCAACATGGCACCTCATGGCAAAGAACTCTCTGAGGATCTGAAAAAAAGAATTGTTGCTCTACATAAAGATGGCGTAGGCTAGAAGATTGCCAAGACCCTGAAACTAAGCTGCAGCACGGTGGCCAAGACCATACAGCGGTTTAACAGGACAGGTTCCACTCAGAACAGCCCTCGCCATGCTCGACCAAAGAAGTTGAGTGCACGTGCTCAGCGTAATATCCAGAGGTTGTGTTTGGGAAATAGACGTATGAGTGCTTCCAGCATTGCTGCAGAGGTTGAAAGGGTTGGGGGTCAGCCTATCAGTGCTCAGACCACACACCGCATACTGCATCAAATTGGACATGGATTACTGGAACTATGTCCTGTGGTCTGATGAGACCAAGATAAACTTATTTGGTTCAGATGGTGTCAAGCGTGTGTCGCGACAACCAAGTGAGGAGTACAAAGACAAGTGTGTCTTGCCTACAGTCAAGCATGGTCGTGGGAGTGTCATGGTCTGGGGCTGCATGAGTGCTGCCAGCACTGGGGAGCTACAGTTCATTGAGGGAACCATGAATGCCAACATGTACTGTGACATACTGAAGCAGAGCATGATCCTCTCCCTTCGGAGACTGGGCCGTAGGGCAGTAATCCAATATGATAATGACTCCAAACACACCTCCAAGATGATCACTGCCTTGCTAAAAGGTGATGGACTGGCCAAGCATGTCTCCAGACCTAAACCTTATTGAGCATCTGTGGGGCATCCTCAAACGGAAGGTGAAGGAGCGCATGGTCTCTAACATCCACCAGCTCCATGATGTCGTCATGGAGGAGTGGAAGAGGACTCCAGTGGCAACCTATGAAGCTCTGGTGAACTCCATGCCCAAGAGGGTAAAGGCAGTGCTGGAAAATAATGGTGGCCACACAAAATATTGAAACTTTGGGCCCAATTTGGACATTTTCACTTAGGAGTGTACTCACTTTTGTGGCCAGCGGTTTAGACAATAATGGCTGTGTGTTGAGTTATTTTGAGGGGACAGCAAAATTACACTGTTATTCAAGCTCACTTCTTTACATTGTAGCAAAGTGTCATTTCTTCAGTGTTGTCACATGAAAAGATATATAATAAAATATTTACAAAAATGTGAGGGGTGTACCCACTTCTGTGAGATACCGTATATTATATATATATATATATATATATATATATATATATATATATATATATATATATATATATATATATATATATGTATATAATTGTACGGTTGGAAGATCCAAACATGGCCCATTATAAGATTTCTAACAGAGTCAGTCACTTATTGATTTTTTTTATCTGTTGGTATTTGATAGAATCCATGATGCTGTGTGTCTAAACAAGATGACCAGAACCTCCAGCAGAAATAAAGGCCCACAACATCAAAATACAGCAGTATATTTCATTGTACACATGGGGTACTTTTTATCTATGTGTTCACCAAACCCATCTTGAGTGTTTGCTGCTAAAAAGCTCATTTTTTAGTTTCATCTGACCATAGAAGCCAGTCCCATTTGAAGTTCCAGTCATGTCTGATAATTGAATATGCTGGAGTTTGTTTTTGAATGAGCGAGGAGAATTTTTCTTGAAATCCTTCCAAACAACATGTGGTGATGTAGGTGCTGTTTGACAATTTTCTTTTTAAGGTTATCTGACCCCCGAGACTCAACAATTTTCTGCAATTCTCCAGCTGTGGTCCTTGGAGAGTCTTTAGCCACTCAAACTCTCCTTCTCACCGTGCATTAGGACGATATAGACGCACGTCCTCTTCCAGGCAGTTTCAGAACATTTTATGTTGATTGGAAATTCTTAACTATTGCGCTGATAGTGGAAATTTCTTAAAGCCACTTCACTAATTTGTGAAGCTCAATTATCTTTTGCTGCACATCAGAAATATATTCTTTTTCTCATTGTGATGGATGGGAATTTGGGCTTTGTTTCCCCTCCTATTTATATTTCTGTGAAACAGGAAGCCATGGCTGGATAATTTTATGTTCATAATCACCCCAGAGTGCTCAACATTGCGAATATGAATGGGAATATACTTCGGAGATATTTTACTCATAAGAATTTCTAGGGGTGCCAATAATTGTGTCCAACGTGTATCTGAGAAAAACATTTATTTCATCATGATATTTCCCCCCCCATTTTAAATTCTTATTATCCAATGAAAGGTTCGATTTTTGTGATTTTTTTAAATAAAAGATCAAAAGGATTAACAATGCAGATTAATTTTCACAGCCGCCTTTGATCATATTTACCAAGGGTGCCGATATTTTTGGCCATGACTGTATATAAAATCATTTTAGATTATATTATATACTAATACTTTTTAATACTAATACTAATTGTGTCATTTATTAGAATCATTGTTTTATTTATTATTAGAGATGTTACGATACCCTTTTTCCCTTCCCGATACCTGGGTGTGTATCTGGTTATACAGCTGCATGGACTACTAGCCATATGAATTGATACAGTTATTTTATGGTGTGCTTCACCATAGATAGATAGATAGATAGATAGATAGATAGATAGATAGATAGATAGATAGATAGATAGATAGATAGATAGATAGATAGATAGATAGATAGATAGATAGATAGATAGATAGATAGATAGATAGATAGATAGATAGATAGATAGGCAAGTAATTTTAACTGAATTTAGGACCGGTGGTGGTGCTTTTTTGGTCATACAGTGTTTCTGTAAAAATGGGGAAAAACTATCAATAATACTGATAAGATAATAATCATACTATGAATTCTGCTAAGAACAATATAAAATGCACTAAGGATTAACGAGCTGCTGAATTCATGAATATTAATCAGGTTGTCTGCATTGGCTCAAACTTATTTGCTGAAACCAAAACAGGGAGGTGAGCGCCGACCAATGAGATTGTCGTTTGCGCATTAGCTCCACCTACTACCGGAGAACCCGGCAGTTCTTAAAAGCTGAAGAATTCCAAAGGAACTCTGTTATTTTGACAGGAAAATACAACAAAGAATAACGTTTACATACCATGCAGAATTGACGCGCTACACGTAAGACTCTCTCGCTCCCTCTCCCTCTCTCTCTGCGTGTGAGGAAAAAAGCAAAGCGACGGCGATTTGTGCGCTTCACACTAGAGCTTACGGTACGTCAAATACAGGTGCGCTGCGCATTTATTCAGATGATCTGAAAAATAGATCGCTTGGCGGAGAGAGCAACTCTGAAGCGCTCAGAGTGTTCAGCGAGTGACAATATATCTGTGCTAAACTTATACATAGCCTCCCAGTAAAATCTGATCATTTATTAGACAGTGGCTAATATTAGACATCATTTAGTCGCCCAGGGTGAAGATTTAGTCGCATATGCGAGTGATTTAACTTACTGGCAATGTGCCAGCACGTTTGTATTTCTTCTTCGCTGCTCTAAATAGTGGTTGCTTGTGGCAACACAGCACAACTTCCTGTGTTTGCATTCTGAGCAGCAAAGAAGAATTGATTTCCGATTTGCAGCGTTAAGCAATAGCGCACATAACTATAGGTCTTGTTTAAAAATGGTATCGGATCGGTACATGAGTTCAAGTACTCGCCGATACCGATGCCAGAATTTTTTGTGGTATCGGTGGAATTTCCGATACTAGTATCGGAATCGGAACAACCCTATTTATTATTAAGTATATATTTTTTAAATGATATAATTAAATTGTATAAAACATTTGTATTTAAAAGCTAAACAAATTTACAAAAAAAGATATGTTTAATATATTTAAATAAAATCGATAATCATCAAAATAATATAAAAAAAATATTTGTATCATATTAGAATCATTGTAAGAAAGATTTAAAACAGAGGTTAATAAAATCATGCTGCATTAGTATCCCCCACAACTGAATGCGAGGATGTGTATGCATTATCCATCTTTTCCTATCTGATGTCCTGTGATCTATTCCTTGCCATTCCAAAACACATGGATCTGTCTGTGGGACTCCAGAGTTGAAAGATTCCCCTTTAGGGAGTCTGACACTTCAAGGAGATAGGAAAACCAGTGAAGTTGGCCTATCACCTCTCTAGAAGCCATTTCTTCAAAAGGCTTTAGGAACCAACACAACAAACAGCAGAAGAAGCCATAGACACAGAAAACCCAACAAGAAAAAAACCTTAACTTAAATGCTTCACCGTGGGTTCATTTCCTCCTAAACAATGAAGCAATCTATTAGTCACCAACCTAATTTATGACGCCAATATGGACCAAATGTAAAACTAAATATTTAAGAGTTTTTGAGGCCAGTCTGTTTTGCCTGCCCCCCTGGCATGAAGAAAATATTAAACTTCATGTCCAGCAATTAATCTCATATACACCCACATTTCATTGAGACACTGACTTCAGGCTGTGCATTGCCAGAAGCTCCAGTAGGGTCCTCTCTCGCAGCCAAGCAAAACTAAAAAAAAAAAAATTGTCATTTGTGTTTTAATAAAGCAAGAAAAACGGAAAGACATTTCATTGCATTGCTCTCTACCACTGAACAATTCTGCATGCTCAGCCACACCGCCTGACGTAAATTGGGATGTCAACATACAAGGAAACAATACAAAAGTGTCTCTATTTGTGTCTATCAAAGAATGGTCTGGAATGTTTAAACCATGACATCTCATTAGAGTAGTGAGTCCAGTGCGTACCAGTACTATCAGAAGCCCATTTATTGTTCACGAAAGACCTTGAGTTCCATATATTTACATGTTATACCTTTAAATTTAAAATCCTGTCATACTTTAATAGGATATATTATGCAACATGTATGATAAATGATAAAGAAACTAGATACTGTTGCAGATCTCCAGGGGGGCAAGAAGAAAACAAGACAGAACATTCCTGAACAAACCAGCGCTCGAAAGAAAACTCAGGTTGCACCTTGACAAGGTAATTGGTCATCAGGGAAGCAGAGGAAAGAATTGTACAAGAAAGGGCAGAGCGGAATACAACAAAAAAAAAAGACTGCAAATAGGCCATTTTTGTGTGTAAAAGGCAGAGAACATTGAATTCTGATGTTATTCTACCTCATATCATCCCACTATATTATTTCGGTTTGCAAATTACAGGCTGTTCTCATTTATATCTTTATCAACAGCGTTAACTAGATATAGAAATAATAAAACTAAACACACACAAAAAATACTTTTACATATATAAATACTAGAGATGCACCGATTGACTGGCCAGTGATCGGAATCGGCCAATTTTTCACATGACTGATGTGAAAGCCGATCCTTTTATTGCCAGCGGCGCAGGCAATGACGTCACAGCCACGCGCACACTACAGTCGCGTGAGAATGATTCTATTTTTAATTGCATTCAGTGTAAACGGCGACTGATAATGTATTTATGTCGTGCTAGAGGCTTGCACAGCCTGAGTGAGTGTGTGACAGAGACAGCACACACAGAGTAACTCACCGATATTTATAGATGCATACTGCAGTAGAAAAAAAATAGGTAAATAAAAAAATAAAAAGATAATTACAAAATTTGATCTAAATAAACAACATTATACGGCCATGATGTTTCCCCGAATATCAATATCAACACGATTGCGATGTGACACTGATTTTATACAATAGTATTTCAATAAACAAGAAGTTAAAATTAAGTGACTTAGTCAAAATATTGTTTTTGCTCAATTTCACTGACGAAAATAGTTCCAATCAAAGCTACAGCAGAACATTTGTGTCTCCGAGCAACACACAGCATTGTTTCGTTACTGAATAAATCCACATTTTTAAACGAATCGAGTGAGTCAATGATTCAGTGGCCCATTCATAAGGACAGTCACTTGGCTCGTTTCTGAATGAATCAGCTGTTTGAATGAATTGGTTGAATGAATGAATAAATGACTCACTCATTAAAACAGACACTTGCCGCCATCTACTGGTGGTTTAGTCATATTTAAAAGCATTGCATTTTTTCAACATTCATTTGTGTTTAAAAAAATATGTAAAACATTAATCTTTAATTTAATCTGAAATTTTGCAGTGTAAATGCATTTATGGAACCTCAGCTTCATCAAACTGTCTGTGAGATGCAGCTTCTGTTTCCTCAGCAGTGGAAAGATAAGAGTTTGCTAATACTAATTTCATTTGAATGGTAACAACTCTACAGTTTCTTATGCCAACTGAATTAATTGAAATAAAGAAATAATTTGATGTGAAAGATGACATTTAATAAGGTTAGGGGGGAAAAAAATACCATTTATAAACAAAGTGGGAAATGACATTTGTTTTGTTACATACAGCAACTCATTTTAAGTTAACTATTTCTTCCTCTTTCCAGTCACCTAGCACTTTATTTTGAGAGTTAAGTGAGAGAAAATCTGTAATTTAGTCCAGATTGGGGGAATTGTAATGTTTAATCATTTCTTTGAAATTGCATTGAAATTTGCATAGATTTTTGTTTGTATATGCTGTCAATTATAGTTCTTAGAAAGAAAATCGGAATTGGCAAAAATCGGTATCGGCAGGTCACACTTCCAAAAATAAAAAATAAAAACAAATATCGGAATTGGCCAAGAAAATTGCAATGGGTGCATCTTTAATAAATACATTATCTATCTATCTATCTATCTATCTATCTATCTATCTATCTACACATGTCCATGTGGAATAGGTCAAACAAAACTTGTTAATATTATAGAGCAGAAAAAAAAAAACAATTTTTCATCTCAGAAAGCAGTCAACAATTGAGCTGGGATCTCATAAATATTCATAGGCCTTCTATCAAACCATTGAGCAATATGGATGGTCTTTGCATCTCATCTGTATAATCTACTTTCAGCGTAAGTACTCCTATGAGGTAAATAAAGAAAGTGAGTGACAATCAGCTATAGTTTTCAATCCATATTCATTGTATTCACCAGAATTAACTACACTTAATCTATACCTTCTGAAATTATTTTACCAATACCTTTATAACAGAGGTAGCATCAGATTTAAATGCTCTTTGACTTGTACCTAGAGGACCATATTCCCACCTGGCTTCATTAAGGAGGAAAACAAAGTTATTATGTTGTCAAATGTCTTGAGGGCTTCAGGTCTACGTACAGGTACAGATGGTTTTAAATAGGAGACTAAAACTGTTACTGTATGAATGTATAGCAAAGGAGTACAGTGGGGTATAAATGTCAAAGAGAACTATTGAAAATGGTTTTATCTTTCAAAGTCAGTAGCATTATTGTATTATCAGCTTTACAATTTGAATGAAAAGTTGATGTCCAAATAATTCTCTTTTTACTTTAATATCTCAAGCTGCATGAACATGTTCGCATGAAACTTATGTTAATGCTATCCAGGATTTTTTAAAGAAATTATCATGTGCTTCTATAGAAGAACATCTGACCATTTGTACAAAGCAGTTGATTAATGTTACAAATTTAATTATTTGAGAGTGACAAGAAATATTTCTATTTACATCATAATCTCTTAGTATTTCAGAAAATTTGAAAAAATCTTTCCATCGATTTAAATGGATAAATTAGATTTTTAATCCTGTTTTTCAGTGCGTCCTCAGACCTTGAGGTCCCAATGCTTTTTAAGCAAATCTCTTTGCGACAAAATGGGTTTTCTGAGACTGTTAAGCTTTCAAATGTTAACGTTAAACAACTCTAACATCCGTTTTATTATTAAACAAAAGGGGGTTAATATGTGATACACGGTTCTAGTTTCTTACAGAACTATTCTTATTTGACATACTGACTGCATTCACAGATATAACAGCAGACAGGATATAATCACTGTAGGTTGTTTTAGATGAAATGCATGACTAACACAATGGGAAAATCCATTAAATTGAACAAGTCTTTTAGAGTCAAACAAATATATTGTAATTGCTGAAGTCTTGTCTAGCTCACATCTCCCAGTGACCTTCCATTATGCTTTATGCCAGGGTGACCTCTGAGGAGAACGGCACATGCAGCCAAGCGACCAATCAGAAAGCAGCTTCTCTCGAGGAGTCCCTCAAGTAATCCCACACAACATTACCTTGATCAAAAGCAAAAGATCTCATTCTGTTGTACTGCACAGTACAAATGCACGTGTTTGCAGTCAAAAAAAAAAAAAAAAAAAACAGATCACACATTCTTTGTTCTGACTCCGAGGTCTCTTGACCTACATCGCCAAGCTTTCTTTGCTTTGTCTCCAAATGAATATTAATTTGCAAATTATAAAACACATCAGCAAGTGATTCAGATTTAGTGATCTCATTTTCTCCAGTATGTTTCATCTTTACCTCTCAAACCCATCCTTGAGCCTCCTATATTAGGTTTCTTAGATCATTCATGCAAGAGCTTTCCATTCCTTTATAAACTGCATGAAGCATACGCAAACAAATAATAAGCATACAGATCTTAAATATATTGCATTTCAGTCTCTGCACCACCCAGTCCTGAGCCCAGATGATGCATGTTCTCTATTGTTGCCAGGGAAAGCGGCATAGTAAGCCGAGCATGAGTCATAAACACTGGCTGCAGGTAGTCTAACCCCTGGGATCAGAGCAGCCAGCTTAAGAGACCGGACCTAATCCTCCAGGGGTGTCGTGTAACACCAACTCAAAACCTTGGAGGGACAAAGGACATGATTGCATGCATTTGGATCAAAACAGAAGAGAACAGCGGTTTGATTAAGAAACATTTATTCCTGAGAGTTGTATGGTGGTATATATAGTACACACTCAGAAATAAAGGTACAAAAGCTGTCACTGGGGCGGTACCTTTTCAAAAGGTACATGTTTGTACATTAAAACTTAAAGATGCACATTAGTACTTAAAGTATACATATTTGAACTTAATGGGTACAAAAGTGTACCTTTTGAAAAGGTACCGCCCCAGTGACAGCTTTTGTACCTTTATTTCTGAGAGTGTAGAAATGTGTCATCTGGTAGAGAACCAGCTATACTAGTAAAACTGTATACTAAAACCAGACTTAAACGGATATAAACAAAGTTCTTTCTTTCTATCTATCTGATTTTTTTTTTTTTTTTTTTTTAAAGATGTTCAACATTTTGATCTATTGAAAACTGCAGTATTGTAAAATATTTTCATATTTTAAATTTTTCAAATTGCTGAAAGTTGAATTTTCAGCAGCCATTACTCCAGTCTTCTGTCTTTACTGACGAGCATGAATATCGTGTTCGATATATTGCCCAGTCCTACCTGATCGTCACTCTTTTGTGTGTTAAACAATCTAATAAATATAGACAACTTCATATTAATGAAAAATATAAAATGAAAAAACAATCATAACAAATGACATCTAGGACATAAATAGGCCTACTATTATTATAAACAAAGTTAGTGGATAATTAAGCAGAGTGCACAATTTTATAAAATCTAAACATTTAGTGAAATAACATTATTTAGTGGGGAACAAATAAAAGTGAATAAGTGTAGGACTAAATCTGGCAAAATGTTACACATTGCTCTTTGTATTGTTGTAAAATACATTAATGAAAGAAAGTAAATATATTTATTTATAAATGTATACTATAAAATTTCTTTTAAATGTATAGCATAGGACCAAACAAGAAACACTAAATAATCTTTCATTGCACAATAGTATTATAAAACGAAAGGCTCAAATACAGAGTGGCACAAAGTGCATCCCGTGCACAGAATGATATGCTCGAAGCAGCACGGAGTCACAGTAGCCTACGCAGCGCTCGGCATAGAAAAGTCCAAAACACATATGAAAGAGATATTGATGCGTAGTCTATTGAATCTGTGAGATAATTTGAGCCTTTTCTTTTAACAGTTTTAAATGTCAGTTAATGTACCCCTCTTGGAGAGAGTTTTATCGTCTTGACTGTCGTAACCGAATGTGAAACCCAGTTTGAATGCTGAATGGAGGATGACAGACAGCCGCAGCGGAGAGAAGAGTTTGTCAACTTGAATTAAATATTTATCTCTACCTCACTTTAAACTATGGAACAGCTTCAGAACACTTGGACTTTGCCTTTATAGTGCTTTATAATTCTTTTGTGGGGCTTACAGAGAATAATATACACACAATATCGGATTTGGATTGGTCTTGTCTGACCGATACCTGATCTGGCAGAAAATGCCAGTATCGGAGCCGATACCGATTCTGAGTATCAGATTGATGCATCCCTACTACAAATACTTACATATTTATCTTCTTCTTAAAAATACCCTGCAATTGTACTTTATGTAGCCTATACTAAACTGCTATAGGCCTAATTAAAATCTGCTAGATTGGAACAATTAATTTTGTACTTAATGCACTTTAATTGTGTGGAAGTAGTGCTGAAGTCCACCTAAAGATACTTAAGTATATCTGATTGTGATAAAGTTGAACTATTGCAAGTATACTTCAGGTACACTTTAAATATCTTGAATTTAAAGACTGACATTATTCAAAGATCATATAATCCTCATCAGTGGTGACATTAAAACATATTTTAGCTTATAATATTAAGAAATGTGCACATTGCACAAGTAGTACTCTAAATAAAGTTTAATTGTAATGTTTCTATAAGTCTCTCAAGCGCTTAGTCAGTATGTTAATAAATTTGAACTTAGTATATGAAATAAATGTATTTTAAATATATTTCTTCTTTACTAGGGATACGATCCTTCAGAAATCATTCCAATATGCTTATTTGCTGCTCAAAAAAACATTTCTTATTATTATCAATGCTAAAAACAGTTTTGCTGCTTATTTTTTGTAGAAACTGTGATACACTTTTGTTAAGGAATCTTTGATAAACAGAAAGATAACAGCATAATATTATTAAACAATAAAATAGCATTACTACATGGAAGATTTTGGTCATACCGCCCACCAGAGAATCAGGAGAATTAATGTGTGTACTTGGGCCCAAAAGAAACGCATGTCTGAAAAGTTTTCCATAAAACTTAGAAAAGAGGGAGGGGTGACCAGCATACATAAAAACTAGAGCAATATCGGTTCCCCTGAGCGCCTCAGTCCTCTTCATTTCTGACATAAATTTCTTTTCAGCGCCACAGACCCCCTGAAGCCTGTTTGTATGACTAATAATGTCATGTTTGTTTCTGCCGACCACAGGAGAGAATTCTGTCCTTTACTTGGGAGAAGTGGGTCAGATTCTTTTTTAACAATGCCAAATTATAAAATATGTTACTGATTCTTGTGAGGAATCATTTAAAAGTAAATGGGTAAAAGTGACAGCAGTTCTGCACTGAGAAGCCTCAGCTGTGAATTGAAACCAATGGAAATGATAGATTCACCAAAAATTCACTGATATTACCATTACTGGAACCCTAGAAGTACCTGTCCTTTTTCTTTACTGTGAATTTACAAATTGTTCACGTTAAGACACAGCACCACAGTTTGATTCTTATCTGAATTCAATGTGAACACCGATCCACCTGAATTCTTGCCGCACATAAATCAAACCACTCATGGGAGACACTCTATCCCTGTGTTTATAGATAGAATGAATGCTCTACCAGTGACAGCGCTCTTCATCACAGGTGAAAGCCTCGGCGGCCAGGCATCAGTTATCGCAGCAATCAAATCTGAAGTGTATCGCAGGACTTAGACTTGCAGAGAATACAAATGTAAAGGTACTGATTTGCATTGATGGCAACTCAAATACTACAAGGGCTGATGATGCTACAAATCTGAATTGTCTAGTAATCAAAAAAAGGATCACCATTTTCACAAAAACATTAAGCAGAACAACTATTTTCAACATTAATAATAAGAAATGCTTCTTGAGCCCCAAATCATTAGGTAATCAGATTATTGGAATGATTTCTGAAGGATTATGTGACACTGAAGACAGATAATTAAACTTTGACATCATAGGAATAAATTCGATTTTAAAATATTCTAAAATAGAAAACTGTTATTTTAAATTTTAATAATATTTCACAATACTTACTTTCTACTGTACTTTTGATCAAAAGAATGCAGCACAAAAGACCTTTTTCAAAAACAGTTACAAAGAAATCTTGACAATCCAAAACTGTGGTTTATATAACATTATATAAATGGATAAAAGGTCATTTTTCAATCAGTCTAACTATCACTTTATTCATATAACTTTAACACAGTCTGATGGAATGAATAAAACTTACTAATTCTGTTTTTGCTACTTAAGTTTAAAACGTTTGCCATTTGTCTTAACACTCTCATACTCACTCAACTCTGCCCGGTTGCTGGGGACTACTTTCAGGCGCTGCGTAATATCACTGCGCCTGCCGCGGCCATGTTACGGCAGCAAAGTTCCTTGATTATTACGCCGGAATGAGAGTAGTTCCTAATCATGTCAGCCTAGAAAATCGCAACTTTTCATTTTCTGCCGGTCTTAGTACACGAGAGTTGAGTTTTAAATAGGAAAACTATCGAAACTCTTTGATCGTTTTTGAACGCGATGCTACTGGTCTAATTGGATTCAATGATCTATGCTAAGCTATGCTAAAAGTGCTATCGCCAGACCCGGAGATCGCCTGAATGGATTCAAAAACAGTAAAACTCAACTTATTAACTCTGGGGGAGTTGGAGAATGAGCCTATTTCCAAAAAAAGTGGAGTGTTCCTTTAATTTTATAAAATCACCAGCAAATTCATATACATTTATATCAATATTAAATGTTATTGCGAATCAGTTTGACTACTCGGTTTCTACAATGAGTTCTCCATGCACACCAGGAGCACTCTGGATTTTAAGCAACCATGTGCCAGGACAACGAGGAAAGCTTTGTCTGTGTCTAGAGGCAGTTCTGCACCAAGATGCATATCAGGTCTCTGAGGGATTTGGCTGTCAGCGTGTGCATGTTTGTGTACAAACAGTAGTACAACTGAGACTACTTTAGAAAGCAAATCCATGCTGCCTGACAGGCAGAATGTCTGCACTATAAAGATGTCAATGAAAGACAGGATTTAAAAAACCTTAAAATTAACATGCCAATTTAAAAAAAAACAAAAAAAATAACACCTGAAATACATCACTGCAGTGCATAGGGGTTCATCTCACCACGATGATACCATCTTTCCAGTCCCCAATCGTTAGCTAATCAGACAAGATCTTAAGCGTCACGACTTACTGATCTCGCTGCTCTCTGTTAATAAGGCCATCCATCAGGATGAACTCTTCTAACCGAGGGGTCTAATGTAACAGCACTCACACACAGCTGCGCAGCAAACACGTTCACATCTCAGGTGTTTCCAGGGACCAGCGCGACAATGAGCTCTTGGGATCAAGACAGACGTGTGCACGGAGCACAGATATTGGATACTTTTATGCCAGTTCCTCGGTACAATGCACAAAGGCAGCAATGAACAGAAAGGCTCAGTCATAATTTACAAAAAGAGCTTCTAACACAGTCTTTCAAGCATGTCAAAATAACCACAGCACTGTTTTACAATCCATTTTACGGCATACTACATTATTGAGCATAAAAATGGCATTAGAAAACAGATCAATGTCATTAAAAAGCATATTATAAATAAAAAAATAACTGCAATGAAAGTTTTAGTCTAAAATCCTAGTCAAGCAGACCATGTTGCTATTTTTATCCATGCGGCTGAAAACGTATAACCTGTGCTTTTCCTGAAAGCACGAAAAACATTAGCTTGAAGCTCCTCATGTTAAGTCACTGAACATCTTTCCACAAACACTGAGACCAATTTGCTCAGCAAGGAAAATTCGAACTCGCAATGAAGGGGTGCAGAGGCCCTGGATATTAAAATTGTGATAACATTCACAAAAGTGAGTCATACAGTCTGGTCGTGGTCTAAATGTGTGGGGTTGAATTTCACCCCCTCTGCGAGTCTCATAGGAAATCCATCTCCAGTAATGAGAAAATGGATTTAAATGGACTATAGAAGCAATTATTGGCATAATGATAGAAAGTAGGACTTGTTTTTCTTCCATTCTTGTTTATACTGAAAACTAAGCACCTCTGATTTATGACGTCAGTGTTAAGAAACAAAAATTGATTTGTTTTTGCATACATTGTTTTATGAGGCTTAGAGAGGAAGGAGGACAGAAAACAGTAAAGTCTCCATCGTTTGTCAAGGTGAAAGATGTGACATAACATTACATTTACCATTTAGTGGCAATGTGAGGGCAATATATAGGAGGTAAGGAGGTATCATATCTGTGACTAATGGTCTATTATTAGCTTGATTCAAGGGTATCTGCATATTTCTGCCTGTAACTAAGGCTCTCTGATAAACACTCACTTTTCTTCAGGGAACATTTGAACTGTTGGTCTCTTCTTGCCAAGTACTGGACCATCAGGGACTGGATATGAATGTCTGGTGTTCAGCTTGCAATGAATTAGTCCGTGATGGGTGTAAACAGTCTTATTTCTCATTTGGTGAATGAAGGGGGAGCCGTGAAGGACAGCAGTTCTCCAGAGGGCTCTCCAGAGAGCAACAAACGTGAAAAGTACTTATGCACGAACTCATCAGGAGAAGCCATGCCTCTTGCTCTGGGCTAATTAAAAATATTGATTATGATTACCTTTTTGCTTGGCTATTTGATAACCAGTTTGCACTTCAACTACAGGCCACTTAAACCCATTTATATATTATTCTGACCCACATCTGTGTCTGTCCATTTTGCAATCCGTCTGTATCCTAACCTGGGAGATTCTGGCACCAAACACTTTCCTGTCCAGACTGAAAACAAAAAAGATGAAACAAAATCACAGCCAAACAGAAGAGTATGTGGATGAGTTTCCTCTTTCACTCAATGCATTGCACAGCGTGAAGAACATACCTTGTACTTGCATGACTTCTGTGATTCGTCTCCAGATGGCATCCTATTTATGGTTTTTCTTGTACTAATTTGCAAAACTAACAATTTAAAATTTAAGATATTCAAACATTTATTTTTATATTCTTTTTTTAAACATTAAGACCCAATTAAATCAAAATGTTATGTACCGATAAAAGCTGGCAAAATTGACTTGGCATGTATACACATTTTAAACTTGCAATCTTTCTCTCCTACAAAAAATGAACAAAAATTATATTTTTTTTATTCTTAATCTGACAAAAATATGTACATGCTCCTTTATATATATAATGCAAATAGCCTAATAAATTCCACATTGTAATATATTATGATCTATTAATACTAGGCTATATGCCTTTAAAAATGTAAATATGCGCAAACTAAGTTAAATTAAAAGTTAAATAATATTATACTACATAAAACCCGTTTAAATGTACTTATATACAAAGTATTTACTTTTACCTAAAAGAAAAACACCGCCTTGTTTGCCTGGACATGATGGCCAAAATCATATTCTCACCGTTTAAGTCCTTGAAAGGATGATGGCCATGACATTCTGGACTTCTTCAAACCGGGACGGTTACCGGTGTCCACGGCATAGCTCCGGTCCATGGTCCTGGGATTCAGGTACTTTTCCGTGTCAGAAAAGCCTCTCTGTCTCACCCGGTAGTTCTTGCGCGAGCCGAAAGAGTTCTGGATCTGAAGAGGAACCGGGCTTTGTTGCCTCCACAGATGTTTTGGCGCATTTCCATCGGTACCGGGAGAAACCAAAGTTGACACCTCGCTTCCGGCATCCATTCTTGCAGTTGTATCTACTCACTAAAATTCGTCAAAACACTAACGCTATATTTTTATGAGAATTATTGCAACTAGCTTTGGCGCGAAATGACCGAAACTTGGAAAACATCCATAAGAAAGCGTATGAGGTACACCATTAATGCTATTTCCAAGAAAGCAATAATACTCCACATAAAATATGCAAATGCATATAAACCGAAAAGTCAATTTTGATGTTTACTATACTGGATTGACCCATTCTGTCCAACAGTTCATCGTCTATAGACATCATTGCTCGCTTCTATCGTAATGTCCATAAGAACACAACTTCAGACAATAAACGCTTGTCCCGTCAAATTGGTTTCCAAATAAACTAACAAATCTTCGGGGTCCATGCAACAATATCCAGCATCCCTGTCTCGCGCCTCGCCTGGACGGAAAAAAACATCCAAGCGCTCTCATTCTCCTCTCCACTTCACACAGAAGTGATGCTGGGAGGCGATCAATATTTATTCTGCACAGGTTGACTGACAGACCAAGGGGAGGAGCCTATGCTCTTCGCACAATGCGGGAAACAACTTTGACAAAACAAAACTTATTTGTTTGTGCCGAATCAGTCAGATGACGAAGGAAAAAAAAAAAAAAAAAAACTCCACTTGAATGTTATTTATATTCATATTACACATTTTACACACACACACACACACACACACACACACACACACACATATACACATACATATTATATATACACACACGTGTATGTGTGTATATTATGTGTATATAATATATACATATACACACACACATATGTGCATCACATTACTAAAAAAATTTAACTTCACATTACTAAATATTTAACTGTTGTGAAGGTGTTTGTAATACAGAGGCTCTGGAAGTGACTGTAAATTGCACATTGTTCTCTCTTCTGACTGCAGATATCAATCTCTCTCTATTTTTTCATCTTTTTGAAAGTCATGAAAACACTATTGTGGAGATTTTCTTTTGCTATTTGAGCAAACGGGAATGCAATAAAAATGTATTTGATGTAGTCTCTTGTTCGCAGCTATAGAAGTCTACCCAACTATGATCATTTCCGCTTCCGAGAAACCCGGAAATGCGAAAAGGGTCTAAATTTTCATTATATAGCCCATTTAATATACATTACAATAATATTTCACAGTTTTCCTATACATAATTATATTTTAGAATTTTTCCCATTTAGTGTTTGTGTACAGTGACTTTAAGCATCCTGACAGGTTTCCTCACATGAGCCAAGCAGTACTGACAGCATCCTTTAGGTGTCAGTTCAACCTGAGCAAATGATAATCACTAAACAAGCACACAGAATCCTGAAGTTATAAGCATGAAATTACTTTTGACAGCAAATCTGTTCTTTGCCCCTTCTCTCTTTTATCTAAGATAGATTTTCAATCAAATACGATGCGAGTCAACCCTCAGTTCAGGCACTAAAACCAAAGCGTTGTTCGAATGATTGTCCTGCATCTGACACAGCATTGACAGGAAGGCAATTCAAAGATAAGTGTGTGTAATAGAGAGGTGTCGGATAAAGTGCTCTTTCCATTAGAGCCAACAGGGGGAAGAAGGATTGAAACAATTTATCCAGTGAAGTCGGCATATTAGAATATTCACTGAATTGTAAAGAGGGGAGCATGACCTTGTGAATTACAGCCTGGCATAAAACAGGGAAATGATGCATACACACAATCAAGATGCAAGGCTTATTCAGAGCAGAAGATGCAATTGAACACTGGGCAGTGTAACACAATTAAAACAATAGTTCATACTAGTGAGTTTCAGCAACAGTTTCTGAAATATAAGGAAAAAGCTTCATTTGTGTAGGCATTATTGCAATTTTTCTTATGTTTAATGCAAAGTGTTCTTAACATCAAATCTCCAGTCCTCACAGTTGGAGACTGTGGCCTCCTGGGGTATTGAAAAAATGATTTACCATAATCAGATGAGAAAAACAAGCCTCATGCGTATAAAGTCTATGTGCCGTAGATGGGAACTGATGTTGCGTATCACTGAGCACTTGATTGGCAGATTCTCCGTCTCTAGCTGACATGACTGTCAATCATCTTTTGCTGTAGATGCTAATTATGAGGAATTTGCTAGCTATGATTGAGTTGTCTTTGGTTGGACTGTAATCATTCTTTGGACCATTGAACAAGGCCATGTACCAATCCAAAGACCTACAATAAAAAGTTTATATCCAAGTTTATTTTTGTAATCCAAATCAATGGAACAATGCTTAATGGAAAAAAATGCAACTAGATGTATATTTAGCTGAGATAGACTAAATAAAGAGGTGTGCACATTCAAGAAAAATGAGAGCTGCTGACTCAAGGAAATCAGGTTACATGCATCACTTGCCCACAATGGATCCTCTGCAGTGAATGGGAGCCGTTAGAATAAGAGTTCAAACAGCTGATAAAAACATCACAAAGTACACACAACAACACAACTCCAGTCCATTGATTATCCTCTTGTCTTCACTGGAGAAAGCAATTTTATGGATAGAGGCAAGAAGCAACATCCATTTGTAAGCAAATGATGTAATGCTACATTTCTACAAATCTGTTTTGATGAACAAACAAAATCATTTACTCCAAATGGCCTGAGGGTGAGCAAAAGTCAGTTTTTCCATTCAGCCTATGTTAATAAATTACACTAAATGTGTTCACAGAGGCTCTTTTCAAGTTTTTGTTCCAATGCTCAGACAATTTACCTTTAGTACAAACAGCATTTCACTTCTGTTTACAGATTTTAAGAACATTTCTTGTTTACCTCGGTTCAGCTAGGTCACCAATTATTTTCTTCAGTAAAAGTAGTGGAGATTTTCTGATCTTTTACATACATGCAATAAAATGTGCTTGCTAAAGTGATGACACGATATAAACATTTAGGCTACTTTATAGCCTAGCAATCAGAATCAAAGTGTATCACTGCCTTTGACAAACAAATGTTCTTGTAAAAAAAAAAAACATCTCCAAAGCAAGAGGAAATAACCAGATCAAAAGTGCAATTAGCTCCAATGCATCTGTCAGGCAAAAGCGGATTTGAATTTTCTGTAAGAGGTTTTTTGACCCATGTTAATTACATGTTTGAAAGTAAAAGTTTTTGTTTTAAGTCAAAATTGGCTTTTAATTTCTGCTAAAAAGTTGATAATATTGACTCGTAGCAAATATATACATTCTTTGTTTCTGTTAAACGGAACAAAAGCAATAATGAGAATATAGATGATAAAAGCCCAGCTGTTTACCTGCTTGTATCTGCGGAGGTGATGGCAATGAGTGGAGGTGCTCTCAAGGGGAGGCTGCTGGGTCGAGGCTGGGCCGTCTCGGTCTCTGGTTTCCTCTCACAGTAGTACTGCTCAGCCTGCCTGAAGGCCAAAGGGGGCAGCTGGATGGTTCGGCAGGAAAGCCTGTGGACTGCAAAGGGCTCCATGCAGGACAGTGGACATGAGTCTGGGGAGTCTGGGGAACAATCTGAGACCTGAGAAAGTGATAGTTTCATTAAAAGTCATTTTCCCCAAACTCTTTACAGTTTTACAGAATATATGAGACTTTTACTAAAAATAGTCCACTCATTTAAGTAGAGTTATATGAACTGGTAAGATATGAAAATGAATCAGTCCTCAGATGAACCTTCAGACTCAAGAATTTAAGTGCAGATTCTACTCGACACTTTAGAACAATGACCTATTTGTTTTCTAATATGTTTTAAGTGTGATTTTTAGCCTTACACTTAAAAGTGAAGGTGCTTAAAAGGTTCTTCACAGCGATTCCATAGAAGAACCATTCAGTCAAAGGATCTTTAAAGAACCATCTCTTTCTTACCTTTTTATAATCTGAAGAACCTTTTGTGAAATAGAAAGGTTCTTCAGATGTTAAAGGTTCTTAAAGCAACAACAACCATTAATAAAAATAATGAGAAATGTTACTTGAGCACCGAATCAGCATATTAAAATGATTTCTAAAGAATCATGTGACTAATATCCATCCATCCATTTATTATTCCTTTTTGTTGTGATCATAAGTCCTCTCTTCTTTTGACAATATGCTCTGAAGACACATGAGAGAACCCTCACTCCCTCTGGATACAACAAGGCGATATCGATTTGATACAGAGAGACCAGCTCTCTCCAAACAGCCTCAGGACAAAGTCGAAAACACAAATCACCATTGATTCAAACAAAAAGGCTCCCCACTCATTTTCCTTCAGGCACCAACCCCAAAATGCAATGAAAAACAGTTCAATTACCCTGAAAGATACATTATTTCATAATTCGCAGTCAGATATTTGACTGAAGGGAAAATGACTCAGTACCTGTGCTCAAAGACAGGTCTACAAGGTATTTACTTCTTTTCTAACACTGACATTTTCCTTTGCTTTCGGTTGTATAGAAACATCTCTCAGGAGGTTTACATTCAAACTTATCACCTCATACATTATTAATTACTTAATTGTGTTCACTCAGATAGTGCTGTAAGCCAAAACAAGGTATCCCATGTGAACGGAAGGGTTTAAAATAGTTCTGGCCTTCAGGAACAATTAATTTTCCTCTTCACAGGAAACAAGTTAGATGTGTCTCAATGCCATTGTAGGTGGTTTGGAGGACAAAAGTGTGAATGCAAAGGGACATTTCATCTGTATACTCAAGTTTCATGCTTGAAATATCATCTAAAAATGAAATCAGTTGGACTTTGAATACAACCAAGTTTGCAAAGCATATTTATACATTTATACATAAGGTGAAAGCAGTAAACAACGTCTCACCTTTCTACTCTAATGGCTGTAGTCACATCCCGTGAAAAACACATTAACTGCAAAGAAACACATTAACTGCAAAGAAACACGTTCTCTTTCGGGGGAACACCCCAATCTTATTGCCTGAGTGAAATATGCAAACCATCAGCGGACTCATAAATAAATAAGTGAGTAAATACGCAAACCTTTGATCCAATTACCAGTGTTTTCACAGAGGCGTTGAATATATAAACATTTTAATTATCGTCACTGATGCTTTGTCGAGCTCCGCTGCGTTTTGAAATATTGGAAATGTGATTTCAGAAAGGAATGATTAAGGTGTCACATGGGTAAAGACCGGCACCCAAATTAGGTACTTTATCAAGTGAGATTTGATGATATTTAACTAGCAGGCTTCAAAGCAGATTTTTTTTCTTTCTTCTTTTACTGTGAATTGAAATCTAAATTTCAGAAATGCTCAGGGATTCAATCATCAGGTATCTGAAAATGTTCATATGAATTTTAGGGGAAAAAAATCCCTAAATCACTTGCATGTTTAATTTGTCATTCCAACACTAAAGAACAATACACTGCTCATTTAATGAAATATATTAATTATGATAAAGACAGAATGAAGGATGATTTAAAAATTAAAACAGACTAACTCAAACATAAAGGCACTTCTGACATTAAAAAGTCATTAAAACATTTTAGATATCATAGAGTCCTGAAATGTGGAGCTAAAGCACCAGAAATGAATCACAGTGATATGAGGTTCTTGCCCCGGGCTTTTGTGATGCGAGCAGTAAAGCGGGTTACACAGGTGATGACAAGCGATGACAGTCTCTTATGTCGCCTGGAGCTAAATGACAGCAGGTCAATGACGAATCTCAATTCATTAATCTTCTTATAAAAGACTACACTTCATCTGCCTCCTTGAGACTAGTTCTGTAAGGATATAATTCAGAGACATGTTTGGGTTTAATAAATTACATATAGGCAGTACAAGGCTAAAGGCCTCCCAGGATATCAATAAAAAAAACACTTGTTTTATCTTTTCACAAACTGCTAAATAGCAACCACTTGAAAATCTTGCCTCTATGCAATACAAAAAATGCCTTGGTCTACAATATTATAGTGTACTAACATTTTATTTTAAAGGGGTGGTTTACTGCTTTTTTTCTTTGCTTGATTGTGTTTATGGGGTGCAATATAACATGTCTTCGTGTTTCGTTTGTTAAAAAACGCCTTATTTTTCATATTTTTCACCTTTATTGTAAGCCGCTTTCTCCTCTGTCATTTGAACGACCGGTTGACTTCCTGGTTCTATGAAACCACTCCCTCAGAAACAGGCGATGGGCTCAGATTGGTTAGTTGTGATCGGTGTGTTGTGATTGGCTAAACTGCGTACTGCAGAGCGACTGTTGCACGTGCTTCGGTCAAATGTAAATAATGGTGTCAATATTGCCGTATCAGTTTGAGCCAGAATCAGACCCAGAAAGCGGTAATGAAGAGAGTCAAGCAGAACTTCCGCAAGCACGGCTCTTACAAACGTTTCTGAATGGAAGTTTGCTGTTGTGATTACATATAGTTTTTTTTTTAAGTTTGTACACGTTTGTCTTATACACACAAAATAGCATCGAACTGGCTACAATAACCAAACAGCGTTGGCTTGTGTTTACGTTCTTGGTCAAATCGAAAAATTACGTCATAAAGTATACATGGAAAATACATTTACAAAATTAGTACATAATTACAAATTCGAGTCCAAAATGTTTGTATGCGTTTGTCATAGACACACGAAACAGCTTTTAACTAACTGGCTACTAAAGACAGCGTTGGCATTTGTTTACGTCCTTGATTAAACTAAAACATTATGTCTGAAATTATACATGCACATACATTTAAAATTATGAAATCTTACTTACAGGTTGTGGCCCAACAACAACTGCTCCATGTTTTAGTAATAGTTTCTGTGTGAATCCGGCATTGAACTCGTGTAGATTCTGGATGCTGTCTTCAGTAAAATGTGCAGCACAGAGAGCTAAATTAGGATTGTAATTGTCAGGAACATAATCAAACATAAATTTTAAGCATTGTTGAGGAACTACAGCGTCCGTAGGAAGCCCGAACACAGAAGACCTGACAGCTGGGTGAAAATAACACCGTTTCGATGACATGGCTACAACTCTCCACTATAACTCTTCCATGGCCTTGCCCCCTTTTCTGCATGTTCCGGAGGGAGGGGTTGATGGGTTTATTTCGTATGCAACCTGGGAAGTATCTCGTTGTAGTCCCATATGAGTCGTTTTTGTAGGCATTAAACTTCCTGATTTTTAAAAGACGATATCTCCGCTTACGTTGAACTTTCATCGCCGCAACTTTGCAGATACTGTTCATGCACCAACAGCAACATTACACACTATTTAAAATGAATAAAGTGAAATCTCAGTAAACCACCCCTTTAAGGACCAATTCTCACTATTAATTAGTTGCTTAAGATGCATATTACCTAGAAAACTGGTTGTTTATTAGATTTTTATTAGATATATTGGCTGTTTATTAGATTTTTATTAAAATATTTTACTTGTTTTGAAAAAGTGAGAAATAATGCTATACTATAGCAGCTCCCTGGAAACATTTTTTACACCCCACATTATATTAACATATTTACAAAAAAAATTAAATTTACCATTGCTCTATCTATATCACATTTAAAAAAAAAAAAAATTTGTCACAGACTACCATTAAAAGTTTTGGGTCTCTAACAGTGTTGCCAAGTCTGCGATTTTCCCCTGGAATTGGTTTATTTTAATACTTTTGCCATGGATTGTTTTTCAGGTCCGCAGGGTTTAAGCGACCCCGATAACATATTTATCCCCTAAAATGCAAATTTAAAATGTATTTCACACCCGAAACACGATTTTTACTGGGGGACCACTTCAAAACGTGATTGGGCTAGTTCTGAGTAGCAATTAGGCGGGTTTTGTTGTGAAAACCTGGCAACCCTGGTCTGTAAGAATTGTAATGTTTTTGAAAGATCTCTCTTACGCTCAAAAAGGCTGAATTTATTTGATCAAAAGTAGTCACATGATCCTTCAGAAATCATTCCAACATGCTGATTTAGTGTTCAAAACACTTTTATTATTATTTATATTGAAAACAGTTATACAACAGTGATGCATTTTATTTTTTTAGGATTCTTTGATGAATAGAAATAGAAATAGAAATATTTTGTAACATTATAAATCAATTTAATATATCCTTTTTTTGCTTTTTCAAATAAAAGTATCCATTTCTAAATAAATAAATAAATATCTTACTGACCCCAAACATTTGGACAGTTGAACACTTATGCACATTCCTCATATAGCAGAAAATGTGCAAAAATTGCAATTTTAAGTGCTGCACAAGGATACTAAGGTGGTAGAGGAACTCAGCAACACTCCAGTTCATGGGTCACTGCCTCTGGGGCTTCAGTTTTGGACCACCACTGGTTTACAGCTCAGATCATTAATCACTGCCACAAAACTGTTTGTAAGTACTGGTAAATAAGCCATTTAGGGCAACCGATTTCCAAGGTAATGCTATTTTGTAACAACAGTCACAAACCCTTCTGTAGGCAAGGTTTCAAGTGACAATGTACTTTATCACAGGTGAAAGCAGCAACATTTCCTTTGTTCCCTTCATTTATAAAATGAAAACATCTTCGTGAAATATCATTTGAACCTGTACCATCTGTTCTGAGTTTTAACCGAAGCAAGCTGCTCTGTCTGTTGGTGCCCAAACATGATTAATAAACCTCTTAACCGACTCCAATAACTACTCAATGCTCGTAAAATGTCCAGTGTGTTCAATAAAAGTTACACATATTGATTTTAATTGTCAGTGCATGTGTATATGGCATGAATGATTTCAGTGCACTCACGCTCTCCAATTGACTTTCTCCGCTGCAGGCATTCTCTTGCATTGTTTGTCCCCCAGATAAAAGTTGAGGTTTCAGCCTCAGAACGTAGAAAGTCCTAGAACAAATCAAAGGAGGTTTGTCATCACACAAATCATGAGACTCTAGTAAAATAAGGCGATAACAGACACCACAACACCAAATGTTCACATTTTGGCTCCAAATCCCATTTTGCCTACTACCAGCATACAAAAACATCTTGTGCAGTTCTGGCATCAGAAATTGCATTTGAATAAATGCACTTTTCTTTTCATCAGTGAGTCTGTGGTCCTTGGGGACAAGCTGATAATCTAGGAATCAACAGTTCAAGAGCTAGTTTTGCATGAAAAAGAAATCATACTGTTTTCAAAAGTATAGACTGCAACGTGCCACACAAATACACAGAACTGTGTCACTTTTCTCTTTACATTTAGGATAATCATTGTATGCATTTGATTTGACCTTGTAACTATTGTGTAGGTTTCTTAAATTAGAGCCCCATAAATTATTCATGAGGCAGAACAAGCTCTGTCCTATCTGAAGTTGGCCAGTTCTACAAAGTCACTTGTTTTACAAAGTCACTTTCAATAAGGCAAGAAAAACCAAACTGAATCTTGACAGATGCTTTCTGCTTTGAATAATCTTAAAACTTCTAGGCATCCTTGGTTTAAAAATAGGCATGTACATACATAATTTTATAACGTTAAAATGAGATTCCCAACTGTGAGGTATTCTAAAACCTAAAACATAATATAATATTTACATTATAAGGGTGGGTGATTATTCATGCCAATGCATTATTTGGGTAAGCAAGTCTTTTGTTGCAGGCGCAGTTCTGCTGATCTGAAGAAAAACTTATTCACATATTCACAAGGCGAAATCTATTCAAAACTGAAGATAGTCGAAAACTAGGGTGCAATGGGCTAAAAGAAAAATGTAATTATTTTATTCTTATTTTTTATTCTTATTACTTTTTTTATTTCAAAATATATGATGACTGAAAATATACAAGGACAGTTTACTGAATTTTGATGGAACAAATTTTGTATCAAAAGAAACAATTTAATTTAAATATTATGATCAAGGTATGCCTAGAAGGCCAGTTTACCCCAAAAGTGAGGGCAAAAGTTCCCTGTAAGGCCTATACACTATTAAAAATAAAAGGTTCTTTACTGGCATCTGGTTCCATTAAGAATCTTTAACATCCATGGAACCTTTCCATTGCACAAAAGGTGGAATATAAATATAAATATAATATAGTGGAGAAAGGTTCTTTAGATTAGTCAAATGTTTCTTGGTTCTTTTGAAAACAAATCACAGAATGCTTCTTTGGGGAATGCAAAGTTATTCTTTTATGGCATCACTTGTAAAACCATCTTTTTGGATAATTGATTTCTAAGTGTAGTGAAACAGCATACAGGGAACTTGGATAATATAAATCAAAAGAACCTTTTAAACAAGGGAGTCTTTAGCACTATTGTACCCACAAACCAAACACAGAGTAGAGAGGAAGGGGAAAAAAACATTTGTGTTAAGTTCAAGCTGAAGCTGAAATCAACAGACTTAGCACAAATATACAGAATATGATAAACTAAACTTGCAAAATGAAAAACTACACACTAAAACAAAAATTGGAAAGAATGCTATAAACAATCTTTTCTTACAGAGCATTTCCCTATTCATATTGTAAATAGCTGTGCAACATGAAATGTCTAAGGAAGGCAATGTAATGTCTACGGAATTAAATTTTTCCCCAAATAGTCTTCATAACCTGAAGTCTCTATCACCATCTAGTGGCTATACTGCTGCAGAAACCGTTAACATCCCCATATGTGACCCTGGACCACAAAACCAGTCTTAAGTCGCTGGGGTATATTTGTAGTAATAGCCAACAAAACATTGTGCCAAAAATTATTAGGAAATTAAGTAAAGATAACATTCCATGAATATATTTTGTAAATTTCCTACCATAAATATATAAAAACTTAATTTTTGATTAGTAATATGCATGGCTAAGAACTTCATTTGGACAACTTTAAAGACGATTTTCTCAATATTCTGATTTTTTTTTTTTGCACCCTCAGATTCCAGATTTTAAAATAGTTGTATCTCGGACAAATATTGTCCGATCCTAACACACCACACATCAATGGAAAGCTTATTTATTCAGCTTTCAGATGTATAAATCTCATAAATTAAAAAAAATAATTGTTCCTTATGACTGGTTTTGTTGTCCAGGGTCACACATGCGTTTAGCTTGCTGAATCTGCAGGAAAAAGTTGATAAAAAACAGACCTTATATAACTTATAATAAATAAGTATATTATATACAATGTTTTTGTGAACAATAAATGTGATTAATAGCATGGAAGGTTAAGTATAATTCAGAACTTGTACTAAATGTGAAAGATTTCTGATCACTGTTTGATTTTCATCTAGAAATTTTAGTCATAAAAATACTACAGCTCCCTTGACATTGTACTATTTACAGTGGAACATACAGTGTTTTTAGAAAGAGGGCCCCATGTCTCAGTAACTGCTGAAAATGTAAACTCTCTCTCAGACAATTATTTCCCCAGGCAAATATTTGTGAGTGTCACAGGCTAAAATAGGCATATGTCAATTATTGTTTACAGAATACTTTCCATGGGAAGCACAACAACCTTTTCTACATTCTTTTCGGCCAAAGTTCGCCAAAGAAATTCATCAAGCACTTGTAGTGGATATGATCACGCAAACCCCACAGTGTCCTCTGTAAAAATAAATGGTCTTTAATTCATGCATGTGGCATGTTGATGTTTTTAATCAAAAGTTATTTTCCTTGTGCTCTCTGCAAGGAAGAATGATATTTGTATGCTTGGGAAATGTTTACACCGCAAAGGCAAAAGCCATCTCCGGTCATAGCCTACATGCAATTTCAAATCTAACGTATACAAAGATAACCATCAACAGGAAACCAGAGGGCACCATGTGTGACATTTAGCACAGTATGGTCATATATATTAACTTTTGTATATCAGCATTGCCATTACTGCATCTTTAAATGTCAGTTACTCCCATGTTGCCTTGCCATCTGTGTTTCTGCTGAGGTTATTGAACTTTTAATGTGTCATGAGAGAGACTGGGAAAAATGGCTGCACTGTTTTCCTTTTGATGTTCTTCCAGAAATGGCTTTTCAACCTCTCCACACAGGATGCTAGATGAGGCATTTAAAACACAATCTTAAAATGGAAAATGAGCAAAGGCTTTTTTTATTCCATATACACCGTCAGGGGAGAAGAAGAGAGGAACTTTTTAGATGTAAGATCAAGAAGCTGTCATGTTAAAGTGCTCACAATAGAACAGCATGGCATTGATGTATGCTAATAACAATCTGCCCTGTGATAGATAGTTTGGCCTGTGATAGATTGTCGGTTAACGAATGTAAATGTAAATACAAGCAGCATGGTGTTAATATGACTAAGACATTAAAACGTGCAAGATTTGAATCCTTGTCATTATGAGTTATACTGACACCTAGCTGTGTGGATGATGCATCACAAAAAACATTTTTTACTTACCTATGCCTTTAAAAAAAATGCACCATCTTTTCTCAGCCATACTAAATTTATTTAGTGAGCAAAATGCTAAAGAAAAAGAGAATAGGTCATGTGTGACTCCAAGAGGCAACCTGGTCAATTTAAAATGAAACCGCTTTAATTCAGCTACTAATATTACTAGAGTCTTCATATTTTGTGAGTGTGGAAAATTTGAAACTTATAACAGTACTAATTTTGACAATGTAATGAATTATTCTTCAAAGTCATAAAACTGTATTACTGTGTTTTGTAAAAAAATCTTTTTACATCAAAATTTCATGCTTAATTTAATGAGTAACTTTGTCTCTTTAAAATTACTTGTGAAATTTATAGCAATTATTTGAATATATGAAAATTGTCAAGTGAGTGAAAATGGTTTCCTAGCTTTTTTGAAGAGTATGAAAATACGGAGCGCACTTTTAACATGAAAAAAAGAACAACCTAGACTTGCCTAGATTGTCTGGCCTGTCACAGTTCATTCGTTCTTGTCGCCGCCTGAGGGTCCCTTACTAGTTTCCTCTCATGTACATCATGCTGACTTAACAGATGAGGATTAGCCAGGTAGATTCTGGTGTGGGCATATGCCCCCAAATAACATTCACATAACAGAAAAAAAGCAAACTGTCAGCTTTGGCACTATCAGGATTTTTGATTGACCTTTAAAGCATGAATTTATATAATAAGCATGAAACAAGAGCATGAACATGTGCTTGTCTCGAGTCACTGGATCATCGATTCTCAGACATGCCTGCACATTTTCCAACCATTTTTAATATGTTTGAAATAAAATATACTACCTTAATTGTACCTAATGAGGGCTCCGACTATACACTGTGGAAACTGATGGCAAAGGAGCAGGAAAAAAAACGTCTGTTACCAAGAGCAATCAAAACACAGCCAACTTCCCCGTCCCTAAAATTTCAGTGAACTACAATGAGCAATTTGCATGGGAGAAGCTTACACAAAGGTTTAAATGTTCAAAGCAACAAAGGGCATCAACAGACAACCAAAGGTGGAGGTTTAAATTAAGTCTCCAGTTACATCCGCACACACAAGCTTTTGAAGCATAACATTCACAGTTCGTGAGGGAGACGTGTTAAGAGAACAGCAGAGGTCTGTATCCCTTACAAGTTTTAAGGCGAGTCGTTACAAGTAATAATTACCCAGCGAGGCTATAAATGCAGCGATATTATGCTTTAAAATGCCATAAGGAACCGATTAGGAGCGCAGATGTTTTAGAGGGGAAGGGTGGTGTCATCAATGACATCATTAGCTGGCCTTCTTGACATCATATATCATCGCACACCCTTTTGAATGTTTTCTTGTTTCAGATTCAGCATTTTTGAACATCATAAAAGCACACTGGATTGTTACATTTCCCATTATTTAAAAAAACTGGATCGTAAAATGAAATTCTTGTTTTGACATCTTGTCGGTGTTCAAGTACACTCTGTGACTTTTTTTTTTTTTTTTTTTAACAAAAAGTAGTTGTTAGACTTACATATGGTCAAAACTAGGTATGAAATTGCTGATAAAGTAGTGGGATTTTTCCAGATCTTGGGAATGTTTTTTTTTTTTTTTTTTTTTTAAATACATATCTTGAGGTGGTCATTTTTAAAAAAAAAAAAAATTATCATCAGTATGTGTGTTTCCTGGGAATTGAACCCATGACATTTTGCGCTGCTAACACAATGTTTTACCACTGAGGCAATTTTTTACATATCTTGAATGCGTCCATTCAACAAGCTCAGATTGCTTTGTGTATGACTTCTAGGATGTAACACAAAATTTCTAACATGTTACGATGTGCAATAAATGTATACTTTTTTAAATAACAGAGTAATCTACTTTAATTTGGTACTGTAATTTATTACATTTTAATGTATATTTTATTATTATTATTCTTAGTCATAGTGGTACGAGGGACGAGGAGGAGATTTAGTATTATTGTTTGTAAAATGGTAAAATACTGGGTGGAAAAGAAGTTGTTCAAAAATCATATGAATACAAAACTGCATCTCTCCGTACTCAAAAATAGTGGGTTCATAGTATGCAAAAATCATAACTTCATGTGACATGAAGTCAGAATCACTCCCACACAGTCATGAGCTCGTTTTTACACATGACTTCATTTCATAGGGGAAACACAGTCATGTGGAAGGAAACCACAAGAGTGGCTACAATGTTGTCAGTTGGACACAAGCCCCAATAAAGAAGCACATGTGGACCATAATGCCTCACTTTACTAGGATTATGATACAATAAGACATTCCAGTTCACTGTGAGTGCAGGCTGCTTTGGGGTGCTCTATTTATAGATTAAAGGATGCAAAAGCCACCAAACGTCCCCCGTCTAAAAGAAACCTTTGCATGCATTGCAACGATGAGTTAGCTGAACAGGGTCAGGTGCCCAAAAGTCACCTTGCACCTGTCTCTCCTTTTCCACATGCCATAAAGCTCAAAAAAGACAAGCGTAAGCGGGCAGTTCTAGACCAGATGGACGGTGACAGTGGGAAAAGCATGAGAAGACAGGTTTGCAGGGTACAGAAACATTCTCTCTATACCTTTGGGAGGTACATATAAAAGAAAAAGGGAGTGAATAAAGTGTGAATGGGAACTTACTCTTCTCCTGGGAGAGAGAGAAAAGGAACGGAAGTGTTCCTCCAATCCTCCAGAGACTGATCCCGATAGTCACTGCAATACAGTCCAGCTGAAACAGAACAGAATGTCTAAGTCCCCTTTGCTTCCTGTGACACTGTGCCTTGTGCTGTGATGCTCTTTGGTTTAAGGACTGAAGAATATCAGAGTTCCCAGCCTCTCAGCCAATCAGAGCGCTCAGCTTCCCCCCACCCCTCCCTAAAGTTTCTCCAGCAGTAGCCAGCAGAGACTGGAGAGATGTTTTAAAAAGCAGGGGCCACTGCAGCATCACAGCGGGATGCTTACATGTCTTAAATTGTCAAGCACGAGAGCCACAAGAGTGTTTGTGTCACCATGGGAAGACTGCAATCAACAGAGTTTTCTTTTGGAAATGAATTGTCAAAATTGGATGTCAGGCATCATTTGTGCTGCTCACACTGTTTACCTCTGTGGTCCCTTTGAAGGCTGCAGTTCTCATTTCACATGCCCTCTGACTGGTCTCTACATCGTCGTTAGTGATCAGGAGAGAACGGGGCTAGTTGTCACACTTCATACTTCTGAAAAATGTAGAAGTCAATTTTTATATAAGCCTACACCTTAAAGTCAAAGCCACAAACAAGCTATTGAACACTTCCAGCATTATGTGGAAAAAGATGTTGTTAATTGAACTCAAAATGATTGTATGTGACAACATGGCTTAAATGGAGTAAAAAAAAAAAAAAAAGGAAAAAAAAGTGAAGCTCTTATGAAACGCAAAATAATTCAAGAAAAACAGTATGAAAAAGCAACGTACAAAAATGTTTGTGCAAATAATACTGAATTTATACCATTTAAAAACTTGGTCTGTCCTGACGTTCATGAAAAATACCCTTGTCCTGAGCAAAAAACAAAAAAAAAAAAAAAAAAACACTATACACTATTTCACAATATTTAGCAGCATGTTGAAAACTACATTACCCATGAAGCTGCAAAGACCAATCAGAGTATCGAAACAAATTAGAGCAAATCCTGAAATAAATAAACAAACAAACAAATGCTTACGTTGAAAAAACAAAATGCACAATCAACCTCTTGAAACTGATATTTAGCTATTGTTTAAAGTACCTAGTCTTGTCCTTAATTTTGTCAGATCTTCAAATACATTTTTGCTTAAATTTTTGCATTAGCTTCAAATTCTGTAATTTAGGTGATTGATTTGGTTCATAGCTTATAACTGTTTAACAAAGTTTTTTTTTCCTCTCTCCATGGGAAAAGTGAATGGAAAAAATATTTCCAGAACCAAGCCTGAAAAAGTGGGCAGACCATGGATAATTGTGGAAATATCTGACCAGTCAATGCCACCAACGACCAATCAGAATCAAGTATTACAAAGCGCTGTGTAATAAAACATAAATAATAATAAAAAATAATAAATCAAACACATATGGAGCTAATCTGCTTTATATTGTCATAGTCTACTTATCTCACCCCAGTAGTTTATGTTCTCAGGGTCTAGCCACCTTTAAGTGGGCAAGGGAAGCAAACAAATCATATTTTGTAATAAATTACTCATGGATATCTAGCTACGACGCACTTTAAATAAAGTCATTTCTAAGATTTTTGTGAGGGACTGTCTGAAGTTCCTATGTGATATGTTTGTTATTGTTTACGTAATGTTTGATGGGAAATTGAGTTATCGGGGTATTACATTTACGGACACGGCAAACGTCAATGGGATTTATAAATATTGTGAACAAGGCATTTAGCTCTGTCTTTTTGAGCTATGACAATCATGATTTCCCATGTGCTCAGAATTTAGACACACACGCAGTCCAAACACAAACCTATTAGACAAATCCAGATGTTTGATGCTGATGTCAGAGCAAGTTAAAGTGTGTCAACACTTTATCCATTTTGAAGGATACTTTATTTAAAAAAAAAAAAAAGGAAGAAAGAAAAACAACAAATTATCTATAGTAAAAACATCCTCATTTTACATCAAATGCGATTTTCATTTGAACAATACTAACATCAATTCTTTTAAATCCAAAGATCGATATTTTAGACACTGCATAGTTTGGACCCTTAATGAATGACTTAGTTAGCTAGTTTGTTTGTTAGTTTGTAGTCTAGCATCTTTCCTGTATCCATATTTTAAAGCTGCAGCCGCAATGAAAGGACTTGAGCCGGTTCCTTTTAGTAAATGAAAATACAAGAATATAATCACTGTAGACTGATTGAGATTGAGGTCTCTGCAGAGCAAAAGTGGGCATTTCTAAATTTGTGGGCGTTTTCAAACTGTAGGGTGTTTCTCAATCATGCAATCAAAATTTACCTAACCTCACCCCTACAGTCACTATGACGTCAGCCGCTTGAAACACCACATGTTAGTGAAGCCTGTTGGTCAAAACTGTGTGAATGCAACAAAAACTCAGACCAAAATATGCACAAGTGTTTTTACAAACCCATTGCAGATGTTTTAAAGTAAAATATATTTAAAGCAATTAGCAATCAAATACCACACTGTAAAAAAATTAAAAATAAAAATTGAGCCAACTTAAAATTAAGGCAACCAGCTTCAACAGATTTTTGTTTATACAACAAAAATTTGAGAATCTCCCACAAAAAACAAAAAAAAAAAAATTTAAATTGACACTTGTTCAATGGTTCGCTGCAACTCATACATGAGTTCACAAAGAAATTAAGTGACTTTGGCAGTTTGATACGCGCTCCAAATCACTAGTTCAAAACAAAATGATTCACATATAGGTTTTCAAGCTTCACGAAACAGTACTTACAAAGCACACATCGCTAACTCAGCTTTCAAGGGTTCAGAGTTTTTAAAGGAACACTCCACTTTTTTTGGAAATAGGCTCATTCTCCAACTCCCACAGAGTTAATAAGTTGAGTGATATTACGCAGCACCCGAAAGTAGTCCCCAGCTATATTATAGCTAGTTACCTAGCTGGGGACTACTTTCAGGCGCTGCGTAATATCACTGCGCCTGCCGCGGCCATGTTACGGCAGCAAAGTTCCTTGATTATTACACCGGAATGAGAGTATAGTTCCTAGCCAAATAGGACTAGAAAATCGCAACTTTTCATTTCGCGCCGGTCTTAGTACACGATATAACTACAGAAGAGTCAAGTTTTAAATAGGAAAACTATCGAAACTCTTTGATCGTTTTTGAACGCGATGCTACTGGTCTAATAGGATTCAATGATCTATGCTAAGCTATGCTAAAAGTGCTATCGCCAGATCCGGAGATCGGCTGAATGGATTCAAAAACGGTAAAACTCAACTTATTAACTCTGGGGGAGTTGGAGAATGAGCCTATTTCCAAAAAAAGTGGAGTGTTCCTTTAACCTTTTGACCTATATGTAAGACCAAACATATAAAATGTATTCCTTTTAAGCCACTACAGTGGCCCTTATTAGATTAACCTTTCAACTAAAAACAAAATCAAAACTACAAGTAAAAACTGGAGGAGGAAAAAAACAAAAACACTCACCTGGAAAGGAGCTTCCTCTGACTTTAATAGACACCTGGCTTATTTGTGTTTCACAGATTTGGACAGTTCTGGGGGAAATCATGGAGACATATTTCTTGAGAAACACCTAATGGCAATCTATTGAATCAAATACAGATGGGAAATTTATGCAAAGTTGAGATATTTGTAGTCTTTGTAAGGTGAAATTTGAATACTAAAGAAGCTCAAAGGGCATGAAATATCACCTAAGAGCAACTACATCTGTACACATTTTAATGAGAAAGTCATTAAAAATCCCTCCATGGAGACTACCTCTAAATCACTGGTTTATATGTGCACCACAGAGGGTTTACAACTACAAGTAGTGACATTAACTCCCATCACCTTGCACAGAATATACAGTACACAAACATTTCCTAAATACAATTTTTGGACTGCAAAACTGCATCTGTTGAGTCAGTAATGATCATGCAGCTGTGCGGTCCCTGTAAGGGGTGTTGGATCACCATCAGTAAACAATTTACCACATCTGTTTGACATAATCCCTCAGTCAACAACATTCTTGGCGGCTATAAAAACTGGTTTGTCTTTATTTGTCTAGCTAAATGCACATCCATGTCACTCAGTCCACATGATGATGTCCAAACAGTTAAATTCAAGTAAATGATATTGCAGTTTAGCAGAATCTCTACAGTGCCATTAAATGGAACAAAATATCTAAATGCAGCTGATTTTTTTTAAATAACACACTTTCATGAAGGGGGCTGTGCAGCATTTAGCACGTTCATTGGTGCATTTAATTTTCCCTGCAGTGTTTGAGAGTAATTTTTAATTAATTCTATGGTGACATTGAGAGGGGTTTTACTTTGCAAATTAATCAAATTAGGAGATCCCACCCCGTAATGACAAAGTGCAAGGTGTAGAAGGAAATGGCAGGGGTCTAACAAACAAATGTGAGCATTATTCACGGCAATCCAGATTTCTTCTGACCTGCTAGTTCACACATTCTGAGAACCGTGACCTACTTCTAACTACTAGACCAAAATTACCCATGAAGCACCAGTGAAAAATGCTTTAAGGAGAATTCTGTTATCCTGTTTTATGCGAGCGAGAGGCAGCCACTCAAATGTGTTTGTTCTACTACAAAAACCTCTCTAAAAATATCACTTACCATGCTTAAATTTTCCATTTCACAAGGAAGCAGATTTACAAGCTTGGGGAAAATACTGTATTTTAGATTTTTTTTTACACCATCTTAAGACAGACAAAATAAAAACCATACCCAGAAACTAAAGGAGTGCTCCACCCAAATATGAAGATTGACCCTGCCTCAAACCACCCAAGATGTAGATTGTTTCTTCATTGGAACATATTTGGAGAAACTTAGCATTACATCACTTGCTCACCATTGAGAGTCCAAACAGCTGATGAAAACCATCACAATCTACATGACTCCAGTCAATCAATTAAAGGCTTCTAAACTGAAAAGCTGTGTGTTTGTAATAAACAAATCGATCATTAAGGCGTTTTAAACTTTAAACTATCACTTCTGGCCAAAACACCAGGCGTTATCCATAATAATGTGTCCTCCAATGAAAAAGTCCATCCCTTGTTGTCTTGTATTTGTTTTCAACTCTCATTCTGATGGCACCCATTCACTGCATCTAGGATGGCCTGAGGTTAAGTTAGTTAAGCATATTTTCATTTTTGGTTGAACTATTCCTTTAAGGTTTCCAAAATTTTAATATCATAATTTATTTATTTTTTTTAAAAGAGAAGAAACTATGTGACTGCAATACACAACCAAATTCATTTAGGTTTACTGTGTGTTCATTTAAAAAAAATATACAAATTATTTCCCAGACCCTTTTACCCCTTGACTGTTACTATGTTTTACTCCACATGGGGGAGCTGTGTTCTCATGGTGAGAACACTGATACTAGAAAAATTTGTTAAAAATTACCCCCCCCCCCCAAAAAAAACCCACCAACTTAAGTGAATACAGCATTTATTTTTTCCATAAATATTTAAAAGTTAATTAACATAATACATTTCCTTGTACAAAAAATTTCAAGCTCCTGTCCCAGGAAAAACATCCTAAGACATTCATGACAACATGAGATATATAAAATTAAAAAAAAAAAAAAAAAAAAAAAAAAAAGGTAACCAAATTCCTGTCCTTCTTCACCAATAGCGCAAGATAAGATCAATGCATCGGTTCCTTCTAGGACAGTTGCTGTACTGCTACCATTCCCACAATGTCACATGTGAAGCGTGAAAGACAGACATAAATATGCATTACGGAGATAACACCTACTGTACGTGGTGGATCTTTCCAGACAGTTCTGCTTTTTATGAAGGAAGAGGAGAAAAAGTTGCCAACACTTCTTTCATCTCATTTACAGATACAGCCAAAAACAGGGACGTAAATATATAAATACATAACAAATGGTGTCTAAAATGGCAATAAAAATGATGCGACTGACATGAGTGAGGAGCTGGGAGGCTTCTGACTCTCTGACTCACATCTCATTAAATAGGAAGGGGAAACACGTCAGTATGCAAAAAACAATGAGGAAAATGAGTAGAAACAGGAGCAGCCCACAGGGCAATGACCCAGAGTTCAACTCAAATGCCCAGCTGAGGGTAAAAGGCAAGATCCAGCCCAGGCTGCAACACACAGTCTGTACAGTAACGTTTTTCCCCAGGGCATCAAGATAAATGTTATGGTGTACATATAAATAGTCTTATAAAAATGTAGCCGAAAGGCGGTTTTAGGTAGATTGTCACTGCTGATTGGTTAATCACACTGCACCAGTTATTTTTTCTTGTGGTGTATGTCATTGTTGTTCTGTTGCATGGTTGTGTTTTGCAGGCCTTTAGGAAGCCTTTTGCCTTTTGTGTATGCGTGGTACCAGAAGTTGAGGAAAAGGAGGAGGAAGATGATACCATACAGAGCAATGATGTAGATGAATACGGGATACAGGTAGGGACAGTCTTTCATGAAGAAGTACTGGCTAATATGTAAGGTTACTATGACAAACTGGATCTGAAAAGAGAGAGTGTAAACAAAAATAAAAGTGTGTCAAATCCAACTCAAATCAGTCTAGTTGGTAGAATGAATGGCAAAACATTGCATGGAACATTTAGAACAAGCTCTAAATGACAGTGAATATCAGTCCAAAAAAAGAAGAAAATTTTTTAAAATAAATAAAAATACAGAAATACATAAAAATAAAATAGATTAATAAATAAACATTTACTCTACTCAGATCATATCAGTGATCAAGAAACAGCATTAAAAGGAAATTAAAATGTTGTTATACATACAAGCTGTATTGAAGTCAAATGCTTCTTCCACCATAAAAACTTCTGGTAGGTAGGGCCCAGAGCTGACAATCCATAGTATGTATACATGATGACATGAACGATGCAGTTTAGAAGGGCGTGAAATGTCCCCAAACCACCTGCAACATCAAACCAAACAGACGTCTATAGGAAATTCATCTTTTGTGTGTATTCATGCAATTGTAGAGGAGACAAATCCCTGCCTGGAGAAAACCGGACTCCAAACCACCAAGTGAAAGGCATGATGGAATGATGGAAGACATGTAGGAAGGTCACCTGATTGTGCTTTTTCCTCAGCACAAAGAAAACCTGTGCAGAAAAGGCAAAGAAGACCCAGTGTTAACATCCGTTACATGGACAGCACTAAATACTAAATACTGTATAGGTGTAAAACGGCTGCGATCCATATTGTAATTTGAAGTTTCAGTGAAAACCCAACACAACCGCTCCATTTCTGTTACTTACTGACAGATGAGTCAAAATAATTTTCTGTGGTAACTGCTAACTTCTCTATAAGGAAAGCAATCACCTCAGGCAAGAGACACTAAAATGCTCTCTTCCATCTTTCCACCTAACCACTTAACAGGAGTTTTGTCTGTGACTCACAATACCACTATTTCTTCCATTTTTCATAACCTGAGAGAACACTAATATTGCTGACTGACATTGCATCAAAGATGTGACAGACAACTAGTTGCTTCCTGCCAAACTATAGCATTTTAGATGTAACAAAACCCAAGGTAATAAATATGAAACACATTACTTACTGTGTCCAACAACTCAATAAACTTGGAGAAGTAATAGAGCCAGCAAGTCCATGCCATCTGGATACAGAGAAACATAGATTAAGCACAAATGCCCAACAAACTATTAAATACAAAACCTGTTACTTAAACTATACCAAACTTGAATGAATCACAAAATTCATCAGATATACAGATACAATGCATTACTCAGCAGTCAGTGCATTTCTTAGTCTGAATGGTCCTGTGTATCATTTAATTCAAGTGAAATCAACCACATCCAAGCAAAACACCTAAACCTGGAGCCAGGTTACAAGCTTCACATAAAGCAGGTAAGGCAACATTTCTTCTGCTCTCACCCTCATTGCTTTTGGCGATCGAGAGTAGTCTACTAGATCACAGCCGAATGAATACCCTGTTCCCCAGCCTGACATCACAAACTGCAGAAAAGAAATTCATCTTTGGTCATTTAATCTGGAGATGAAATAAATGGTGCATTTACCAAAGAACAGATAATGCAAGAAACCCATGTTTACATATATACAATTTTGATTTACACATTAACTACATGCACCAACAAAGTGCAAGTCAAGTGGGATAATGAGCAAAAAATGGTGAGCCAATAGCGTTTTACTTAAACTGTTTGTTATTTACTAAAAGGAACACAAATTAGGGTTTTTTGGTGAATTATGTACACCAATTATGCTAATAAACCAACAATGTGTTAGACTGGCATGTTAATGGGCTTAACTGTTGATATACACATTTTGTAGGATCCTACACCACATTATGTACAATTATATAGTGAAACCTCTGTTTAAAGAAATTAACCCACCCTCACAACATACATTCTTCTACATAAAAAAGTTCATATTGTGCTGAATGTCTACACTGTTTTTTCCCCCCATACAGTTAAAAAACAAACAGCGATTCATACCACCAATTTGGCTAACACAAAAAGCTCTAAAGATTTTCACCAATAATACTTTTCAGTTTGTTCTACATGCTTCAGAAGTCTTGAAGTACAGCAAAAGTTTCTTGTGTGGTGACTGGCAGTATGAATCACATCCACTTAAATTGTACATAAAAGAGCTGCTTCAGACACTTTGCAGAACATCATCTTTTGTGATCCAAGACAATCATACAAGTTTATAACAACAAGGATGAGTAAATTGTCATTTTTTTTGGTCAACTGAAGCAAACACCGTAAACTCATTCTAGCCATTTACACATTAACTTAATGTGTGACCTGCATGAAACTAACAGTGAAATGATAACATAACTCAATGGAATCTAACAAAACACGTTCATAAAAATGCGTCTGTGTAAACTCCCGAGTAAAACACAACAACAGGTTTGCCTGCTAGCAAACAGAAACAGATTTACCTCATAACACATGTAAAGAGAATAAGCCACAACGCTGAAATTATAGATGATGAGGACCCGCTTCAGATCAAACGGTTTCCTGTTCTCCATTAACCTCGGCCCCAGTGATATCACAAAGTAGATGTAAAATGCAATAATAACTGTTTGGGGCAGCGGCGAGGACATGAGCAGCCAGTCTTCTGTCCTGGGGTCTGAAATCACATTATAAGAATATCTGCACTACATTATGTCTGCATGCACAGTAACATCTATAGTAACTTCATTAGATTGTGCATTAATCTAAATTTGACACTGATCTTTTTGTGCACCATAATTCTCTGAGATCAATAAAATATAGTAATGAATGAGAAATGATTACATTTCAACAATATTAGGAACAGAATCAGTTGAGATCGACAAAGTCAGCCATTTAATTAAACATGCACTGAAATAATGATCACTGGGTGGACTAAGTTACCAAACACAGACTAGAGTGCAACAGTACCAGCCCACTTTTTCAGCAGCATTAGTTCGGGAAGCATTTATCCAATAGGGATTTTTTAAAAGTCTTTGTTAAATAGCGATAAGCGATGATCCAAACCTACTATTGTTAAAAACTATGCTTAAACATAAAACTACTGATTCAAAGATGTAAATTATGTATAAAGAAACAATATATTTTACATTTATTGCAAAATAAGCTTATATATGCACAAATACTAAACAGTTTAATAAAGAGCACACACTCAGTTATGTGGGCAAGTTATTTCTCGGGTAATTTTCACCAGGAATTCTAATTTTAAACATGATTATTTAAAAAATAAGATGAAATAACGTGGCCTGATGGCTTCAACAAAAGCATATTACCATCATTTATCAACCTCATAGACAGTAGGTCTGTCTTTAATGCTTTTTAAGTTATAGTTTAAAAAATAAATCTGTTCCCTTACATAGAAAATAATGTACTTTTTACTTACGAAACCTGACTGCTGCACCCTATGGGAGTTAATGAGGTTTCATTGTGTGCATTTTTACGTTAATATTTTAATTTTCTGATGTCAGAAACCTTCTTACCTGCATCTTTCATCCACTTGTCATACAGCTGTGCAGCTGTGGATGTGAAGTCACGGAACGCCATCACTGCCAATGGTGAGATCCTAAGGTCACAAACACAAAGTGTACATCTGATGGATGACTTGTTTAGTGCATTTAAAAGAAACACATCCCAGTAAGTCATTTAACGTAAATGCCACATTATTCAGACTGAATTTATAATTAAACAATCTTGAATTACACCTTCACAGTATTATTCCCTTCTATATGACATGCCGTGATATAGAACCTAAATGCTCTAAAATAAAGCAGGAACGACTCATGTATGGTGGCACTATGAAACGTTGTATTGTGGTAAGAAAACACAAGAAGTTAAAATCAGCAGTTGGGCCATCCTCCATCCTCTCCAGCAAACTCAGAGCTGAACAAGAGGGTGAGTGTTGGGACACAATGGTAAGCAGTCAGTGTATGTTCAGGACAGGACAGCCCATAAAACCACGGGGGTGGATAAACGAAGATATGCAGAGTGCAGAGAACAATGTACAGTAATATAACAGAAAACAGCTGAACTCAGAGATGCATACAATGGAGACACTTAGTTGTGCTCTACATGATACCATTGCCAGAAAAGTGCATTTAAATTTCATTATTCTATAATGAACATACATATCTATGGCTTTGTATTAGGGGCGCTCATTTTATTCATTAAAGACAAATAAGGACTGGATCTGCAAAAAATATTTCCAAGATCTGCATCAATTTATAGAAAATTAAATTTCCAGCTATTATTGCAAATTAAAAACCTAACACATTATTTGTATTTGTATCTTCTTTTTGCAACAAAAAAATAAATAATTACATATAGAATGTTGCATAAAACTGAACCGTTTTATAGGATAACATTTTCCCTGGTATCTATGCATACAGTCCACACAAATAAAAATAACATAAAATGTGTTAAATAACAGGGTACTTTAAGCTGAAGGGCCCTAATTATTATAAAAAAAATAATAATAAAATAAAAAAAAAAAAACACTAACTCGGTATCTGTTCATTAATTTTGGCATTGTTCTAGTGAAGCATCAACCAAAACTTTTTTTCCTCCCTTCAACACATACTTTAATGTTTAAAGAGAAACTAATCCAACATGTGTTTCAGGGAATACTGGTCCAATTATCTGGAGAGAGTTGCTTGCCTAGATACTGTAATCTTTAATACAAGCTTCGACATGCCTGTTGCCATGAGACAGACAAGTTGCAGGTGTGAGAGGAGGACACTGCCTTCCCTCCACACAAGTGCATTCAACACTGGGTGCCAACAGCTTAGTCCAAACATAATATCTGAAGTGTTATGATGTTTGTGTGTGGTAAATGCTCTGTTGGCTTAGAGTCTTTCCATAGCCATAGGCAGAATTCCTCGTTGGTGAATTTTCAGCAATTAATAAATACCGGGAAAATAAATTAAATTATCTGCATCACGAACAATGCACAAGTTCAATTCCAGTGCCGGATTCAGCTGAAATACAGTCTGGCTCTAAAAATCTGTGCATGTGTGTGAATATATTACACTCTTTAATGACTCTAAATTTAAATAATAGTTGTGTAACCATTACTTCTGACCTAACTCGTTTATCACATTGATTAAAAAAATAATAATCTTGTACCATAATGATGTAAAAATACAAAGTGTGAGAAATTAACAACATGACGTGCATTAAACGTTATATTACATCAAGGTTTCCCAAACTGGGGTTGGTAAAGGAACTGCAGGGGGTTTATGAGTTGAATGAAAGGATAAAATATAATTAAATCATAAAAATGTAAAATTACAATAAATCATACGCTCACTAATAAAGATGAAATATTTTGTTTACACCTGCATACCATATGACCATTAACCAATGTCAGAGAACCGTGAGTCTGCAAATGTGATACTTAATTATTAAAATATTTATTTTAAAATCTCAGGGGTACTTAATAGGGTCACTGATTATGAATTTACTTTTTTAACTTTAGTGCGTAATGTTGCTGTTTGAGCATAAAAAACATCTGCAAAGTTACGATGCTCAAAGTTCAATGCAAAGGGAGATATTGTCTTTGACAGAATTGCTGATTGACCACCCCTTTAAAGTAAATATATTAGGTGAAAGAGGTTCAGATGACAAAAAGGTTGAGAATGTCTGCAAATAAGAATTTGTGCATTTTAATGAGTTTGAAAGACAAAAGCCTTTCAATAATACTACATGGTTACACTACCTACTGAGTGATAATTCAAATAAAAATGAATGTGTTCATCAGTAGTTGATGCAATGTTGAAACACTTCTTAAACCTGAAATGATTTTTGTAAATCAATCCTCTGTCGCCACCTGAATAATGACTGATCCCTGTATGTCCACAAAACTGGAAGACTTGTGTCTAGTGTATGTAAGAGTGTATATAAGCAGTAGATTATTTTAGAGAGGAAGATTTAAAAGATAAAAAAGAGAGAATCAATGAATGAATGATTTATTTCTCGTGTGAATAATAGGCTATGTAATCATGTAATCCATAAAAAAGTAACTGTAGTCTGATTACAAGTATTTTAAAATGTAATTTACTCTAATAACAAGTACAATCTGATTACATAATTCAGATTACATGTAATAAATTACTAGCCTACCCAGCTCTGCCTATAAGGTATAAACATATTAAAACTAAAATATCAAAATGCATGTTTGTTACAAACAAACAAAAATAAGTAAGTAAATAAATACGTTAAAATATAAAAACATCAAGTATTTTAAATATATTGTATATTTTTTGTGCACACCCAAATGCTTTTGAGATTCAGTTATGCACAAATTATTTTTTAAAGTCTGAAAAAACTAAAATATTAAAACATATCAAGTGCCACCTGTTACTTTGTTCACAAAGTAACTCTCTTTAGTGATCATAAATAACAGTGCGATGAAAAAACAGTTTACTAATTAAATGACTCAAAATGTTAAGCGGAAATAATGGAATTATCTCCAAGTGTTTTAACAGGGAAGACAGAATCTCCTCATCATTATGAGAAATCAACATCATATCACATATGGACTTCACAAAAGAATGCAGGTGCGCGTGCACCTGTCTTACCGTGACAAAACAGAAAAAAGTTCAGATATGTAATTTCACGCGCACCTCGAGGTCCTCCCTCTCTGCGTTCAACAGGACACTCGTCTTCTGCCTCTCGACCAGGTAAAGTAGTTTAAAAAGTAAAAGCTAATGGTTTGACCACACGACCTCCATCAATCACTCTTTCAGACGCCGGAGGTTCCGTCTTCACTGAGAGGAGCGGGCGGTGGGCGGAGACGTTCACCTGATTCCGAGACTGAGGGCTCTGATTGGTCAAATGTCGCATCAGGACTCGAAATACCTGCACGCCATTGGTTGCATGACTCTCATCTAAAAAAGAGATGTATGAGATCAAAAGTATTGTGCCAAATATAAATAATATCCAAAAAAAGTAATAAATAAATAAATAAAAATTGTGCCAAATAATTGCGACAGATTAGTGATGTCACAATATATTGATTTATAAAATGTTCCAAAACTTCCTTTATTTTTCAAGTTAGAAAAACAAAAAACAGACAACAGTACTGGTATTAGCATAAAATCCACAGTACAAAAGATACAGTGTCAGCATGGATCTTTTTCTAACTACATTCAATGTTTAAAGCTCAAAAATAAAGCGTAAACAGTTTGCTGATCATCCCACAGAGGTAAAAACAAATAGGTTCAGCATAATCATAAAGTTTTTATTTTATTTATTTATTTTTACACTAAATCATGATATTTATTTGTTCTAAAGATATGAGAAATTGTAGTCCACAACTAGGTGAAATGCAAATCCCATAGAAGTGAAGCCCAAGACACAAGCTCAAGACAATGTCAAACTTAAAATTCACAGGCAAATCAGTAGGTGACCACCAATGGACGTACTTGCCACCCATGAGTCTTTTTTATTTACAGTGACTTTATATACATCCATCAATGCAATATTCTACTGAATGCAGTAAGAGCACTTTAACCTCTGAGGGAATGTACATAGTGGTTTATTTGGATATTAGAAAACAAAGCGATGGGTTCCTTGTTCTGTCAGTCTTCATCGCTGCTCCAGGCATCTTCAAAAGCAGGATTGATAGCAGCTTGTGTTCTACCCTGTAAAAATATGCATCCAGAATATTCAAAAACATTAAACATTTAATCATTAATAAGCCTACACAATTCAGTGATGTTTAATTATAGCTTAGATGATACAGTTGCATATATAGGTTTATGAAACTGTAGCTGTTATGGAGTTATGGATGAATAAATTCCAGCTATTATTGCAAATGAAAAAAAAAAAAAACCTTGCATACATTTGAAAGAAAACTAGAAATATTTGTGTGTGACACTTTGAAAAAAAAAAGGTGAAAATATTTAGAATTCATATTTTTAAACCTAAAAAGTTTTCAAATATTTTTCTCAAACCACAATAATACCAAATAATAATAATAATAATAATAATAATACCACAATTTTTTAAATAATAATAAACAAAAATATGTAAAATTTATAAATATAAATAAAAATGTATATATTGTTGTGTAATTATTAAAGGTCTTCCAAATACATGACTAAAAATAAAACTTATATCACTAAGCCTTGTAATAGCTAAAAGCTAATATGTGTGTATCATTGATGCAGTAATACAATGCGATTATTAAAATGAGTACCATATTTTTTTTGCCAGAAAAACTGGTAGAGCAGGATGTTAAACACAAAACATTGAGTGACTGATAAACTACAAGCCATCAAGATGTGACTCCAGCTAACATGCACATCTCACATATACCATGACTGCGTCCGAACGCATGCCATAATGGGCATAGTTTTTGTCAGGTCATCTGATCTAATCTACTGGCTGAGAGACATAAACAAGGTTGCAAAATGTGTTTACGTGAACACAAATTTGGATACACTTTCTGCCCCACCTAGCCCAAACCTGCAGATCTGTAAAGATATAAACAGCTGATCCACAGCGCATTGTATTTTTCATTAAGGTGCACCATTAATTCGATCAACCTCAGATTTTTAAATAAGAGCCAGTGAAAATACACAATATGTTTCATGTTTCAAAATGTCTCAAACTGTTTTACCCTTTTAGAGTTTGTTTCATCATCCTCAATGTTAGGCTGTCTCAGCGCTGGGACCCAGGCCAGGACGTTACAGTCTTTACCTCCACTGTACAGCTCCTAAAAATGCACCCCACAGATTCACAGTCATTAATGAGTCTTTGAGCTAATACAGAGCTCATTAAATAATTGCAAGACCTCAGAAGCTTTAAATTGTTTTACTTAAATGGTATACTTTTAGCTTGTTTGGTTTATTAGTAAAGACTAAACAACTAAGCCAGTCATCAGGATCAACATTACCTGATAGTCTGGGTGGAACTCACAGCAGTCTACGTTATTATAATGTCCCCTTAACATAGTGATCAGCTCTCCTGAGTGAAGCCCATACACTGCTACTGAACTGCCACATGGCACAAACACAAACTCCGGACTGCAGCCCCTCGATACGGTAAATTTGAGGCCTTTACGACTCTCATTCACGACTTTCCCATAGTTCACCTGTTAATGAGAAATAAGGATTTCTTAGCAACAAATGAACAGCTTAGTTAGCAGATAAAAAAAAAAAAAATGCGTCACCATTTTTTTAAAGAACATATTTCTTGTCATTAATAAATAAAGTGTTTAGGAAAACATGTGACTGTCTTCAGATGATTTTATCTTGTTTTCATGTCTGGCAACATTCTGTCTCAGTTGCTTTTGGAATAAACTCTTTTGACCCACAGAAGGCCAGTAACACTCTTGGGAGTAGACATTCCTTTTGTTGCATGAACATAGGCTCAAAATATAATTATTGATACTCTTTCCAAACAGAGATTAGGTAATAAGAAAGTCTTCAAACAAGCCTAACTGCTACTCACTAATGTGTTTTCCCCTGTGGCACTGTTCCACAGGCGCATGCGATCATCTGTCCCAGTAGTGAGAAGATGAAGTCCGTCAGCTGTGAAGCACAATCCATTCACTCGCCCATTATGTGCAGTGTTCACTGGAAGAAAAGTAACATATTATATTAAATATTTTTTACATTTTATTTTTAAGGCAGTCAAATAGATTAATCATGATTAATCGCATTCAAAATAAAAGTTTGTGTTTAAATAATATATGTGTACTGTGTATATTTATATATAAATACACACGACATGTACATGAATATATATATATATATATATATATATATATATATATATATATATATATATATATATATATATGTTTGAGAAACATTTACATATATATATATATATTTAAATATGATTTATGTATACATACACATATATATATATATATATATATATATATATATACACACACATATATACACACACGCATTTCAATATATACACGTGTGTGTATTTATATATACATATAAATATACTACAGAGTACACGCACATATTACGTAAACAAACTTTTATTTTGGATGCGATTAATCATGATTAATCGAGCCCTATATACTGTATATGATACATAATTTTATAAATAATGAATATATATATATATATATATATATATATATATATATATATATATATATATATATATATATATATATATATATATATATATATATATTATTGCTTGCTGCACTCTTTACTGTGGCAACAGTCTGATATCTTGAAAAAACTTATCATCTGAATTTTCTTATAAATTAATCGCATATTAATTCTTACGCACTATTTAGGTAGCAATATTCATTCACATAAATGCATTTTCTAGAATGCACACAGTAAATTATATTTCCAGTACAGCTTCATGAACTACCTCTCAAATGCTTTTCAGTTAAAATTTAACTAATTACAACAGACTCATCATGCAGTTAATTTTCCCGAAGTTATCGTGTAAAGATTAAAACACATTTATCCTCATGAGGTTTGATGAAACAAGTATGATTTCACCTGCTTCAGATGAGGCCTTGGATTTGTCCCCATTGTGCTGGTCCAAAATAAAAAGACTCCCCGAGGCTCTTCTCACATCCCAGACACGAACCCTACTGTCAGTGCTGATGGGAAATCCATTGCACAAGAGTTACTAGCAATAATGCAAGATAAATAAATCTCCTACAGATGGTGAGGTCAGATTCAGAACTGGCCTTTAAACAAGTTTGATCCCTCTGTTTATGTAATGCTAACATAATCATTCTTATGCCCACCTAAATTAGGCAATCATCAGCAATCTCGTTTGGGAATTAGATGCCAAACAAAACAGATGCCAGAATGCCTGAAAGTCTTCCTACAATCAGTTTCTTCCTAGAACTTTATGTGCTTAGTTCAAATTTTGATCTCGGTTTACTTGCAAAATAGATTTAGCAAAAAATCTTGCAGAAGGCTGACACAGCTCTGTTTTCTTAATTTTCTAGGCATGAAGGACAGTTTCAAAGGTCCCCAGTGGCTAATTATCTCACTCTCATTCACACACATTACGCAAACAGCAGGTGAGCGCTGAATCTTTTGAAAAGGCTGATAACATTATGCATAAATACTGCATGTGACTTGATTATATAAAAAACTAAATTTACCATAAAGAATCCTCAATAGTTAAAAAACAGCATCATATAGCACAAGATGTGGCTGTTTATTGTTATGGTAGCAAATGAAAGTTGAAATGAAAGAAGTGCTTACCTAGCGGTGGCCAGGATGTGCTCATATCGTGGAGACCATCTCACGGAGAGGATCTCACCCCTGTGACCTGCCAGGGTAAACTTGTTTTTATGATAACTGACACTTTGGCCAACTCTTAATGTTTGTACACTACCACTCAAAAGTTTGAGGTCAAATACTTAATACATTTATTCAGCAAGGACACACTGAATTGATCAAATGTGACACTAAAGTGACATTAATAATGTTACAAAAGATTTCTCTCTCAAATAAATGCTGCTTGTTTGAAATTTGTATCAATTTCCACAAAAATATTAAGCAGCACAATCATTTTCAACATTGATATACAGAGATAAGAGTGTTTCACCAAATCAGCATATTATGATGATTTCTGAAGGATCACGTGACACTGAATGACTGCTGAAAATTCAGCTTTGCAATATTAAATAAAAATATTTTAAAATAGATAACATTTATTTAAAATTATAACAGTGGTTCACAATAATATTGTTTTAATGCACTTTACAAAATCTTACCAACTGCAAATATTTGAATGGTAGTGTAAATCTTGCATTGCGGTATCTGAGATGAACAGAAAAATCTGGGAAAATTGCTGCTAATATGGCCAGGATTTAATAACCCATGTCTGTTCAAAACATTTGAGCTTTGGCTTTTAAAAGCGTACAATATCCCTCCACCAGGGCTGTCTCCATTCAGAAACAACTGGCATTACTCACCCTGAAGGATGTGGATGCGGGACCCAGACTTTAGATCACAAAGCTGCACTTTGGGGTCTTTGGTACCAACTGCCAACACAGAGCACAATAGAGCCAAGTGAGAAGAATAACACAACAGCTCAGACACACTGTTATTGTAGGAGCTCTGAACCCAGTGTTAAGGGCAACACACTGAACACACCAATATGTGTTTGTGGCAAGTAATTGCACAATATTTTGTTATTTTATAAGATTTATGTACTGGAATACAAATGATAAACTTGTGAGAAAATGTTGAATATAATTTTAAAAATTATTCTGATTATGCAATTGCAAGAAAAAGTATGCGAGATGTTAGATTTTCTGGCATAAATTTGTCATAAAAATTGACTAGATTTTTAACTAAGTCACAATAAACACAAATACACTGTAAAAAAAAAAAAAAAAGTTGTGCCAACTTAAAAATTTTAAGGCAACCAGCTTCAGCAGATTTTTGAGTTTGCTCAACTTATTTTTGTGGGAGATTCTCACATTTTTGTTGCATAAACTTAAAATGACAAGTTGAGAAAACTCAAAAATCTGCTGAAGCTGGTTGCCTTAAAATTTTTAAGTTGGCTCAACTTTTTTTTTTTTTTTTACAGTGTAGTTTACTTAAATAATAATGCTTAATCACATTTACATTTTAATGGATTCCAGTAACTGGAAACCTTGGAGGTGTTAGTCTGAGCTGTCCGGCCAAATTTATCAGAAATTTTGATGTGAACCATGCCTCAAACACAAGAGAACTCAGAACACCCAAAATTAATAATGTTTGACATACATGAAGTTGGAAACAGGTGTGAAATTCTGTAAAGACCTTGATGTCACACTTGACGTAATATTTCTTGTAGCTGTAAAAATAATTTAGCGAAGACAAAAAGACGGATCATATGTACAAATGTATCAGGGAAGATCCTAACTTCTGATAAATATTACATTATAGGGAATTTGCATTTGGCTCTTCAGCGTATAATCATGTCACTTCTTATTATACTATGGAAGATTATTAAGAAAAAGTCTCCTTAAAACAAGTTTGTTTTTTTCCTGAAAAATGGAAGTGGGGGAAAAATGAATTATGAGTTCATTGAAACTCAGTGGGGAAAAAAAGAGAAAGAAAAGGAGAAAAGATTAAGATTAAGACAATGGGACATGGAGGCGTTCATAACCTGTCCTTCTTGATTAGTAGGATTCCTCACTTCTCATATCTAAAGCAGGAATTGTTTCACTGTCAATGATAATGATTATAAAGATCCCTCAAATACTTCCACTTTACCTAAAGAATATTCTAGAGCAGATATGAGCATCTACCTAAAACATACATTTTAGGAATAAACTTTTTTTGAAGGCCATCTGAAGATGTAGAAGCTATGAATGTGCTACTCTAAAGCTCTAAGGATTCTAAATGTTTTAACTGAATCAAATCAAAGAGTAATGAGTGCTCAGAAGTGTAAAAGAACAGTCAAATGCAGAAGATTTGGTTTGGTCAGAGAACACACCTGCTACAAGACTGTGCTTCTTGGCTATAGGAGACAGGTGATGACAGTAGACATTACCGTCAAACTGGAACTCCTCAGCTGGCTGAAATAAATAAATAAACAAAATTCAGCTAAACTTAATGTGATTAAATAATATTTTAAAAGGGAAATACACATATGCAGGTGCATCTCAAAAAATCAGAATATTGTGAAAAAGTTCATATTTTCTTGTAACACTTCATTACATATAAAGTAAAACATTTCAAACATTTTTGGTTTTAATTTTGATGATTAGAGCTTACAGCTCATGAAAGTAAAAAATCAGTATCTCAAAATATTAGAATATTTACATTTGAGTTTCATTAAATGACCATCCCTACAGTATAAATTCTGGGTATCTCTCGTTCTTTGAAACCACAATAATGGGGAAGACTGCTGACTTGGCAATGGTCCAGAAGACGAACATTGACGCCCTCCACAAAGACGGTAAGTAACAGAAGGTCATTACTGAAAGGGGTGGCTGTTCACAGAGTACTGTATCAAAGTATATTAAATGCAAAGTTGACTGGAAGGAAGAATTTGGGTAGGAAAAGGTGCACAAGCAACAGGGATGACCACAAGCTTGGGAATACTGTCAAGCAAAGCCGATTCAAACACTTGTGAGAGCTTCACAAGGAGTGGACTGAAGCTGGAGTCAGTGTACGTTGTTTCTGTTGCAGAAGTGGCTTGGTAGCCCTTTTCCTGAAGGGCTACCAAGCCACTTCTGCAACAGAAACAACGTCAGAATCATCTTACCTGGGCTGTGGAGAAAAATAACTGGGCTGTTGCTCAGTGGTCCAAAGTCCTCTTTTCAGATAACTTTATGCTTCCATCTGCTGACAAGCTTTATGGAGATGCTGATTTCCTTTTCCAGCAGGACTCGCCTGCCCACACTGCCAAACCACTTGTGGTTTGCTGACCACTTTTTTTTTTTTGATTGATCTTAGGAAATATTCTAATATTTTGAGATACTGGATTTTGGACTTCATCAGCTGTAAGCTCTAATCATCAAAATTAAAACAAAAAACTTTTGAAATGTTTTACTCTACGTGTAATGAATCTAGAATATATGAAAGTTTCAGTTTGAAATAAGTTACAAAAAATAATGAACTTTTTCATAATATTCTAAATTTTCTGAGATGCACCTGTATTCACCCATGTTAGATGTGTTTAAGGGAGCAGAAGGCATTGAATGTTGCTTGGGGACCATTCCTGTGTGTCAGTTACAATGCAAATACCAGATGAAGGGCCAACAGATAAGGGACATTTGACACCACAGAAGAGCCACTGTTTGAGCAGATTGGTGGTTTCACAATGGCTTACTGCTTTCAGTTGTTGGATAATTTGCTAAATTACATTTGTGAAAAAACTGTGGGGACTTTGTTGACTGGGTAAAAGCAGGTGGTCATGTATACTTATGGATTAGATTAGATTCAACATTGCTGTCATTGTGCAGGGACAGAGAAATTGAAATGCAGTTAGGAAGGAACTAACCAGAAGTCAAAATAGCAATATGTGGACATATATTCATACAATATATTATTATAAATATAAGGAGAGGAAAAAATAAATAAATCAGAAATCTTGCAGACACAGATGTAGACGCACCTTCAGAGTTTCTGTGTCCCAGACTTTCATGGTTTTGTCGAATGAACTGGATACAAACATACCAGTGTCATGCGGGTACCACTGCACTGTTTCAACGCTGAATTTATGCACATGCCGACTGGACCTTCACAGAAAAACAGAGATGTGAAAGCCACATATAACATGCATACACACTTTAAAATCTGAAAATAGCATACTACCATCTGGTGGTCACTGGATCACTGTGAACGAGAATGGAGTCATACTGACCTGCCCACTGTGGAGATTGCTTTGCAAGTGTATTGTGGCTTCTTGCTGTTGTTTTCCAAGTCATAGATCACAATTACGCCATCAGATCCACCTGACAACATACTGGAAAGCAAAACAGGCCTGAAATTTGCTGTATTTACTATCTTGTTGTTATATGGGGGTCATCACAATAAAATAATTGTGCGCTGCGTACAATATACGTAAATGTGAATTCTATGGTTATAGTACACTTACTATCTTCCATCAATAACCTCAATGTCCAGGGTGTTAATTCCATTGCCATGAATGCGATCAACATCTCTGTTGTGGTTCAACTCCAGACTCAGCACCCTAAAGATACATTACGGGAGATTGGGTTATGCCACTTTTTCAGTGACGATACATACATAAATAAATAATGCAGTTTACTAGTCCACGATTCTCATCCATGCATTATTTATTCCTGCAAACATAACAAAATAATACTGAAATGTTAACATCATTACACAATACCAAAAAACAAGTGAAATGTGTTAATAGCTAAAAACGTTTTTTCCCCCTATCTTTTGACCTTTTTTAAATGTACTTGTTTGTTTTGGTTATCCTTTTGGTTGTATATGTATATCTTTAAAACCATTAAAGCTCTTCAAGAAGAAACCTCGAGGGGAAAATACAGCATTACCTTCTTGTAGACTCTGCACGTCTCAGACGAACTGGGTCGTCAAGCCCTGATTGCCTGCCATAAAGAAAACTCAGCATCGTTGTAGAGACATTGAAGCTTTTATGTTTATTTGGGTATAATACTGACTGTGTTGTCAGAGTGAAATAACCATAACAGATGTCTGTTTAGAGTCTTTTACCCAAGCTTTTGAGTGGCGATTTTTTAGCCTGTAAAACCGCGTTTTTAAACTAAACAAATTCATTCTGTACTTTGCACTAAATGTAACGTTATATTATCTATTTCAGCTTTTAAATATGATTGTTGTGCACTTTGTTGGATAGGAGGCAGCCATGTTGTAACGTCTACAACGCGAACTCGGATTGGTCAGTCCGGGAGCAAGAACCAATCAGATGACAGTATTAATGCTAGGTAATCTTGTAACCTGCGACTCAAAGTAAATGTGTATGCGCACTAGGAGATAATATATAAACAGATATTTAACTTTTAGTGATGAGCCGTATTACCTCTCTATTGCGAAGAACATTTGGAGTGGTAAAAGAGCATGTCGGCACAGATCATTTAGGAAATATATATTACAACATACCCGAGCAGAAGTCATGGACTGGTAGGTCATGCATAAGGCTTTGACGAGTAATCTTGACCTCTTTTTAAACCACTTTTGATGCAAGTTTCTTAATATTAATGCAATATAATAACAATACAATACCATTACTGTTTATAAATTGATATTAATATTGAGAATTAGCCATATAAAGAAAATATGTTATCTAAATGCTTAAAATAACTTTAAATAAAAGTAAATATTTTGAATTGTAGCCATTCCAATCAAGCTCATTTTTTGGCCAGTGGTTATAGATAACTTATCTTTTTTGTTTTGTTTAATTTGATGGTTTAAATAAACCTAATGCCTTGTTTTCCTCAGGACGGGTCATCCGGCCCAGACGCCTAGTAGAAGCAGCCAATCCAAAAGAGTTTGAGTACATGGAAGGAAGCATTCCTTCTGAATGGGATGGTAATATAGACTACATTAATGAACAAATACTACATTGTTTTACGATAATGTGAATGAATCCAACCAAAATGTCAGTCTAAACTAAAATGAACTGTTTGCATATTTGAAAACTGACCTTAGTAAAGAAGATATTTGTCGTAAGCTCATTATTAGATGTTTTATCATATTGTACTTTAAAATGTAAATGTTTTCATATATATTGTTATCAAATGATATATTAACTTAGTTCCTTGTTGAACATCATTATCTCTTGGCTTTTCTTTTCCCGTAGCTTGGCTCAGAGGCAGGCGGAAGCAGCCACCTACAATAGAGGTATTTTTGTGTCTGATTACATTGAGAGTGCCTATCAAGGCATTATATAATGTCTTTAAATGACAATTCTATAGCTAGCTATGTTGTAATGAACACATCATTGGGAGTGTCGTGTTCACAGTTGTCTGTTGCCCTCTATAGGAGTTGCTACAGAACGAACGTTACAGGGAGCAGATCAAAATCAGGGCTATAGAGGCAGAGGAGAAGGATAAAGCCTTGCAGGCCAAAGAGTATGAGGAAGGTTTGGTGACCCAACCTGTTCAGACTCAGGTCAAAGGTCATGCTTCTGCCACACAGTTTGGACAGACTGAAATCAGTGAGGACCCTGTAAGCACTGCCAACACATTCCAGCCTGGGTCCTGGACACCTCCAGCAAGCAAAAAATAGGTTTATTTGAAACTTCCTGTGCTGTCTTCAAGTAAATTTGCAATTTGAGTGAAATAGTAGTACTGCTGATTTTAAGTGCATCTCAGAACGTCTTGATATATATTCAGTACTGGTTTTCTGGAGACAATTGAAAACACTGCATGCATTGAGCTTGCTATTATTTTTCAAGTTTAAAAGAATATTTTACCCAGAAATGAAAAAATTCTGAAAATGTACACATCCTCAGGCCGTCCAAGTTGGAGGTGGGTTTCTTCATCCAAACGGCTGATGAAAACATGACAATACAACATCGCAAAAGTCTTGTGAATTGAAAAGCTCAGCATTAAGATGTTTTTTTTTCTTAAATTACGAGTCCACTATTCATAATATTGCCTTCTCCTTGTCAAAATCAGGAGCCAAAGCAGTCCTGAACAAATATGTCGGTCAATTTTGATGTGAGAGGATGACAGGGGATGGCCTTCTTCACTGGAGGAAGCATTATTATTGATTCTAGACTTTAAAGTAAAAAACTTCAGTTAAAATGATGGATGTTAACTTACAAACATGAAGCTTTTCACTTCACAAGACATTAATTGATGGACTGGAGTCATGTCAATTATGTGCATTATTATTTAGTTTTCCTCTCACTGTAGAGGATCAACTGGATAGTAATATAATGTAATGCTAAATTTCTCCAAATCTGTTCCGATGAAGAAACAAACTCATCTACTCATCTTAGATGGCCTGAGGGTTAGTACATTTTCATGTTTGGATGAACCATTCCTTTATCATCACTGAAATGGATTGTAAAATGATGTAAAGAAAAAAAGATATGCTGCTAAGTTTCTGAGAGCTCTGCTTCAGGATTGTTTCAAAATCAATTCACCAAATGTTGTAGAACATTTTATGCATTCGGTATAATCGAAATTATATTTCAGATGTGCTAATAGCTGTCTTACCATATTGAAAATTATTGTCAGTAGAGAGTAATTTAAAATTATTTCTGTCTATTTCCTTTTGCTCTTTATTTAGAAAGTGTGTAAATAAAAGTTGCAGTTGTTTATCCATAAGGGTTTCCAGTTAATTAAAGAGTCTGTGTAAAGAGATTCTGAGAATTGTTTCTAAACACATTACAAATGTTAGAAATGTATTGCTGAAACACATTACAAAGACTCTGAACTATGTAGTACTGAATTGTGGAGTTAAACCGTTAAACAGTTTTTCACCAATTCTGTGTTCAGGATTTATTGGGCGGGGCTAACATGGTGGCTCGATGACGCAATGGAGCCACCGAGCGTGGCCCCGCCCCAAACACTATAATAACTATGTTGAGAGGTAAAGTTATTAGTTTGTCTTTTTGAATGTCTGTGATTGTTAGATAAACAGATTCTAGGCAGGGACAGTTCTAGGGTGGATACCCGGGTCTTAGCCCAGAGACATCAATATGTGGCAGAATACATACAATTTAAAAACATGGAGCGTTCATCTAAAAACGCATGGAAACGCGAGCTTTACCGCTTTCTCTTCTTTCAAAGCGCACCGGAGCTTGAGCTCTTGTGGTGTTTGCCGTTGCTTAGCAACCATGAGCCGCGCACGCCTTGAAGACCAGAAGGTTTCAACTCACTGCAGAGCTGACGCGCGTCTGCAATTAAATAACGAACTTGCACGCTCAAACATGTGTGGCTGTATAAATCCAATTAAGCTACTAACTAGAGCATCAGTAGCATCCATTCGGTTGTAGCGGTATTTGACATTTGAGAGAGACGGCCGCGTTCCCGCGAGTGGGCGTGGTTTCAGCGCCGACAGCAGACACGCTCCCAGCGTTTGAGAGCAAGAGTCCTGCTGATTTTTCAAAGATTTTGATAACAAATTTTAGTTACTTGTAGGGTTTTTTTATCGTTCAAATTTGGCTGGGTGGTTAATAACACATTTTTCTGTTGTGTGACAAACTCAGAACACATTTTAATATCACTTTACAAGGACTTTAAACAAAACAGCCTGTTATGTTGCAAACTGGTATTTATTATTTTTATGATAACACATAATTTATTATCGTAATCATAAACACAGGCATTTTACATTTACTGCACTTTGTTATTCTTCTAGTTATCTACTTGTAAAAAAAAAAATCAAAAGTTTCACACATTCACAGGAAATAGTTGAATGTATTGTGAAAAATAATGTGGATAAGATTCAAGGATACTGTAGTAATCACACAGACATTAGACAGCTTTGAGCCAAAATTCATGTTAAGATTTTTTTTATTAATAAAAAAAGCATAATTTAAGTGTTTTGTGGATTCAGCTTGGAAAAAACAATCAACCCAGTAAAAAATGGAATGCAGAGTACTGCACAATGGTGTATAGCACAACAATGCAGTGCATTTTCCACTGTATTGATAATATCCTGGAAAAGTACTGCAGTCCTGCCACTGAGATCAGTCAACTCCCCATTATATGTTCCCTCTAAGGGTTTACTAAGGCCTCTTTCAAGCCCAGTCTTGCTCCAAGTCCCATAAGAACTGTCCTGGGTGAAGAGAAGAGCCATATATCGGGGAACAGACTGTTACATTGACCCCTCTCCATGCCAAGCTCAATCCTTCTTGGCCCTCTTGGCTTTGGCAATGTTCTCTTGTCGTTTTTGTTTCTTCTTCTGCTCACGGTCCTTGGCTTCGATCATCTTGGCAAGTTTCCATGACAACAGGGCACTGGCGATAAACAGAGGGGTCAAAGCCAGGATAACCGTGGTGAGAAAGCCATAGGGGTCTTTGGCTGCCCACTCCACCACATATTCTGCCCATGCTTTGATATCAATCATCGTCCTTGTACTCTGTCTTCAGCAGCAGATCCTAAGAAGAGAGAAGAGTTGTAAATTCACATCACTAGATGCAGGATCTCATGCAATGTGTAAAAAGTCACATTCCTAAGTTTACATTGTAGTTTAGAGTCAATATTGCTCGCTGTAATTGCCTTTTATGCCTTTATTGACTGATCATATTATCAGCTAGCTAGTTTAGCATGCAAATATAGGAGTTTTGTTTTACCGAGTAAAGATGTATTATTTTTCTTTTGTGCAATAAATATATACCTATTCATGTTTATATTTAAAAATGATTTGATAAAACTGTTAAAGTAGTTACAGTTATCTAAAGAAGTTCGGTAGGTATCATTGACAGCTAAAAGCTAGCAACACAGCTTTCTAGCGACTCTTATACACCACTAATATGAATGAAAATTACACTATAGTAACTTTGTGTACATATTATTACATAGAGCATGTTGTTCAATGTGAGCTGATTATACAAAGACGAGCACCTACCAGATAAACCGTTCAATATTTGCCGAGCAGTTAAGAGTCGGTAACCGTGGCCAGAAACACCTCACGGCAACAAAAACGGAAGTGAAACTCTAACGTGTGTGCATTGCAGCATGGGGATTGTAGTCGTTCCCATTCACGTCCTCGGAACGAAAACTACATATATGGCTTAAAACGAAACCGTGTCAAATATGTGTAAATGAGCCTATTTATTTTACCATTGATTTTTTTTTTTTATCGTTGTTAACCTCTGTATTCATGTTGTCTTGCATATATGCAATGTGAATTATATATAACTATGTAATTTGAATTATACGTAATTGTAAATATGATAATGATAAATAGTATATATATATATATATATATATATATATATATATATATATATATATATATATATATATATATATATATATATATATATATATAATTTGACCAGTTCCAGATTTAAATAGTTTGTAAAAAAAAAAAAAAAAAAAAAAAAACTAGGACAGAAAACAATAAAATGGATTTACACACATCAGGTTATGGTATTATCCACACAGAAAAAAAGAAAACCAAAAAATAAATAAATAAAATTACAACATCTTTTAAGAAATGTTGTCATAATGCATCAAAAAATTGGCACTCTTTTTGTTATTTGTAAATTTTAAATGAAAGAGAGATTAAATGAGAGTCAAATTCAGCAAGAAAAAGGGGAAAAGACAAAGGAGATTTAAGTCATTTTTGCTTATGAATGAAGAATTTTGCATTCAATATAAGGAAATTAACAACATATTTCGCAGACAATAGCTTCGGATTTTCATAATAAAAATAACATCTTTGAGAGTTTATTATTAATCAGACCAATATTTTGACAGGCAAAACTGTCACCAATGAACAACCAATGGCTGTCGCCATATAGATCATGTGACTAAACAAACCATCCAATCACAATCTTCCGAGACGTTAGTGTTGTAATTTCAAACGGGTGTGAGGATTGAAACGTCCCCTTATGTTTACAAAGCCAGCGACATATCTGTTAGCGGGTTTAGCTATCGATATATTCAGTAATACTATTGAATATAGCCTAATGTGTTCAGTAGATCAAAAATAAACTCTCCCGTATATGTAGGAATAATGAAAACGGCTGTATAGGTGTTTAATACATCGCGATCTTTTCAATGAGTTCACACATCGTCACTCCAGGTCCATACAGGGCCACTAAACTGGTGAGTCTCTCCTGCCTTTTTGATCAAATTTGGTCTGGTGATGTATCGCATTTGTTTACAAGGTCAATTAAGTGCATCTCAGTTGTATAATGCACGTTTATTTAGCTGTTCAGTTTTTGTTAAACAAATTAAGTTGTTGTTTTTTGAGCTATAGAAGTGCCATGTTTATTGTTAGGTGTTTCTTTAGCTATATATGTTGTTATAGTTCACATTAAAACAATTTGCCATGCCTTTTGTCTACTTAATATATTTTTAATGAAAAATTATGAAAACATTTTGAACAAAAACAGTAACAGTTATAAACTTGGAGAACAACTTTCTTCTCTGCATGTTGTTATTATTATTATTATTATTATTTATATATATATATATATAAAGTGATTACAAGCTATTCATGTGATGTTATCTTTTTATTTTCCAGTGGAATGAAGTGACCAAGCTTTTCCGGGCAGGGATGCCTTTGAAGAAGCACCGACAGCACTTCAGAGTTTACATGAACTGCTTCACTGCATCAGCAGCTGTGGACTGGTTACATGAACTCTTGAAGAACAACAGCAATTTTGGACCCGACGTCACCAGACAGCAGACAGTCCAGCTGCTAAAAAAGTTCTTGAAGAACCATGTTATTGAAGATGTGAAGGGTAGATGGGGCATGGAAGACCTGGAGGACAACAGCCAGCTGTACAGGTATTATAAACTGTTTTAGAAAGGTTTGAAAGAATTTTGGTGAAAAATATAGAGAATCGTAATGTTGCCTGGTTAAAAATATGTTTCAGGTTTCCATCAACTTCTCCACTGAAGACCATTCCTAACCGTGCCCCTGTTTTGAGGAAAAAGAGCATATCTATGATGGACAGGGAGACTTTCTTCAAATTCAGGGGCTCTAAGAAATTTGACAAAGAAATATTGGTAATTTTTGTTCTTTCCAATGTGTTGTTAAGGTGAAATTTCATTGCAGATGTATAATATCCACTTGCTGTTTCACACAGGAAAATGTGGATCCAGAAGCACAAGAATCTCCTGTGGGATCTTCCTCAAGTGAGACAGAGCACTGCAGGGAGCTCACAGAGGACGACATTCAAGTCATCTGGAAGAATGTCACACTTACACAGTAAGCCCACCTCACCCCACACCATCTGTCACATATAGTTTGCATGCTTTGAAGTACACAGCATTGCACCAAAAGTACTTCCTGCTTGCAGTCACTTACAAAGTAGCAAGATTATCTAATGTAATGCTTTGATGTATTGCTTGGCTCTAAATGTTTGGCATTTACAAGTCATACCAAGGTATTTTAAATAATATATCGGTGCATGTCCACAATGGTAAAAAATGTTTTGTTAGTGATCACTGCTGGTTTGTTTTTGATGTAGACATGGATTCTGTATGATTTATTTGAATCCAAAATGAGTAATAATTGAGTAAAATGTGATGCTATGTTGTCTTTTTTGCAGTGTTTTCCCCTACACCCTTAAAATAAAGGTGCTTAAACGGTTCTTCTCAGCGATGCCGTAGAAGAACCGTTTTTGGTTCCACAAAGAACCAGTCAGAGGTTCTTTATAGAACCATCTCTTACCTTTTTAGAATCCGAAGAACCTTCTTTCGCCACAAAGAACCTTTTGGGAAACAGAAAGGTTCTTCAGATGTTAAAGGTTCTTTATGGAACCATTTAGACAAAAAAGGTTCTTCTATGGCATCGTGAAGCACCTTTATTTTTAAGAGTGTAGGAAATTCTGTTACACATGTCTAACTGTTCTAATTAGAGGGTGTATTACATAAATTAATAAAAAGTATATAAAACAACAGCAACATTTTAAATATGCTCTACATGATCTTTTGAATGCTCAGTTTGCAGAAGGTGGTGGGATCAGGCTCTCTTGAAGATGTTTTGGATATAGCCCAAGTCAATCCCCAGTTCATTGTTTATAATATGACCAAAGTCAATAAACATGGAGTCGTTTCATTGGAAGATAAGACAGGTAGGCCAGATATGTGTCTTTTCAGTCTGTGGCGAACATCATATTTTTACATTTGTTTATTTTGTGTTGTTTCACCCCCCTCAATAGATGATTTGCCACACTGGGTTTTGTCTGCCATGAAATGTCTTGCAAACTGTAAGTTATGCTACTTGTGAAATGAAGTGAAGTTGAAATAAGTATTTAAAATATTACTTCAGCCAGGTCAAGATAACATTCACAATGTACTTTTGTATATATGATATCAATTTATAATTAATTGATTTTATAATTATGCTTTGTCATTTTTCCAATCCACCAAGGGCCAAAGTATGACTCAAACCAGCCGTCTTACCCAGGCTTTGAGCGAGATGTGTTTAAAACGGTTTCAGACTATTTCTACAGCCTTTCTCAGCCACTGCTTACTTACCAGTACTATGAACTCTTTGTCAACATCTTGGGTATGTATGAAGCACATTCTTGACTGTACAAATGTTTTCAGCACTGATAATAAGTAGTAATGTTTTTCTGAGCACCAAATCAGAATATTAAAAGGATTTCTGAAGGATCATGTGATACTGGAGTAATGGCTGCTGAAAATTCAGGAATTATATTTTAAAATCTATTCAAATAGAAAATAGTTCATTTTAAATAGAAATAACATTTCACAATATTACTGTGTTTTTGGTCAAATAAGTGCAGCTTTGATGAACTTCTTCCAAAAACATTTTTAAAACTTCTTACTAACCCCAAACGTTTGAGTGGTAGTGTATCCATTTTACAGTTTATGTAAGTATGGTTTGTTACATGATTTTTTTTTTTTTTTTCACAAAAGCAGGATAAATGAGTTAATAAGTCATTTGAGATTCAGGCCTGGATTGTTTGAATACTCATACACTTCATCCTTTCTGGGAATTGCCTCCTAAATAATTACTTAAATCATTTGGCTGTGGGTATTAATATATAAAATACTGATGGAATAAACTGTGGAGTCACACGGAACTGTTTCTACTGACTGCACTGCTTTTGTGGTGTCAGATGATGTTCAAAACTAACTCTGTCTGCTCTGTTTAAAATGTCTCCCCTCATTCTTGAATGTCTTTGCCTGCTTGTTTGTTGTTTATGTTCTGTTGTCTGGTCCTTTGCTAGTTATGTGTGGCTACATCATGGCTCCTAAAACTCAACGTGGAAAGCGTAAAAACCAGGAGGAACCCAACTGCCCACAGCCAGCAAAAACCCCATATGTGAATGCTGCCAACCTGTTCAAATCTACCGAATGCCTCCTACTAAGCTTAATAAGAAAGGAGGCCTTCGATGAAGTGGATTCACCCATGAGGGAAGTTTTCAGTTCAAAAGCAGAGACTAAGTTAGAAACCCATAGAGCACAGCAGCCCGTTTTTAGAGGTAGAAGGGCCAGCGATGGAGACCGGCTGGACGGTAGCTATCTAGAAATTCCTCAGGCTCACAAAACAGAAGTCCCATTTGGCAGGCTTCGGTCAAGAAGTTGCTCTTTGGAGGGAATTGTTGATAACCATTCAAAGAACACACTTCTCCGATCATCTGAAAGCCTACAGTCCTGCAGCAGTGATAAATCATCCTCTCAAACACATTCTCCAGTTGACCCAAACTTCAAATTTGAGCTTCGTGGTTCCTCAATGTCAATAAACTCTTGTGTTCAAACTTCCAGCAACAACACAAGCTCACAACTCCATTCAAATCTTCCCCGAACCAACCAGAGACCCTCCAGGGCCCGGCCCAGAAGCATCGGTAACTTGTTTGATATAGAGGAGAATAGAGAAATGTCTGCTAGCAGCTTTAGCATCCACGCTCCTGTGGCTGAAATTACCATGAAGCCAGATTCCACATCCAGCATTGGCCTTAGAGGTCCAGGTTTGATCAGTTTGCATGGAAGTTGCATGGACATTAGGGCAGGTCCGAGCTATAGCAGGCGCTGTCAGAGCTCTCTGGACCTGAGCAAACCTGCACCTACTTGGCCCCCGTTAGCACGCCACCCCGAGCAAAGTAAGAGCATGTGAAAAACACATAAACCATGAGTATGTGCTTGTCTGTTTGTGCTTGAGCATGTGTTTGTTTGTGCCTGCTAGACTAACGTGAATTATAATTCTTAAAGGGATAGTTCACCCAAAAATGTGCTCACCCTCATATTGTTCCAAACCTGTATGGTTTACTGTATTTTCTTGCATGGAACACAAAAGAGATACTCTTATTTTGCTACGGTATAACGGATTTTTAATTTTGGGGTGAACTATCACTTTAATGCTAACTAATTCTATGGCACACTTTGGCTACTAATAATACTTTTTAAAAACGTTTTACATATGTATTCATTTGGCAAAATGTTTGGTAAAAAAAAAAACTGGACAGAGTGTAGTGCGTGTGTGTACATATTTCTTTGTTTTCTTGTAATTAGCAGTATTTATATAAGTGTGTATATACACACATTTTTTTTTAAATATTCTAAACATTTTATTCACTTACTGAAATGTAAAATATACTTCTTTTTTTTTTCTTTTTTTTTTTTTTTAAGAGGTGCAATTGTGTTTGTGTGTTGCTTAAAGAAGTTTATGTGTGTGGATTGATCGTGATCATCAGTACTTATTACATGATGTTTAAGCTTTATGTGTGTTTATACTCTTATGGTGTGGTTTATTTCGGTTACATGTGAGTCGCATGACGTTCCAGGTTTATTGCAGCCATCACTAGAGCGGGTGGCCATCGAGGCCCTGCAGCTCTGCACATTACTCCTGCCACCCGCCAGTCGCCGCAAACTACAGCTGCTTCTGCGAATGATCTCCCGTATGAGCCAGAACGTCGACATGCCGCGGCTGCATGACATCATTGGAACACGGACTCTGGTCAGGAAGAGTCCAGTAGATCTTTTTTTTTTTTTTACTTTTATCATCTCAAGTCAATGTTTTGTTTTGTTTTCTTGTCCTTTTGTGCATATTCATATATTTCGTACAGTTGGTGCAGACTTTCTCTAGATGTGTCTTGAGTTGTGAGGAGGTGGATGATCTGGACGAGCTCTTGGCTACAAGGCTGTTATCGTTTCTCATGGATCACCATCAGGAGGTCCTGCAGGTGCCTGTGTACCTGCGCAATGCTGTGGAAGATCACATCAATTACCTCAAATCACTGGTGAGTGCTGACAAACCACATGGAAATTACTCATATGATATATATTTCTTAGAAATAATGTTTGTTTAAATTTATATTTGTTGTAATATAATATATTAGCAGTGATGTGTTTGGTAAAAAAATGGTAAACTATAATTAACTAAATTTTGAAAAAGCTCTTGCGTTCACCATGCTGCATTTGTTTAATCAAAAATCCTGTTAAAAGGGTAATATTGTGAAATGATTACAGTTTAAAATAATTAATATATTTTAATTTATTCCTGTGATGGCAAAGCTGAGTTTTTATCAGCCATTATTACAGTCGTGTCACAGGATCCTTCAGAAATCATTCTAATATGCTGATTTGTTGCTCAAGAAACATTGCTTATTATTATCAATGTTAAAAACAGTTTTCATAAAACTTAATATCTTTATGAAAACCTTGATTCATGTTTTTCCAGGATTCTTTGATGAATAGAAAGTTAAAAAAGAACAGCATTTATTAGAAATAATCTTTTTACTGTCATGTTTGATCAAATGAATCCTTGGTTAATAAAAGTGTTAATTTTTTAACACAAAAAAAAATTATAATTCTGACCCCAAACTTTTGAACTGTATTGTATATATTAAATATTTTTTTTAAAGCAACTTGCAACCTGAGGATGAAGGACTAGTGAAGGTTAAACAGAACCTGAGTTGAAACAAAAGCATCTGAAAATAACTCTGACTCAGTTTGTAAAAAAATGTTTTGTTTTGTTTTTTTTGTATTGTAATGGCCATTGTATTGGAGGACTTAACACTCACAGAACATGTTAAATTGAATTTAAACCAGATTATTCATGAGAAGAGATGTCTCTGTTTATTTATTTATCCATGCATTACATTTTGTTTATCCAACATTCATTTGCATGCGTTCTGGATCTCAGACCGCATACCCAGGCTCTGGTGTTGCCATGCCGACCTACTCATTCTGCAGGCAGATCAGCACTCAGGAGTTTGAAGAGCAGAAACTGTCTGTGTCCCAGACTGCTCTTGCTGACCTACTGGAGAGTCTCATAAAGGACAAGACCATGTCTGTGAAAGAGAAGAAAAAGAAGCTAAAACTGGTATTTATTTACTCCGCTTCTCATATCTCATAAACATCCTGCTGTTTCCACGAAAGGGATACAAAATAAGGCCTTAAACATTTTTATCACTTTTTGTTATTTTCTAGCAGTAAATATTAAACACTAAATGAAATGTAATTTAATCACTGAAATATCCTCTTAAAACACCAAAGTGTTGATTCATAGTTTGTTCCAGTTAATTTTATGACCGCATACAAAAGCAAATTATTATTTTTTTTGTTCTTCTCTCAGTTTCAGAAGGAATATCCTGACATCTACTCAAGACGTTTTCCCACAACAGAGAGTGAAGCTCAGCTTTTTGCAGATAAGCCAAAGATAAAACCGCCAATGCTGTTAAGCATCAAGAAAGCCAAAACCTTCAGTATTCGAAGCTGAATACCTCTTAAATTAAGTATGAATGATATTTTGGGAGACTGTTTGAGTTTAAAGACCTCTAGTTGATCTGACGCATTGGATCGCATAGTAGAATCTGAACTGTAACTTTGGTTGAAGTGTTTTTTTTTAGGTTTCTTGTGGTATTGCTCTCTAGTGAAGTGACTTCTTTTTTTTGAATTTCAGTACAGATGTCTGTTAGTTTTAATGTTATTTATTTAAGTGTGTGATTTATTGTAAGTTATTGGGAGCTTTCAGACATTCATAGTGTCATATCTACAAAAGCTCAGAGAACCCACAGCAAATATGCAGATAGGTTTGACATGCAGTTTACATGGAGACTTCTTGAAACGAAATGAAGATTTTATTTTTAGTCTTATAACATTGTTTATGTGTCACTTTTAGTCCCTTGTTTTTCTATTATCTCTTTTATGTGTGTGTCTTTACTATTCAGGTGCATAGAAAATGCTCACTCAGACTTCTAAAGACAAATATATTGATTTTCCAAGCGATGTGGGAGTTTCCTGGCTACTAAGCTAGTATGGGCTAATTTGCACTGTTTTTTGTCATCTCAAATGCGCTAACGTGTAGTCATTTATGTACATATTTTCTTTCTAGTCAGTACTATCTACTGATTGCTTATGTTCCTCTTTTGTCAGTGTTTTATCATCTTGCACTCAGTCATTGTACTGATTCAGTGGCTTGCGTATTAAGAATGAAAGACTGAACTTGGACAATGATTGATTTATGGTTTGACTGTATCGAGTTAATGAGCCCGTAAGTGAGCCAAATCCATTATGTTTTATGTTGTTTATTACTTTATTGTATCACCCTGAATACTTATACTGTCCTGATCTATGCAATAAACATTTTAAATATGCAATTTTATTTTTGTTTGTGTGAAAATACTTTTTTTTTTTTAATTTTTTTTTTTTTTTTTATTGTCAGTATTTGAAAGGTATGAACATATGCATGTGTGCATGTCATTGTAGTCTCTGATTGTGAGAAGTGCTTCTGTGTGGACTTTCATCAGTATTCACATCCAGTCTCCGTTTATGAATGATATGGTGCTCTGGCCCCGGAAAGCAAATCATTTGTCATCCAGGGCAATAAACAAAGAAATGTGATTAATTAAATGCCTTTTCACATGCCACATTCCCATGACTATGGACAATTGGCAACTTTTTGTATTGTGGTAATGTGCACTCTTATTGTTGTTTAAATACTGAAACAACAATGTGCTTCATTACTTTCGTATTTATTTATTTTTTGTTTTAATAAATAAAATAATATTCATAACGCTCTGTGCAAATTGAGCCAGTTCACCACCGCTTTGAATGTGTTCTTCATTTGAGCTGTAAAGGTAAACATTAGTGGAAATGTTCTTGGTCTGAACACAAAGGGATTTTTGTTTCAGAGCCTTCCAATCGGCTGGAGGAGGAGGAGGAGTTCTAAGACTGGTTGTTCCTGGGAACAGGACAGTTCTGGTTTACACACAAACAGGCAGCATCTCACCTCAAACTCAGTTCAACATGGTCAGCCGGTGAGTAATGGAACTTTTAACTCTCCGTTAAACTGTGCAGATTGTACAAATGTATTTATTGTATATTTTTGGAAACGTTAGGGAAATTTTAAAAGTATTTCTTTTTAAAAGTGATGTTTCCTTAATCATTTGTTTCCTTTGAGCATAAATTTGTCCTTGGCAATGTATAATTTCGAAGAATGTGCAAAATGCCTCAGGAACGAGTATATTAATATAAGTTTAGTTGTTTTTTTCTTTTTCATGTCACGTCATTATGCTAAAAATGTGGACATCTGTTTTCATTCACAGTCTTGAACACCCAGCCGGTGGCTATAAAAAAATCTTTGAGTCATGTGAAGAGTTAGCTGAGCCCATTCCTGCTCATGTCTCAGGTTTGTACACCTATAATCTTATTAATCAAGCATTTTCAATTTGATAACTTTCCACATTTTACTTTCTCCATGCTTTCATTGATGAGAAAAGTGTACGCAGCTTCTGCTGTTCCCTGTGTAAATGCCTTGTAGCCTTTGTTATGGGAGCTGTTTTATAGACATTTGGGGGCTGAAGAATTTGTTTGGTTAAAGTGAACCTTCTCTTTCTCTCTCTGCAGGCAAAATCCCAGCCTGGCTCACTGGCAGTCTGCTCCGTGTGGGCCCTGGGCTCTTTGAGATTGGAGATGAACCTTTTTACCACCTTTTTGATGGCCAGGCTCTCATGCATAAGTTTGACCTGAAGGATGGACATGTCACTTATTACCGCAGGTAGCTGTGTTTTACGTTTGTGTTTATAGTGCAGTAATACCCAAATTGAGTTTATGACCTAAATGTTTTGCAATAGGTTACTGGAATTGAAATGGCTCATATGCTGGATAATTTGTTTTGTAAAAAGTGGTTTAATGCAGAAATTAGATTTTGCTTAATCAGATGCATATTTACTGGCACCTTTAACTTCAGGTTTATCAGAACCGATGCTTATGTGAGAGCCATGACAGAAAAAAGGATTGTGATCACAGAGTTTGGCACCGCTGCGTATCCAGATCCATGTAAAAACATCTTTTCCAGGTCTGGAGAATGTTTTCTGTTTGGTTTCATTTGGGAGTATAATAACAATGCCGCACAAATACAAATTTACTCCTAATTGTGCATTTACTTTTGGTACTTCCTTTTTTTTATATATATACATCAGGTTTTTTACTTACTTTCAAGGCGTTGAGGTGACAGACAACTGCCTTGTCAACTTCTATCCCATTGGTGAGGACTTCTATGCCTGCACAGAAACCAACTACATAACCAAAGTTGATCCTGATACCTTAGAAACAATAAAAAAGGTAGGCTTTTGCACTGTTGCCCAATTTTGAGGCTATTAAAAAAAACATACACCTTTTAAAGGAATGGTTCACACAAAAATGAATATTTGCTGAAAATTTACTCACCCTCAGGCCATCCAACATGTAGATGAGTTTGTTTCTTCATCAGAACAGATTTGCATTACATCACTTGAATGGATGCCATCAGAATGAGAGTCCAAACAGCTGATTAAAAACATCACAATAATCCACATGACTCCAGTCCATCAATTAACATAGTCATGCTGATTACTAATAGATCATCATGATGTTTTGATCAGATGTTTGGACTATCATTCTGATGGCACCCATTCACTGCAGAGGATCCATTGGTGAGCAAGTAATGTAATACTAAATTCCTGTTCCTATAAAGAAACAAACTCATCTAAATCTTGGAAGGCCTGAGGGTAAGTACATTTTCAGCAAATTCTCATTTTTGCATGAACTGTTACTTTAACATCTCTACTTTCTCATAGGTGGACCTTTGCAATTATCTCTCAGTCAATGGTGTGACTGCACATCCACATACTGAACCAGACGGTACTGTATATAACATTGGAAACTGCTTTGGGAAGAACATGTCACTGGCCTACAACATTGTCAAGATCCCTCCACCACAAGAAGGTTGGTACATTGCTTTGTTGGCCTTAAAGTATCTTATTAATACATTCTGAGGAGGTGTTTAACTTTTCTATTATCATTTATTTAATCAGATAAATCTGATCCAATTGAGAAGTCAAAGGTTTTGGTGCAGTTTCCAAGCAGTGAGAGATTCAAACCATCCTACGTCCATAGGTTGATAATATAATATATAATATAATATAACCAATTTTTAAAATAAATATTAATAAATTATGTATATTTTACAGCTTTGGCATGACGGAGAACTACTTTGTGTTTGTTGAGACTCCAGTGAAGATCAATCTGCTGAAATTTCTGACTTCCTGGAGTGTCAGAGGGACAAATTACATGGACTGCTTCGAGTCAAATGACAAAATGGGTGTAAGTCAGAGCTTACTGGCATTATATCATGTTCGAAATGTTAATTATATGTTTGGGAAACGAAAACAACAGAAAAAATGCACTGGGTATTTTGTACGGTAATTCATCCTCTTCATTTGGTTGCATTCCCAGACGTGGTTTCATCTGGCAACCAAGAACCCTGGAGAATACATTTACCACAAATTCAGAACATCTGCCTTTAATCTTTTCCATCACATTAACTGTTACGAGGACCAAGGCTTTATTGTTGTTGACCTTTGCACTTGGAAGGGGTAAGACTGCTTGTTTTTATAGTTATTGAAGCATTAGCTAACATCTCAAAATGGCCAAATAACGTATCAACTAACAAAAAATACATGCATTTGATAATGGCGGTAAACATGGCCAGAGGAGAGCTCAAAAATAGACTATGGTGATCATCTGTGGTCCCCTTTCTTTGAACGACAGGCATGATTTTGTGTATAATTATCTATATTTGGCAAACGTGAGGCAAAACTGGGAGGAAGTCAAAAAAGCAGCCATGAGAGCTCCACAGCCAGAGGTGCGGCGATACGTGCTTCCACTGGACATTCACAGGGTAAGAGAGATATCATGATCCTACGTCACCTCAGGAACAGTTAGATTGAATTCGGTTTGTTTCTTCATCTTCTTTCAGTCATTCCTTTTTTGTTTTCGAAGGAAGAGCAGGGGAAGAATTTGGTCTCGCTTCCATACACCACAGCCACTGCTGTCATGTGCAGTGATGGAACCGTTTGGCTTGAACCTGAGGTTCTTTTCTCTGGACCACGTCAAGGTAAATACTTAGTCAGCACCTTCCTTATTTAGAAAAGGTCATAAATACAGCAGAGTTATTATAGATTTATAACTATTTTTGTTTTATTTTTTGACTGACTATTTAATTTAATGTACTTATTAAAAACAAATATTAATAATTGTTTAAAAAATAGATTGAAAGTATTTCCTCTTTGGGGGTTGTGTTTGTGTTTCAGCTTTTGAGTTTCCTCAGATCAACTACAAAAAATACTGTGGGAAAAATTACACCTTCGCTTATGGACTTGGGCTAAACCACTTCGTTCCAGACCGGGTGGGTGTGACGTGATACTGAAAACATTTTTCATGTTCAACATTTGCTCCATGTGTGATTTTGTGTAATTTGTGCGGGGTTTTAGATTTGCAAGTTGAATGTGAAAAGCAAAGAAACATGGATATGGCAGGAGCCAGATGCCTATCCATCCGAGCCACTGTTTGTGCAAAGCCCTGATGCTAAAGATGAAGATGATGGTACATATACAGAACATATATTTTGGATCCTGTTATCATCCCAAATTAATGAAGTCTTTATTCCGGTTTTCTCAGGTGTTCTTCTGAGTATTGTAGTGAAACCAGGAGTCACCCAGAGGCCAGCATTCCTTCTCATACTCAATGCCACAGACCTGACAGAAATAGCACGTGCAGAGGTTGATGTCCTGATTCCTGTCACTCTCCATGGCATGTACAAACCCTAAAGGATCAGAACCATGACTTTGCATTTCAGACTATGCTTTAAAATTGGTCATTTTTTAGTGTACATATAACTTTTTATTGTAAACAGTGTGATTGTTGCTTTATGATAAACGTGTACAGTAAGACAGACGGCTTTTTTAAAATAAATTTTCTACTTCAGCATTTATGAACAATGATTTATTCACAAGTAAAATTCCATATGTACAAATAGGTCAGAAAATCACAATAATAAGGCACCACTGCTGATTACAGGCAAATTGTCTTTAAAATAAAGATATGTGTTTAACACTAACACTGTTAGTTTATTACTTTAATAAAACACCTTATACAAGTTCACTGAGGATTCTGCAGAGGTAGTGTTACAGACGAAGAAAAGGAGTCCTCATTTTCTCTCTGGACAATTGATACTCTTGCTGCTCAATGATTTTCAGACACTTACTCAAAACCTAAAAGTGAACAGAAGCTTATATTTTATTCATCTTTGATTTTCAAACTCAAGAGTGAAATCCAAATTTTAACTGTTTTATAACAGAAGATATGAGCAAATGTTTTAAGCTAACAAAGAGAAGAGTATTTGGGAAGTCAATAAAATGAATTTGCTAGCTTTTTTCTTTTACCTTTCTGGTGTCTTGAGGTAGAATAACACCATCATCCCACAGTCTGCCGGTGGAATAGAATGCTGAACTCTCTTCCTTCAGCCTTCACAAGGACAACATTATTTATTGTTCATTTTAATTCATTTATTTATTTGATACATATTTAATACACCTTTAAAAGAACCAATTCTGGACCTAATGTGTGTTACATTGGGTCTTACATCTCATTAATCTGTGTGATTTCCTCTTCAGTCTGCACAAATGCATCCGAGTGGCCTGGGGCCAAAATCGACACTCTCGCATTGGGCCACAGGAACAGGAAATTAGGGTCAAAAGCCCTTCCACACTAAAACAAATGTTAATTTTAACTACACAGTTTTTTTTTATCTAGAACAAAATAACAGATTTATATACTGACCATAGCATAGCTATCACCTGCATGACATCCTCCAATAACCACAGTAATTTTGGGAACAGAAGCACAAGCCACAGCAGACATCATGGAACCTTGAGCTTTTAGTCTGTTAGTGTTGGACTCTGCCTAAGAGAGATGGGAAAGAGAACGAGTGGTTTAGAGGAATGAAGTGAGTGAGGGAGAAAAGAGAGAAAGTAACAAAGTAAAACAAGATGGCGTGTGTGTAGAGCCGGATATTATTCTATTAAAACAAAAAAACATTATTTGTAACAAAGTGGAAACTATTACACTTTCCTGTGTATCACATGTATGTTTAAATGACATTACAAGTAATGTGATTTCTCTTTTAAAGAATCTTTGTTGGAAAGTCTGCATATATATGTAAATGTCTTTTGATGTACCTTGGTTTGTGAGAACGTGTGTGCAGGTTGTGGTGCTGTGTTTTGCAGGAAGATGAGAGGAATGTCCCTCTGATCACACAGCTGAACAAAATGACTGCCTTTTAGGGAAGCTTCATACGTCAGCTCTCCGTTATTTGCCACGATGCCAACCTGATGACTAAAGATTGATGAGAAAAATAAAATCACTTTCCATAGTAAAGAAAAACTAGATTTTTGCATGTTCTCAAGAAAACATAACTGACGTTTGCCAATGCAAAAACTCTCCCAATATATTCTGGGTGGTTGTTAAAGGGATAGTTCACCCAAAAATGAAAATTTTGTCATTTACTCACCCTCAAGTACTTCCAAACCTGTTTGAATTTCTTTGTTCTGCCGAACACAAAGGAAGATATTTTGAAGAAAGTTTGTGACCAGGCTGTTTTGGAAAAAAAAAAATTCAATGGAAGTCAGTGGTGCCCCAGAACTGCTCTGTTTCCCACATTCTTCAGAATATCTTCCTTTGTGTTCAGCAGAACAAAGACATTCATACAAGTTTGGAACTACTTGAGGGTGAGTAAATGATGACAGAATTTTCATTTTTGGGTGAACTATCCCTTTAAGCTGCTCAGAGTGGTTTTCAGAGCATGTAACTATGCAGTAGCCAGGGTCTTCAGGGTGGTGTAAAAAGCCTTTATGATATTTTAGCTCCAATAAATGGCTAATTTAGTGTCAAAATTACAGTTTTATTGTCTGCCAGGTGATTTTTTTGTTGTTGTTGTTGAATTGATTAAACAATAATAACACCTCTTCTCAACAAACCACTTAATTAATGGTACAATTGCCATAGCAAGGATTACCAGTTAAATAAAGTTAAAAGTAAAATTAAATATAAAGTAACAAAAGTTACACCAGTTTAACAATAGAGTAGTGTTTGTTCAACATAACATAACCCTCAATAACAGTTTTATCTGAACATCTCTGATGTAGATTTATCCTTTTGGTAGGAGTTTCAGATTGCCACAACAACAAAGCAGCTCTCAGAGATGTCCTTTGTGTGATCAAATAAAAGATTCTTAAAGAGATCGGTTCCCATCTTTAGCCAAGATTCCTTCTCTTAATCCACATCCTGATTGGTCAGACACAAAAAAGCAAGAAAATCTCATTTTCAGGTTAACAGGGTTAACTGTTTTATCTTTACATTTACCGTTGTACTGTCTACCATTTCCCTGTCACAGCAGTGTCCTGATAAGTTATGCACTTAATGTTTTAACAGCGGGGAAAATTCCACTTACGCAATAATCAAAACACCTCACTTTTTTCTAATACCAAATGAACTAAAAACATCCTCCAAATGCTATTACCCTTCAATTCTGGCAAACCCAGTGAGGAGGGGGGTGCCGTAACGGGCCTTGAACTCCTGAAACCGACTTCCATCAGTCAGTCGACTCACAATCTAAACAGTATAAAGAAAGAAATGAGTAAATGAACACCCACAAATCATGTGATAGTATAAGTCTGAACCGGTGCATGTGTCTTTACCAGTCTGACATCCATGCTGTGATTGTAGCAACGGGGTGCAAGGCCCAGGAGATCATCCACGTTGTACAGGGGCTCCTCAACCTGAGCGCTGTCCTCCTCTGGGAGCTCATAATTTAGGGTGGAGATGATGTTTCTGGTATGCTCATATGCCTCATTCTCTGCTGCAGCAAAATGGTCCACACAGCCACTCACTCTGGAGATACAGACAAGGAGGCAAGAAATTTGCAGTTAAATTAGAGAAATATTGGGGAAAAAAAAATTATCTAAGCAAAACTGCAGGATGCATTTATAATATTGTTGCAATATTTAGTTTAATTATTATATATTAATACAATTTTTTTATTTACAAATAAAAATTACATTTCATTTTATGGTCAACTATATTTTACTGAGTATTATATTCCATCAGCTGAGCAAAACTATGCATGTTAAATACTGCTCTATATTAATACGGTTTCTTTATAATTCTGTTATTATTTGAGGGATGCACTTACTTTGTATTTTTTTTTATTATTATATTATATTAATACTGTTATATTTCTTTATAATTCTGTTATTATTAGAGGGATGCACTCACTTTGTATTTTTTATATTATATCATATCATATTATGTTAGATTATTAAATGAATCTAATTGCTTTACAAATTTTTGAATAATCTATGCTGCTTTAAATATACCCAGAAACTTGACTGACAATCGGTGAAGCAAAGCAGGATGGTTTTGGTCTTTGTTAACCACCACATTTTCATCATTATTTTTATTTATCAATCAATAACATGGTTGTGGACAGAGGTATTGAAAACCACTGCTCTAGAGACCATGATAAAAAAAAGAAAAGAAAATGCAATCAAGGTAGGAAACGGCATACTCTGAGTGCAGCCTGGCTCCTCCCAGGTCCTCTGGGGAAACCTCCTCTCCAGTTGCAGCTTTCACCAGTGGTGGACCCCCCAAAAATATTGTTCCTATCCTGTGGACAATCACCGCCTCCTCAGACATAGTGGGGACATAAGCGCCACCAGCCGTGCATGACCCACACACTACTGCCACCTACAGGTTATGATATCACATTAGATCAAACATTTTAACATTACACAAAAAAACATAAGAGTATCACAAAAAAAGAATTGACAGGGAATGGATATTTGTTTTTTAATAATAATGTTTTGCACAAATCTTTTATTACCTGAGGAATCTTCATTGCTGACATAACAGCTTCATTGTAAAAGGTGCGACCTCCATGGTTTCTATCAGGAAAGATCTCTGACTGTTGATACAGCAGGTGCACAACCATTAATGCACCATTAAGAGATTACAGAGCTCATCATGGGAATAAATGCAAGTTACCTGAAGAGGCAGAAATGCGCCACCACTGTCCACCAAGTAAACACAGGGCAAACGATTCTGCATGGCCATAACCTGCGCCCTGAGCTGCTTTTTAACTGTGATGGGATACGCCGTGCCTCCTTTCACAGTGGCGTCATTAGCAATGAACATGCACCAAAGTCCATTAATTTTACCAATTCCTGTGGAAAAATAAATAACAGTTTATAAGGAAGCGGTTTGAGAGGAATGCCTATGCACAAATATTTTAATATCAATTAATGTCAAATGATCACCTTTAATAATAATATAAAGTCTAATAAATTTAAATAATAAATAAAGTCTAAATAATGCTATGTCTAATTATAATAATACCAATCAATAAATAAACAACATTGGTGCACTGAAAAACACAATGCCAATTATTTACTGATTAGTAACAATATTGCTACCTTCATTATAAATAAGCATGACTGAAATTCTGATTTTGATCCTTTTAATGCCTAATTTTGTATTCTTTACTAAAAATTTTATTAACCATAAATAATAAATGATAATACTTTTCACTGTATCATGTAGTACATTACCTGTGAGACAGCCAGCTGATGGGATGTCTCCATAGGGCAGACCAAGTCCAGCAAAAGGAGAAAGTTCTAAATAATCTTCATCATCCAGCAGCATGCGGAGTCTGTCTCGTACGAGGACCTTTCGATTCCTCAGCGTATGCCGCGCTATGGCATTTTCACCACCCCCCTTCATTACATTTTCCTTGTGCTCAAGGTATCTGTTGAAACAATACAATGTTATACAAGGTGGATATTACTTATGTGATGAAATTTATGATTAGGGAATAATATTGTAATGCATCTGTGGGAAGATCTTTTAAGCATGTGAATCAGACTTACTTTTGCTGACAGATTAGACTGTTCCTGAGATTGGCTTCATACACATGTCTGTGAACTGGATGACATTCTCCATCTATAACTGGAAAGGCACTTGGCAGGCGTCTCCTGCGCACAGTGGAGCTCACACAGCGGGACGATACTGCAGGCTGGCGTGTCCTATGTGTCAAGGGTTGCCACAGACTGCCTGAAACAGGTGAATGTGTGCAGCTGAAAAGCTTTGGTGATGTGTCCCATGACTGTGGATTTTGAGTGAATGATGCTCTAGTGAGCTGAATGAGATTATTCCCTTTTATATGGAAAGACCTGGTGAAATAAGAGACATACATTTTATTTGCAATAACTTCAGGAATTATACATTGGGCTTGGGATTTCTATTCAAAACACCAGCTTTAATATAACAATAATAATAATTATTATTATTAATGTTAAATATTCCAGACAGACAGATAGATTATTACAATTATTAGTTTATTATTATTATTATTATTCTCCGTTTAATTACAACCTTTAATGTACTTAATTAAAGAAAGAAAAATACAGGCTCATGCAGCATAAAGAAGTGGACGAATCATTTAAACTAGACATAAGAGAAAGACCAATGCAATGTGCATATGTGATGACTGGAATCTAAATTAATAATGTTTTTGACTGACACGATGAATTTGTTTTTTGTCATTGTAGAGATCGTGATTCATGTTTTGTGCACATACACGCTAAATGTAGCTCTGAAAGCATAAGAAATATGAAATGACAGGTTGAGCTGTAATATTATAGACTAGTCTACAATCAACCACAAGAAATTCTGTAAATACATATTGTTTTAATAATGCACAATGCATTGTTAATAATACTAAAAAAACCTTGCACGTTGCATTGGTCTTTATATTATTCGTCTAATTCTTTATGCTGCATGAGCCTGTATTTTTCTTACTTTAAGTGTGTCAAAGGTCGTTATGAGCTTACTCGGACAGTAAACGCGAAGAACTTTCCAAAACGGCGGAAACACGTTAGTTTAGCAAAAGATCTTACCTTAACATACAACAGTACATGATGAGGCGAGAGGCAGATGTCTAAAATTATTGAATATTTTATAGTGTAACGAGAAATTAAGTCTGGAAGGAAACAAGCAGAAAGGAACGTTTGAGTTTTCGATATAATGTATATATTACATAGCGATATAATGAACACTAGAGAGCAGTATAGATCAGTAAATGAGTGTCTATGGCACAGACTTGACTCGGGAGAATTCATCATAAACAATTCCGCGACATTCTATTCTATTCTATTCTATTCTATTCTATTCTACAAGGCTGGGTTACTAAAGTAAAGAAAACTAAAAACTGAAAAACTAAATTATTATTCCATAAAAACAGCATTAATTAATAAAATACACAATAACTGAGATAAAACCCGCTTATTTTATTTTGTAAAAAATCTACAAAGACACATTTTTAAAACGAAAAATGACAAAAACACAGCAAAACTAAAACTTTAAATTAAAAATAAAAAAACCGAATTCAATATATTAATGAAAACTATAAGAGTGTATTAATATGTGCACAGACAAATAACTGTCAGCCTAAAAACTATACCACACTTTCATTAAAAAAAGACTATATATACAAAAACAAAAACAACAAGACTACCCAAACATCTATAACACTTTCAGCTGCATATATATGTTATTTTTAGGCAGTGGGCTAATTTCTTGCAAAATATCCAGAGCTTCCAATTTATTACATTTCTGATGCGTATATAGCCTAGTTGGATTTCATTCACTTTGACTTTCGCCATGCCATCTTACACATATGTAAGATTGAAGGTATTACTTCCAGAGCCAGAAGTCATCCTTGTATAAAGCAAGGCATAGTTCAGCACGTGACGTCAGACGCATGGTTTTTCTCGCCGCGCGCTCCTCCCCGCGAGCACTCAGGCAAAGTGTAAAAATGGCGTCCATCATGGAGGGGCCGCTGAGCAAATGGACTAACGTCATGAAGGGGTGGCAGTACCGCTGGTTCGTACTGGACTATAACGCCGGGTTGCTCTCATATTATACTGTAAGTTTTTCTTGCATGGCTACGAGATATGAGAGAGGGTTGATCGCTTAGTGGCCTGTTCCACGATCGTTTAATGTTGGGAAGGAAACGAGCACTCGCAGGCCTGTCAGGAGTTGGGAATCTCAGCTGGTTGGGGCGGGGCTTAGCTCGAGTGACCGTCCCTTCAACCAATCCGAGCTTTGCTGGTGAAGCCGTTAGCCAATGAGCAGCTAGACATGATGTGTTGCCAGCAGGAAGGCCACCTCCCTTGGAAAAAATGCTTACAGTAGTGTAGTTTAGTTTGCAAAATTTGAAGGGTGGAGGCGACCACATGTGACCGCTGTTTTGGATGCGTTAGCTGCAGGATATTAAATGTCTTGACGCACATTTATGGCTTTCAGACTTCATCCGGGAAGCTTTATAATGTTCAAACACAAGATAAATAGCTAAGCTAAGAGCTGCAGTTGCTGTCAGTAAATCATCCACAAGCTATAGCTTTCAGGTTTGTTAATGTCTACATATAAGCCATATCATTTTTTTAGCCAGTGATTGTTTATTGACACAGGGTTAAACGGGTAAAAATGAACTCTTAACTCTCATAATCTTGGTTTACTGTCTCGCTAATACTGCATATGATCCAACAACTGAAACTGTCAAACAGAGATATAAAGCGGAAAGCGCTTAAATGTGTATACATACACACGGAGTACACAACTAATCCTTTATTATATAAATTACAATATTATATACGTGTGTGTGTGTATATGTGTATGTGTACACACACACACACACACACACACACACTCACACACACACACACACATATATATATATATATACACACACACACACACACACACACACACACATAGTGTATATAGTTTTTATAAGCTCTGTTTTGCATGTCTCATTTTCCAGAGTACTACCATTGTGTAGATACCATTACATATCATGTGTACATACCATTTTTCTACTGTATGATACAAAATCCAAATTGGTTACATGTATGATCTTAGACCCAACATTTTGTAAACTTCTTAAATCTTCAGCAAAGTGATACTTGAATGTATTCCAGCCCTGTGTTGGTCGTTTGATGAAATGCGTCTTTGACACTGTCTCTTTCTTCAGTCCAAGGACAAGATGATGCGTGGCTCTAGAAGAGGCTGTGTGCGACTTCGGGTAAGAAGCTTTCTTTATTGTTAAAGCAAGACTAAGTTGAATCTGGTCTTACTCATTTTTTTCTAGTCCATCATTTCAGTGATTAACTCATGTCTGTGCTTGTTCTCGTTCTGGCTATTACTATTATAATTTATGCTATTAAGTTAACCCTAGCTCCTGTTGAGAATCTGTCATCAGGATATAGAAGGATGTGACATGATTTTATGCTTTTATTCATTGTATTTTAATAGAGGTAGACTGCATCTATTAATGAGGCTACTATCTTCTCTGAGGTGTCCACTAAGGGTTCAGGTCCGGGTTTTGTGCAGCATTGTCAAGCATTTCAACATCAGATATAATAAAACATTTCTATGTGGTCCTCGCTTAGTATACAGTGATGGTAAAACAATAAAGAGCCCTTCTCAAACTGTTGCTGCAATACATTAGAAGCTCTTTGTATGGATTAGCATTAGGATTAGTTTCCACTGTAATCATTAGACCCTCGCACAAACCCGGTTAATTCAGAGATGACCGTCTGGTTCAGGATGTGATAGAAATGCTTCACCTATTAAATGCAATGCTGTGCAAACTTTTCACCAGCAGATGGCACACTCTTCAGTTTAAAATGCAGAGGACAGTTATGAAATATGTACATTTAATGCAGAGAAAAATTATTATAATGTACAGAGTAGAGTTAATGTGTTAAAGGGAGCATGGTATTGTAAGTATTCTAGTTGTAGTTAATGCTTAAATACAACCTAGAGAGAAAGTTATCATCACCAGGTTTTGTTCGTAATCTCTATTATGCCAAAAGAATGAAGATGGATGAAGTTTCTCTGCAGTTAAATTGCAATTAAGTGTTAATTAAATTGTTTGTGTATCTCCTTTAATGTAATTGTATTGTATAGCTTTAATTGGATGACATTGTAAATAAGAAATTGATTGCCAGACAGTGAGCAGTTAACGTAAATTTAAGACAGACGTTAAAAGAGCTTAGGGCGTTGGCTTATTTTTCTCAAGGCCTGTGGTCTGAGCAGTTATTGCTGTCTTCCTGTCGGTAACCAATAAGGACACTGCCTGGCACGTCTGTATTTAAAGTAAAAGCTTAGTGTTTTCCTTTTATATTTTCAGCATTTTCTTATTCAAAGCAATGGCTTGTTTTCAAAGTGCTCTGTTTAAATGTTTTATAATGTTAGAAATGCTTTTATATTTTTGAACGATCCAGATTTGCTGTGGTAGTACATCAGGTATGAAAGAGTTAATAGTCTCATGTTTTTCCTCTGGCCCTGTAATACTTACTGAATGTGCTGCAGTTTTTCCCCTCACTCTCTCTCTCCGTCCTCCTTTCTCAATTTCCATCTCCTTCCCCTTTCTCTCTTCATTTTTTCCTCCCTTTTCCGTCTTGTTCCCTTCTCTTTCTCTTACTCCACCCATTCTCTCCCACCCTTTTCCTTCTCTCTCTCTCTCTCTCTCTCTCTCTCTCTCTCTCTCTCTCTCTCTCTCTCTCTCTCTCTCTCTCTCTCTCTCTCTGTGCGTAAGGGAGTGGGGCAGAGGAACAGATAAAAAGAAAGAGGGAGCGAATGACGTGTCCCTCAGTCTGAATGTCTTCCGCTGCGTTCTTTTTTGCAGGGAGCTGTGATTGGAATCGATGACGAGGACGACAGCACTTTCACCATTACCGTGGACCAGAAGACTTTCCATTTTCAGGGTGAGTTCTCCATTCTCTTGTTCTTCTGGGGCTTTTGTCTTGTCCTTCTTCTCTCTCATCCTCTGTTCTTTGGCACCTCCTGCCGTGATGCTTTTAACCAGTGTTTATAGCGCGGCCATCAGCCAGCTGCTCACGTGTGCCCGGTCTGTCTGCCTCTCTCTCTCTCTCTCTCTCTCTCTCTCTCTCTCTCTCTCTCTCTCTCTCTCTCTCTCTCTCTCTCTATACTGCTCATCCCTCCTCTCCTCTTCTCTTTCCACTCTGTTTATTTTTGCTCTTGCTTACTCATTCTCCCCCACATGCTCTTTCTCATTTTGATTTTAAAGAGGATTATGACGTTAGTGATATTCAGCATTCTAATGCAAACACGACCCACTCGCATCAGTTGCGCGCAGGCAATCTAAACATACATTAGGCCTGGTGCATTTGTCCGGCTTATCTCTTGCGAGCACTGACTGGGACGATCTGCAGATTTCATAGTTTTGTGAATTGAGATCAGAGGCTCTCGGATTTTCTCCGGGATCCGTGTTGAATTTCTACTAGGAATTTCCTCGGAGCTGGAAGAACTCTTCGAGAAACGGAGTAGAACAGACAGTCTCACCGCAGAGTTACGCAAGGCTGCTGGCTGCTGAGCTCCAGGTTTTTAGCCTCTAGCCTCCACCTTCTCTCACTGGCTCATCTATCCTCCTCCACCCCCCCTGGCATCCGCCCTGCCGGGGGTGCTTTCACTCTCCCCATGCCCTCACCCACTGCTATGTTCCGACACTGTATGCTGTGGCTTTACAGTAAGAAGGGTAAGGTCACGCTCAGCTGGGACTCATCTGATTGCGTCTTCTGCCGTGACCGTTTATCATTGCGGTTTGCATTAATGATTAGTTTCAACCATGCTTTGTTTTTATTTACACTTGAAGTTGGCTGGTTGTGTTGTCTTTATTCTTTCTTTAAGAGTTACAGATTTTGAAAATATGCACTTGGTGGCACTATGTTGAGTATGTTAGGATTGTGGCTTTTATATTAGTGATAGTTTGAGGCTCATTCCATCCTGTGATAAGTCTTCCATGCATGTATTGAAGGAAGATTATTCTTTTTCACTTTCACCAGTAAAACTCATTGCCGACATTCTTTGGTATCGTGTGACAGTTGTGCCATGGCATGTCAATCCAAACCGCTTTTAAAAAAAAACAAACAAAAAACAAACCCAACCTGCCATGTCAGATTTCCTGATGTGCGTTTGCATGTGTGTATTTCAGTGAGTGTGAGTGTGGAGCTCGGGCTTCGGTTTCAACAATCTTTTCGTACCATCCACCTCTTGAGATCCTCAGGGACTCATCCTATCAGTTCTCATATCTCCATTGCAGCAGGAGCCATTTACCCCACAGCGGAAATGGTTTTGTGCCTACTGATCTCAATGGACCGGAATTGCAGCACAATTTGCTTGCATCTTTGTTATTTTTAGAGTATTTAGAGTTACATAGTGCCATATTGGGTTCAGAATGGTTTATTCTTGAGTAAAGATCTTGTTGAAGACATGAGCAATTGAAAATTTGAGTTTCAGATGGCGTGCACAGAGTCTGTTCGTGGAGCATCTGATGTATGGTAGGCTGAAGCTAACAGCTCTTTTGATAATTGATAAATCTGAATATTACATTAATTGAAAGGCAATATTCAGCGGTAAAATGTAAGTAAATGTTTTTCATTATAAAGTGTTTTTTTTTTTTTTTAAGTACTTTAAGTGGCGTCATTGATGGAGGTTCTCCATTACAGTGCAAAGACCCGACTTACACTATCGTTCAGAATTTTGGGGTCAGTTTTTTTTTTTTTTTTTTTAATAAATAAATTAATGTTTTTATTCAGCAATGACATATTCATTTGTTCAAAAGTGACATTAAATACATTTATAATGTTACAAAATTCTTTATTTAAAATAAATGCTGTTGAACTTTCTATTCATCAAAGAATCCTGAACATATGTGTCATGGTTTCCACAAAAGTACTAGGCAGCACAACTGTTCTCACCATTGATATATTCAAATAGATAGTTGGAAATTTTACCATTTAAAATAATTTTCACAATATTACTGTTTATTTTTGATCAAATAAATGCAGCCTTGGTGAACATAAGACACTTCTTTTGAAAACTTTAGAACGTTAGTGTGTAAAGTTTTCTTGGTTATATTTTGTTATTGATTCATAAACGTATTATAAAAGATGCTGGATTTGTATGATCTTCTACGGTTTCCACTGGTGTTGTCTCTACAGCCTTTTGCCAATGGCTTGCTTTTATTCGAACACATTACCAGTTTTTTGCATGTCAGTCTATTAATCGATGATGATATCAACAAATTCATGGTATCATTGATTTGAGATTGAATTGTTCAGCATAAAGTTTGGCTTTGCAATGCTAAAACTTTAACATTGTTCTGATTTTGCATTGATTGTGGTCAGTGCAGGGTTGGGTGATTTGTAAAGTGAGATGTGTTCAGGTTAAACCTTGTTTTTCTTGTTTCAACATGAAACATCATCAGGATTATAGCAGGCTGCCCACTGAGCTAAAACCAAACATGCTGTTAAGATGTTACAGTGTAGAAACAACAAAACCTTGCTCTAGAAATGCTCTTGCTAAATGATAATATAGTGTAATAAACACTTGCAGGACAGTAAAAGCCACGTGAGCTTGAACTTTCAGAGCTGTGAATGTAAGAATATAGTTAACCTCCCCATTCAGCAAGATACATTTGAGAATTAGATGAGTTTGACCGGTCAGGACGGGTATATATGGAGAGGTTCGCACAATGTCAGCCGCAGAGACGGCTCAGAGGAACTGTACTTGCTATTTAGAGGACCATCCATAATTCATCATACTCTTCTGTGGCCCAATATCAGTCCAGCCTGAAAGCCCCTTTATTTTCTAAAAGCCTCTACCTGTCTTCCTCTCAGACACTTGACTGGAAAAAAAAAGCAGTTAAAAGCTCCCAGTGTCAGACACTGAGCTCCTGCTGGCAGTGGATCAACATTCACATTCATGCTCCAGAGGGGAAAGAAATAACACTGAGGGAGAAAAGACGAGGAACAGTTGTGTAGAGGAAGAGTGAGCTACTGGTGTGTGCTTTTCTCTCTGTCGTCAAACTCTCATGTTTCCGCAGGACAGAGCTGGCAGTGGAAAGATGCAGGGAGTCACATGGAAGCTGCAGTGAGTTTAGGAGAGACTGCAGGAGAGCACACGCACACACATGTGCTCTCTTCCAAAACCTACTGAGCTAAGCAGCATTTTAAAGCTTTTTCCTGATACAAAGGCTGGTCCAAACTATAGATACAAGGCCGTTCACGAGATTTTCTGGAAAGATGGACACGCACCAGGGATGCACAATAATTCTGTACCATATCTTTTTTTTTTTTTTTTTTCATCTAATTATACTTCCCATATTTTACATGTTAAATTACATTTTTCATCATCTAATGGTCACTTAAAATTAATTTTTAAAATACTAATTATTTAATAATAATGTCAAAAGCAAGTCTTAAAATGAATGTTCGTTTTTAATACTGTACATTATAATCTTGTGATGACTAACAGTTTTGATTAATTTTTTAAAATTATTTTAGTGTTTATTATTTTATTTGGAGTCAGTAGGTTTTTGTTTTTTGTAATTAAAATTTAGAAATGAATGCTATTATTCTGCCAAGATGTATTCAATTGATCAAAAATTACAGTGAAGTCTATTACATTGTTACAAAAGATTTCCGTTTTGAATAAATGCTGTTTATTGAAAAAAATAATTATGGAAAAAAAAAAAAGCTTTAAACATCGATAATGTTGTGATAAGAAAAATTAGCACCAAATAAGCATAAAATGATTTTTGGAGGATCATGTGACAGTGAAGACTGGTGTAATGGCTGCTAAAAATTTAGCAGAAAATGTAATATTTTTTCACAATATTTCTGTTTTTACTGTATTTTTGATCAAATAAATGCAGCCCTGTTGAGCATAATAGATGTTTTTCAAAAATAAACTTTCTAAAAAAATCTTAACGACCACAAACTTTTGAATGGTAGTGTATATAATTTTAATAATTTTAATAATTTTATAGCAGCTGCTAGTGTGTTGCAGAAATGTCTTTCACATTCACTAGGTTTAAAAGGACTTGTGTAAATGATGAGAAAATTAGTTAGAGAGCTGAAGTTTCTCTCTTTCTCTTGCATACTGCTGGGGTGTCGTTAGAAGGGCACATTGCATAAGGTGCCCTCATTCCACGCTGAAGTCCGTCATTGCTCTCCAGAGACGCACTCCACCTTTCTTTCAGTATATAGGGTAGAGATGGGGAGGAGTGCAACTAAAAACTGAATTACCTTGTTCAAAATAGGTAGTAAAAAACGTTAGCACTCACGCATTTGCTCAAAGAACATTCCATTCACAATAGACAATAATTTAAGTGTCCATTTCTTTGATATATGCATTACATTGTTTAGAATTTAAATTATATTATTGAATATATTATATATGTATGATTTATTGCTGTTATTATTATTATTATTATTATTATTAATAATAATTAAAAAAACAACATTATTTTTATTTCATATTGTACTCAGGGTTTTGCTGTTGCAGTAGTCTTTAGGTCAATGTTAGTTTGTCCTCGTTGCCAAATAACGGACAAGTGCAGTGTTTTGTAATCAACTCTACTACCTCACATAGTGAAATCTCATTGGCTAGCGAGTGGAGGTAGCCTGGCATCATGCGTCATGTGATCTCTGCTCCAGTGCCAGTAATGCAGGGAGGGGCCATATTTGTTTTGGACGGTGACTCTCACACGGATCTGGGACATTGATTTCAAGCATGTTCCATAGATGTGGGATGGCTTTGCTGGTCCTGTGCGAACGCTAATGCTGCTGCATTTTATCAGCAGGTAAAGAGGATTACAAGTTTTTTTCTTGAAGATATTAAATCATTTGTATTTTTGATATTTCTGGTTAACGTGTATTGATTATTAACTGATTTTGTGTATGTGTAACGTTGCTGTATCTCAAGGTTGTTTTATCATCTATAAGGTCGTCTCAACACAGTTTTTGAGTTATTCAGCTGTATTTGAATTTGTTACAGAAATGGTAATTTTATGTGTCAGATCTTCTTTGTGCTTCTGAAAGCTTTTAGATTTTCTGCTGAGCTTTGCACCTTCATCCATTGAAGTGTCAGCTATATGTTATGTTTGGAGTGCTGTTTCTCATCGGTTCCCGGAGGGAATGATTAAATGTATGACTAATGGCTATTAGTGAAAGAGATGGAGACTTAGACTAATATCTATACATTTTGTGTGGTAGCTTCTTAGGCAAAACATCAAATCAAATGAAGCCTTAGATGTTTGATTCGCCCCTTGTTGTGAACTACATACAGTGCTGATGATGTATCTCATGTCATTTGATGCTTTATGATTTTCTTTTTTTCTGTGGAGCACAAAAATAGATGTTTTGAGGAATGTTCATGCTGCTCTTTTAAATGCAGTGAAAGTGGATGGTGAACAGTGGCTCTAATGCTCAAAGCACCATAAAAGTGGTCTGTACAGCTTTTGCTCTATATTTTAAGTTTTGTGATGTCATGATAGCTTTGTTTGAAAAACAGACATAAGTCATTATTTACTGAAAACCGTCTATTTCACTGAAGCTCATAAATCTTGCGTGATCAGGTTTGATTGTGTGTAAATGTGAACAGGAAAGTTCAATGGAATGATTAAAATAGAGTTTTGAACAACATAAGGGTGCATGGGTAAACAATGGCAGAATTTTATTTCACATCAACTGTTTCTTCAGGGGTACATAAATTCGGTGACCTAACAGTTAGAAACTCCTACTTGTATTTTATGCTGTAGGCTTTGTAGTTTTATGCTTGATTTATAGATCTTTTGAAGCGCAGAGGCTGTGTTTTTAGTCACACCTTGGCTTTTCTGAAATTTCATCCCTCTTTTCGACAAGAATCTTCGTCATGAGTGTTATTTACCATTCATATTTACACAAGGGCAGAGGCTTTCATTTGTGTGTGTTCCTGTTTAACTTAAGCCACAACCCTGTCGTGTCTTAGTGAAACTCTGCCTGTTTTCATCAAGGAAAACCGGATAGAACAATAGAGCTGTAGTTACCACTGTCACCTTTACAGTTCCTCGGCAGGGTCATTCTCCACTCTCCATTTCACATGCCGTGTGTTTGCAGTCCGCCTGCTTATTACTAATGGATGTGTTTTTGGATGTTTCCCCCCCAGCCCGTGACGCAGACGAGCGGGAGAAGTGGATTCATGCCTTAGAGGGGACGATTCTTCGCCACTCCCTTCAGCGGGTAAGATGATCTCAGAGAGGTGAAAAATAAAATAAAATATGCTTAAAGATTTTATATATAGATTTTATATTTGAGGTTGTCAATGTGATATATATATATATATATATATATATATATATATATATATATATATATATATATATATATATATATATATACATTTCTTTTGCCAGCTACCAATTGCTTAAGAACTAAGTGGCTACAATTTATTCATTTTGTCTTTTATTTTTGTCCATGGTGTAATCCATTGAGTTGCTCAAGATTGTAGTGTAAAGTTAATTTATTTATTATGGACCCTTTAATATGTTCCAGCTTTCTGTTTCAATGGGAAATACCTCAACACAGAAAAGAAAACGGCACTTGTCAAACCTTTTCAAATCTTTTGTGATGGCAAAGTCAGTTTAAGAAATGTTATTTTCCTAAAATAGGGAAATGTGTCTTCCTATTGGCTGTCATTAGGAAAGCATAATGTGTTTTTAATTAGTTTGTATAAGATTTGCTTTTTTTTAATGATCTGAAAACTATAAAAAAAAATACCAAAAGCGTACCAAAGGACAGGCTAAAAAAAAGCATGCAGCTTTTTAGTCCCCCCCCCCCATCTTGTAAATAATGTTGAGTTTTTCAAGCTTATTTTCTTCCCCTCATCCTATCCTCTCAAACATCTCTCTGTTCCTTAGCTTAAAAAAACAAAAAAAACTGCTGACTGGTAACTGCGTGTACCTACATGCAGAGTGTGCGCAGCTATCTGGTCACATGATCTCTGGCAGCCAATCACAGCTTTGCTTATTCAGCCAGGCACTACTGTGCAGCAGATGACAGATCCAATCACAGCACTCTATTTTGTTTCCTACAGTCTGTAAAGCTTATGCTGCTGCTACTTCTTTTTTTTTTCTTTTGAGGAAGTGTACTCTTTCTGGTCAAGAGTGATTTATAGAACAGCTCTGAATCAGCTGGCAAGCCAATAGGTATTTGTTCACCTTATTCGCCCCTCCTTTAGAGGGGGAACTTACAGGAAAGGGTGTGCGGACTAATACTGAAAGTGTTTCTGTGAGAGTGAGACAAATTTGTGGAGGCATGTCCCGCAGTGGCAAGAACCGAGTGAGTATCTTTGTTTTGTTGGGAGTTACTGATGCATTAAATCATGCTGTGTGTGTGAGTGTGGACAGGTAGGGGTGGGTGTGTTGACGAAGGTAGGAAAGCATTTGCTTGTGCAAATAGAGAGGGCATGGGTCACACTTGAATGCGTACTTACTTTTCTACTAACTTGAGATTTGAAATCTCAGCCACGTCATGTATGTACGGTCTGTGCTGACATAATACAGCACATGACTTGGAGTCAGACTTGTGTGTTTGCCTTTCAAATGTGTCACTGGTGGGTTTGTCTCCTAAAAAGACACAAGGATAGCCTATACACCCCAGGTGGCTTAGTTGATTCATGCTAAAATATTCCCTGCAGTTGTTGGATGTTCTGATTTTCTGCTATGAGTCAGACTGAAAGAGTGAGTCAATGAGTGAGACAGCTTCCTGTCTGGACAATCTGTGTGTTCAGGTGTGTTAACAGCTACCATGTAGCTCTCAGTGTGCCACAGCTTTCCTCTGCCAGGCACAGGATAAAATAATTATGTAATGCTCTCTTGGGGGTCACAAATGCTTGTTAAGAGGTATTTTGGCAATTTGTTCATGCCAAAATAGCAGATCTCAGGGCTGCTGGGAGGTGAGATGTTTATGGTGCCTGCAGGATATGACCAGGCATACTTAACTAGAGAATTGTGGGTCAATATGCATTTCAGTAAAAGTGCATGCCACATATATTAACATTATATTAGCAGTTAAATCACAAATCTGTTTGAAATTGTCCAGAAATTGTCCCTTATATTATGTTGATTTTTGAGTTTGTCGGAAATACTAGTTTTCTGGAGATTGTGTGGCTTATTTCATTTGTTAACATATTTCAAGTCAGTTTCTGAACTACCCTCGGAGGTTATTTATGTGCTTTTTGGGCGGTATTTAAGAAATGCTTCCACCCTTCTTCTGTTTAAAATACAATGAATAAAATAAAGAATAGTTATAATACTGTTTGTAATTTTCAGTTCTGGGGGGTAGCCATTGCACATAAATAAATAAATCCACCGTAATGATCATACCAAGACTTTTTACATAATACATTTCTAAATATTTTGGATAAATGTTTTGGTCACACAGAAGAGTAGAGGTTGCGTAACTGTTAGGATGCTAGTTTGCCAGAAACATGCTTCACTATTAACAAAGGTACGTAAAAGCAATGCTTGGCATGAATGCTTGGCGGGGTAAGGTCTGTTGAACATACTTTACCTGCGTTCTTGCATTATTGTTATGCTAACAAAGCCTTAACTCATGGGGACGTTATAACAATACCTTCCATTTTGATGTGCTGTTATTCATGTAGCTATTAGTTAGCTAGCTATAACTATGCCAACAGTTTAGAAGTACATGATTTTGTATCCACTAAACTATTGCTCCGGTATGAGTATAGTTGACCTGAAAGAGAAACTGACCATCTGCCTGATATAATGGCTCTTGTGGCAATGCTTGGAATGTAACGTACATTTGCAAATTGGGTTATGAATTGTCACAATACTTCATGCTTTCATTCCAGCTGTTAACTGCCTTCATTGTTTAGGGAGTTTGTTTTAGCAGGACCGAGTGCTTTGTAAAAGCATTCCTATAAGATGTCAGAAATAACCTGTAGATTAGTACAACCAGGCCATGCCTTTAGAGTGGAACCTGAACTTTAGTTTAATTTAAAAGCAGCAAAACTCTCATTAAATCTTTTATTGTGCGTCTGCATACATGTGTTCACAGTCAGCTAAATGAATCACATGGTTTCATGCTGATATTCCACTTAACCTTTGATTCCTGAGTGGATTTGCTCTGCTTCTGCAGACTTTGACCTATTTTTATAATGTTTACCATTTTGACCAGCAGTCAGCTGCCCATGGCTTTTCTTCATTTTCCCATGCAGTTCAGTTCTGCCAATCTCCACCGTGAGGTCTTTCATGAGGTCCGGCAAGATCCAAAACTCGCAACAGTGACCCTCAGACCAGGGAGTACCTCTCTTATAAAGGCTACTGCCAACATTGCTTGTGCTATCAGTCCTCAAAACCACCTGGGCTAGCCGCTATAAGCTTTAGCCTTTATTCTGATAGTTTAACTAAGAGGTCTGGAATAACTTAAGGTTGTATTTGTGGTTATAGTGCATATAAAAGAAGGAATTGTGGTTTGCCTTTCTTAAGGTCACAGTAATAATATTTTACATTTACATTTACATTTACATTTATGCATTTAGCAGACGCTTTTATCCAAAGCGACTTACATTGCATTCAAGTTACAGTGTTTACATTTTATCAGCTCTTGCTTTCCCTGGGAATCGAACCCATGATCTTGGCGTTGCTAGCGCCATGCTCTACTATTTGAGCTACAGGAAAGCTTTAACGTCTTGTTCTAGTTATAGGAAGCTGTTTTAAGGTTTTAGTGTGAATTCGCTTGTGTAATTCTCAGTTTGAGTGTGTTATGAGTCCAGGGAAGACGTCACGCCTCATAGGAGGAGTGTCATAACATAAAGCATGTGCTGTAAAAAGTAGTTATTTGTTTATGTGTGATAAATCAAATGAGCATACATTCTATTGACAGTTTGTTTATTTATACTTTTTTTTTTTTTCTTATCTTTTTATTTATTTAAAAATGTACCCTATTTTTAAAATGTCTAATTTAGTTCTTTGGGTAAGTAAAACTGAAATGAATCCATGAAAATGGTTGGTTAATTGTATGTTATCATGATCAACATTAAAGTCCAGGTCATGACAAGTCTGTTGATCATTTTAAACAATTGAAGTATTGTTTGTTTCCCTTTTTTTTCAACCTAGAATTGTTTGACTCAGTTACATAGAAAGGCTCAGAAATATTGTCACTCAAGATAATGATCAGCTGGCCTCATATCCTAGAAACAAACACTATTCATTGCAGTGTTTGATGTGCATTGGATGACTTTTTTGTGTTTTTTTTATTTTTTTATCTCTAGTATCAGTAACTATCAATAAACAATCACAGCCTGTACCTTATTCTTCAGTTCAGTTCAGTTCAGTTCAGTGTCAGTCCCTCTCATGGTCTGATCTCTGTTTACGCCTGTTGTCTAATTGTGTAATTCAGTTAAAGCTGTTAGAGAGAAATGTGACCAGGCAGAGGGCAGTTCTGCTCAGTTCCTCTCGAAAGCAGAACGTGACCGAGCTTAGGACACCATGGAAGCTTTTATACGCTGTAGAACGACTGAAACTCATCTCTCTCACTTTCACTTGCAGGAGGCAGAAACAGGATTCGTTCCCAGCGTTCAGGACTTCGACAAGAAGCTAGCTGAAGCTGATGCGTATTTGCAGATTTTGATTGACCAGTTAAAAGTAAGGCTTTTTTATCATAAGACCTCATCGTGACTCCAAAGTGCCTTGTGTTTTGAGTTGAAATATCATTTTTCTCATACACTGCTGTCTAATTCCTGCTCTTGTTGCATCCTATAGCTCTTCGATGAAAAGATTAAAGACTGCAAGGAAGATGAGTCGCGCAGAGTAAGACATGATTATTTTTATTTGTCATCAGAGGTGCATTTTCTATCAGACTCTTCCTGCCATGCACAGTATATGGCAGAGACAGGTCACTTATATTACAATAACTTTGAGTAACAGGAACGCCCAATATGGCATCTCTATTGAAGGACATCCCACTTTCCAAATAAAAGCCAGAGTAAAGTTATGCCTGATAAAAATGTAGAGCGTTATTATGATGTCTTGTTTTGGATGGCAAGTTAAACTGTTACTTGTTAACTGGAAATGTAAAGAAAGGTAAATTTGTCCATTTTCAGGCAATATATTCAGAGAAATTCTAAAGATCCTTCACATACCAAATTTGAAGCCAAGATTTTAAAGAGAGTCACATTTTAAGCCTATTTTAGGGGATGAAACTCATGAGACTGTCATTTGGTCTCAGGCTTTCGTTTCTGCTTTTTTTTTTAATTTTAGGTTTTGTAAAGGTGCATCTTTGTTTTTAATCCAAGAGCATTTCTTAATTGTAACTGAAACTGTCCCTTGTCTTCTTCTTCATTGCTCTATTCGCAGAAAATCGAGAACCTGAAGGACACGACTTGTGTAAGAGCGTCTGCACCTTCACCCTCTTAACCCATTTAATCCCACCGGTCACAATAGTAGTGACCGTAAAAAAGTTTTTCATTTTATAAAGCTCTACAAACCGTACCGACTGATGTTTTAGTGCACTTCCTGCAAATATGGAAAAAATAAAGGGTCTCAATTAAATATGTGCAGTTTCACATGATTAGTGCAAATTGTCACATGACCAGAGCAGTTTATTTCCTGTTTGCACCTTGAGTAGATGATGGATGCATCAAAGCTCCAAAACGAAAGGCTAGTAAAGTATGTTAATATAAAGAAAGGACACAGATTTTTGGTACACATTATCTTTAGGGTGTCTAGTATTAATATATGCATTTGTATATGTTTAGTTTTGTTGAGTGTGGTCATAGAGTGAGTAAACATGGTGATGGTCACAATAGTGACCGGTGGGATAACGGTGAACTTTATTTTACAATATAATCCAATGGCAGTTGCTAGTGAAAATGACAATAAAATGTTGCAATGACAAAATATTGCACTAAATTAAAAATTCAAATGTTATAAAAATTTTACAATAATGATGTTGTAATACTTGTAGCATTGATTTAAAAATTTGGTGTTATATTTTAGAAAAAAGTAACAGTTTTGAAATGCGGTGATGGTTGAATTTTTTTGTTTTTTTATCTCAGTGTTCTTATCAACGTTGCATAAGTTTTTTTTTTATGCATAATAGTAACCCTAGAATGTGATCAAACAGTTTAAAATAGCTAAGTGACCGAACATAAAACACAATTTTTTCACACACTTTTCCAAAAAAAAATTCATAAAATAATTATTGATTATTTCAAAGGGTTACTAATGACACATCATTTGGATATTTTCATGTCTGGGAAAAATTTGGGATTAAATGGGTTAATGCATTTTGGATGTAATTTTGGTTGTGGAATGCATTTTCATTTCTTGTTTTTTTTTTTTTTTTTTTTAGAGTATGGTAGAATCCATCAAACACTGTATCGTACTACTACAGATTGCCAAGGTAAAACTCTTGTCTCTCAAGCTCAGAATGTGTACGCACCTGTGTTTTGTCTACCCACTGTGTTAATATTTATGTCTTGTGCAGCCCAACCTGTAATTTTCCATAACCCTGTTAATGTTTATTTTGGCCGACTTGTGAACATTCCAGCAGGTACCATATTAATGGTTTGGAGAGGTGATTCTCCTACACTAAGGCCATGTTCACACAGCAGCAGGATACGATTGTCTGGCTTGTTTTACAGTGCTAAGCATGGTTATGCTCAGATTGACCTAAAAATTTGATCTTTAATATTGGGCTTGTTTATCAAAAAATATTTTATCAAACTCCTGTAAATCTTACTATGAATGTGGACCTGTTTGTAAAAACGGCTGACAATCCCAAATACTAACTGTGTGAACATTAGCCTGAGAGATTCAGTAGGTTAAAATACCTTGAGTGACCATTGTTATTGCTTTAAATTAAAGCAGAGACCATTTGCATCTTTTTTTGCTTACTCCCAACTGTGGAGTTGCCTTATTTCTCAATTTGTGTTTTCTTTTTTAAAATTTGAAGGATCAAAGTAACGAACAGCAACACTCAAACGGACTGATAGTAAGTTTTGACATTCCTTAGCAATGAACTAGTCTAAATCAAATGGTGCTACTGTTTTCTTTTCCACTGAAATCACATTTTCACTTCAATAAAACTGAACCGAGATGTGCATGACCTTGATCGGGGGGCTCTGCCCACCACGTCTACATCTCTCGCTTTTTTTCACTCTGCTTTCATTCTTTCTTACACTACCTGTCGGGTAATTCTGGGCCTGTCCTTTCCTGTGGTCATGATTTGCAACAAATTTATACCTCAGTACTTCTTTCCGACATTGTGATTGAACCAAACTGCTTCAAACCTGCAAACATGAGACACATACTTGCAAGCAGCATAATCATTGATTTTCCATTGTCATACATGTTATTGAACCATGTAGGACAAATGGATACGGATCTATTACGACCTACCCAGGGGCTCTCATTGGGTCAATAACCGTCAAGGCTAGTGCTGAAGTGACGTAATGATCAACTGCGTTTAATACTTCTCACAGACTGGTTTAGTTTGAGTTGAATATTGCTAAAAAAGCCAAATCTAAAATTTGTATATAATGTTTTATGCACATTATAACAGATTTGAACATGAAACGTTGAAAATGCAAACAGTATTTAGGGACTTTAACCAAATGTTGTATTCTTCTGTTTTTGGATGAGTTTCTTCCTTCTGAATCTGCGATTGCCATCTTTTTTCCACTGACCTGAGTGTCTCTGCCTCTTGATTTAATCTCATTCTAGTGTTTATGCATTCACCGCAGAGCTCTAATTGCTCTAATTGGCTTTTAATTAAGAGCGGCAGCCTCTGTTGTGGTACAATGAAACGGATTATTCAGAACAACAAGTTCTTTTGCAGAAAAGCCCCTCCAAACTCATTTCACTCACTCCTCTGCATGCCTTTTTTCCCCCCTTGTGTGTTTTCAGGTAAAGTTACTTCACTGCTGTGCCCTGTGACGTCAATGGTTCATTGTGCATGCCGGGTAGAGATTATTTCTCTCTCTGCCTTGCCTATTTAGTGTATGATACACAGGATTATGTGCTGATCTTGTCGCCATAATAGCCTTGTGTCTGAGTCTGAGTCTGTGCCGACTGACAGATGCTTGGTATTTGGTTACCATAAGGCAGAGATTGACTCAGAGTGATTTTTGTATATTGAGGAAACTCAGTGTGACGGACACGGGCCACAGCTGTGAGGTTGCTCATTTGGACACAGTGTATTATAAAACACTGAATCTGATTCACTGATTTACTTCAAATCTTTTTCTTAATTATCAAAGCATCATTGACTATTTCTGTGTCTCTGTGTGGAAAGAATGTGGACATGTAAAATGGTTAAAGACAACACAAAGTGGTAATGCATGTAACTTGCATAACATGACTTGTTATTGACGTATGCAGCCTAGTAGATAAAACTAGTCTTAATGGTAGTGTTGTTAATTTCATGATTTCGATAACAATAAATAACAATGTTTTTACTATTTCATGAAGGAAGTCAGAGCATTGAAGAGTCAACTTGAGAAATTAATGTTTTTATATATATATCTCTTAAATGTCTGAATATTTCACTTACAAATGGATATTTTAATTTTTTCAGCACCTGAAAAGGGGTAGTTTAGCATTTACTTCATTTACTGTCCCTTGTATTGTTCAAAATCAGTGTGGACCACAGAAGGAAAAAGTGTATCCAGGCCACTCTAAAATGAAAGTTCATCATACTTTCAAAGAATGACCAATAGAATTAAAAGGTCATACAGGTTTAGAACAATATTAGTTTAGTTTAAATTGTCATAATTAGGTGAGCTATCCCTTTAAACAGTTCTAGTAACTGAATATCACAAGTCCTTGTTTCCCCTGAGGATTTTTGTGATAGTTGGATTGGGCATTGGGACTGAAATCTCCTATGAGAGGGTGTATTTATAAACGTGTTTTCCTGTGAGAGCTGTGTTTTGTATCATGTCTGTGGTTCTCTGCAGAGCACCATAAACCCAGTGGATGGGGTATTCCAGCCTACCCCTCTCAACACTTCTGTAGTCAGTGCCAGTGCCATGCCAACGCAGACCACTCTACCCACAGGTGAGCTGTCTATCTCTCTTTCTCCATTTCATTCCTTAATAATGTTTTATATATATTGTTACGCTTATTTTGAAGGTTTCTTGGCATTTGTATTCCGTTGATTTGGAAACTCAAAGATTAGATTTGGTTTGCAAATTTTGTGTGTGTTTATAAGGGCCAAGGGCATATGAAGGGTGTGTGTTCTTCCGTAGATGGAGCTCAGGTGTGTAAAACGGAACAGAGGCCTTCTTCTTTACCTGTGGGCCCTGTTGTTACAGTGATGGGCAGCCTTCAGACCCCCACTCCCAACAGCACAGGTGCGAACCAACAATGAGACAGCCATCTCTCTATCTATCTATCTATCTATCTATCTATCTATCTATCTATCTATCTATCTATCTATCTATCTATCTATCTATCTATCTATCTATCTATCTATCTATCTATCTATCTATCTATCTATCTATCTATCTATCTATCTATCTATCTATCTATCTATCTATCTATCTATCTATCTATCTATCGATATAAAAATATATCAACATTTTATAATACATATTAATTACATATGTTTTTTATGTCTTGTATTTTCTTGTTTATATTTGTGTATGTGTATATACAAATATAAAAGGAAAAAAGTACATGTTAGAACTAGGGCTGGACAATAATTCAATATCAATATGCATCGGATATAATTTTTTTTTCAATAACGGTGATATAATTTTTAAACACATTTCGATATACATTACCAGTGTTTCCCATACATTGATTTATTTGTGACGTTTGACTTGGTTGAATAAACACGAGCACTGCACTTTTCAAAAAGCGGGTGATTTATATGAATGTATCTCTGAAGGGAACATACTGTCTTCAGAATAGTTTTGATGGCATTTTCATTTTATCTGATACAGTAGTGTTCATGAGCGGAGCTGCTTAGATTACAGCCATCACTGGGGAAACCTCTAGTTCTACCGCTCTCAAAGCGCCTCCTACTGGCAGAGAATCAGATTCTACTCCACTGTCTTCAACGTAATAATAAATGTTTTTTGAGCGGTAAACCACAATATTAGAACGATATCTGAAGGATCATGTGACTGGAGTAATGACGCTAAAAATGTAGCTTTGAAATCACAGGAATAACTTGCATTTCCAAATAGAAAACAGTTATTTTAAATGGTAATTATTTCAAAATGTTACTGTTTTTGCTGTATTTTGGATCAAATAAATGCAGGCTTGGTGAGCAGATGAAAATTCTTTAAAAAAACAAATCTTACTGTTCAAAAACTTTTGACTGGTAGTGTATGTTAGCCTATAGTTTGAAGTTAAAGATATTAATAAGGTGAGTCTGCGATTTGTTTATTTGATAGAGATTTCACATTTCTTGTTTGTATGAAAGCTAAATACACATAAAAGATGAACATTATTTCATTTATTTGTGCCCCCCCCCCCCATAATTAATATAATACTTAATTATATTTAAATTAAATTAAATTTTATAGGAGGAGTTCATAGACTTGGCAAATTCATGTTCAATAAGTTTTTAGGTACAGACATCTGTTGTGGGCATTCTTGGCAGTTTTTATGAGGCTTTTTTTTAATAGTGTTCATAATTATATTGTATCGACCGAAATTAAGAAATATATTGTGATATAAATGGCCATATAGTCCAGCCCTAGTTAGAACATATTAATCCATATTAAAATGTGACGGGTGTGTAAAATGTTACATTTTAAATAATTTTTAATATGGATTAATACTTTCTAATACTTAAAAAAAAATATATATATATATCATACGTGTGCATGTTATGTATTTGTATTTATTATATTCATGCAGATGCTTGTATTCTAATCAGCAAATTCCCATTCGGTTTAATCTAATTTTAGAATGAAGCTAAACTGTTTTTGGAAGAAAACACTGTATTTAGGATGAAGTTAACTTACTACTCATTCAACTAATGCCTCTTTTTAACATGAGCAGAAGCAGTATTCCCCTAGTATTCCGCTGCAGTGGGGATGCAGGTAGAGCTGTTCTCTCTGTTGTCAGTCTGTTTTCCCCTGACTGTCATTAGTGCTGGATACAGGGGCTCAGAGAGTCCAGCTTCTGCTGAGGCAGTGCAGGTAGAGCTGAGCTCAGCAAAAACACAGCCGATCGGTAGCACTTTGGACAGCAGTGCAGGAAACTACGCATAAAACACAGTCAAGAGCTCAAAAGTACAGACTATGAATCAGGGTTTCCATTTATATTCATGCTGAAAGTGCTTGCGTTGTAGGCAGGGCTGATTTAATTGGACATCTTTGAGCATTTGAGTCTTGGTCTTATCAACACAGCCAAACATTTAATTTATTAGGCTGACTGCATCACAATAATATGCATGCTTTGTCTTATGAGCCATTTTCTGTTTTGTCTTTACATACCTGAACTACAATTATGTAAAAATTACTTGCATTTTTTAAGATGTTTTTAAAGATGTTAATGTCCTTTAATAATAAAATAAAAATAAATGAAAGATAAAATAATAAAACAAAATTCATTGCTATCAAGTATATAAAGATGTTTTATACAACCCGAATTCCGGAAATGTTGGGACGTTTTTTAAAATTTGAATAAAATGAAAACTAAAAGACTTTCAAATCACATGAGCCAATATTTTATTCACAATAAAACATAGAGAACATAACAAATGTTTAAACGGAGAAATTTTACACTTTGATCCACTAAATGAGCTCATTTCAAATTTGATGCCTGCTACAGGTCTCAAAAAAGTTGGCACGGGGGCAACAAAGGGCTGAAAAAGCAAGAAATTTTGAAAAGATTCAGCTGGGAGAACATCTAGCAACTAATTAAGTTAATTGGCATCAGGTCTGTAACATGCTTAGCTATAAAAGGGTTGTCTTTAAGTAAAGATGGGCTCTCCAATCTGTGAAAGGGTGCGTAAAAAAGATAATGGACCCACGGTCTTCGGGCCCTCAGACGACACTCCATCACTCATTGGCATGATTCTGTCATTGACATTACTAAATAGACCCAGGAATACTTCCAGAAACCACTGTTGGTAAACACAATCTGCCGTGCCATCCTCAGATGCCAACTAAAGCTCTATCATGTAAAAAGGAAGCCATATGTGAACATGGTCCAGAAACGCCGTCGCGTCCTGTGGGCCAAGGCTCATTTAAAATGGACCGTTTCAAAGTGGAAAAATGTTCTATGGTCCGACAAATCCAAATTTGACATTCTTGTTGGAAATCACGGACACCGTGTCCTCCGGGCACTATGAATGCTGAAAGGTATATAAAGGTTTTAGAGCAACATATGCATCATTAAACAGTAAATACATCAAAAGCCTGATTCGGATGGTAATTATTTCTCATGTGGACGTCTGTAAAAAATAAATTTACATATCACCTCAGTGATAAAACTCATGGATTCAGATGTTGATTTATTCACAGTGGAGGAGCGAGTTCTGTGATCCTACGAACCCTACATGATCCTACATGACTGTCTGCTGCAAATAAAATAAATTATATTTACACAATAAAAAGAATAAAATGTATTTAAAAATATACTTATGTAAAATGTATTCTTATTATTCCAAGCATATTTTATAATATATAATTTATAATTGGGACCAAATTGCAACACCAAAACTCCAGAAACTCATAACCTCGATGTCCAGACGTCTTCAAACTGTTTTGAGATGCTACACCATGGTAAACATGCCCCCGTCCCAACTATTCTGAGACCTGTAGCAGGCATCAAATTTGAAATGAGCTCATTTTATGCATAAAATTGTAAAATTTCTGTTTAAACATTTGTTATGTTATCTATGTTCCATTGTGAATAAAATATTGGCTCATGTGATTTGAAATTCACTTTTTTCATTTTATTCAAATTTAAAAAAAAAAACGTCCCAACAGTCTCGGAATTCAGGTTGTATATGTTAGTATGATATCCTCAATTACTCTAATAATAAAATAAATTAAAATGATAGAAAATCTTTAAAAAAAAACATGATTTTTATTTTATAACATTAGTAAATTACAGTTTTTCAATACTATGAAGTTGTGCATAAAATACTTTATTATATAAAGACATTTTTCCTTGAATAATGTTAATATGTAAAATCTAACCTCATGTTTTTGTTGGTGTCAAGTGAATTGAGGCAGTGAAGAGTGATGTCAGGGGTGGGCATATAGTATTTGCATAAGAGTGATTGACATTTATGGTGGGCCTGAACCTTGTCTTTAAAGCTAATTTGAATATGCATGTTTTGTGGCAAACAGCAGTCATTGTCTTAAGTCAGTTTTAAAAATCTGTTGCTTTCTTCATGTGCAACCATTAATCTGAAATCACTCTTTTTGTGTTTAGGACTGTGAATGGGATGTGTACAAGGTGTCTGGCATATTTGCAATTTTTTCAATCAGAGCTTTTGCTTGTGAAATCAACTTTGTATGTAGTGTATCACTAAGCATGTAGATGTGCTTACCAGTCATGCTATTTTATTTGAAGCCCATATTCCAGCCACTAATGCAAAAGCACAAAACCTCAACCTATTTCTGAACTACAATGTTTTCCGGCCATGGTATTGCTTAAATGAATGTGGTTAGTCATTGTTCCTCTGCACACTTACATTTATTCTCACATTTATTAGTTTAATTTTCTTCCTGTGGTTTTAGGGAGTGGTCCTTCAGCTCCCAGCAGCAGTGTGACTTCACCCAGTCACATGAACGTACCGCCCCACACTGTCCCTGACTTCTCCTATTCCAGCAGTGAAGATGAGTTTTACGATGCAGATGAGTTTTATCAGAGCAGCACCTCACCAAAACACTGCATAGAGTGAGTTAAACATACACACACCACACCTGAAACACAGAAAAGTGTAAGTAATGTATGGAGAAACACACACAAAACCTTCTATATAATTAAAACTCACTGAAGTACTGCTGCACAAGTAAATTATAGTAACACCACCTGCCCACACACACATTAACTAACACTGCATAATGTGAAAACAGTTCTGCTTGGAGATAAACACACTCCCACACACTATTTTCTGCAAACAAAAAGAAACACACACTGACCTAATTAAAACAGTGTGTGGACTCACTTACACACACATACGCTATCTTCCATTGCCACACAATTTATTCTGGAATAAGCTGACGTGATGTTCTTGTGTCTCCGCAGTCCGAACAGAACCGCTGCTGTGAACAATGAAGACAGCACAGTCCTGAAACGGCCAGACACCAACGAATCAATCAACTCCTCCATGTCAAACGGCACCACTGATGCAGGTACACAAAACACACACACACACACACACGCACGTCCCAAAATGAATCCGAGCAAATACAGGTGCATCTCAATAAATTACAATGTTATGGAAAAGTTCATTTATTTCAGTAATTCAACTCAAATTGTGAAACTCGTGTATTAAATAAATTCAATGCACACAGACTGAAGTAGTTTTGGTTTTTGGTTCTTTTAATTGTGATGATTTTGGCTCACATTTAACAAAAACCCACCAATTCACTATCTCAACAGTTTGTGTTGTGTCTTCTTGCTTGGTGCTTGTGTTGAAAGTGAAGTGTGTAATTTTTTTTTTTTTTTTGTATTTAGAATTTAACAAACTTTTGCCAGTTTTAACACCAGCACCAAGCAAAAACTCACAAAATGTACAGTATAATTAAGATTAATTAGAAGAATTAATATTTATTATAATAAATATTTATTAACAATAAATAAGATTTGTCAGTGTTTTTGAAAAAAATCTGTAATGATTCACCAATGTTACATTTCTTTAAATACAGTAAAGACAGTAATATTGTGAAATATTGCTACTAATTTAAAATATCCGTTTTCCGTTTGATTATATTGTGATGTAAATAAATGTAATTTATTCCTGTGAAGGCACAACTGAAATTTTATTCTACAGAAATCATTATAATATGTTGATTTGGTGCTCAATTATTATCGGAGCTCATATTATTAATGGTTCTTATTATCAATGTTGAAAACGGTTTTTGATGCTTAATATTTTCTTTAAAAAGGTGATTTCAGGATTCTTTGATTTAATAGAAAGTTTAATGAACAGCATTTATTTAAAATATTTTTTTGTAACATTATAAATGTGTTTACTGTCACTTTTGAACATTTTGCATCCTTATTGAATAAAATAATTTTTTAATCATATAAATAAAGAAACAAAAAAAAATAAATAAAAAAAAGATTAAGCCGCAAAAGCTGATTAACATTGATAGTAATAAGAAATATCCCTTGAGCACCAAATCACAATATTACTGATTTTACTATATTTTCGATCAAATAAATGCAATCTTGATAAGCATAAGAAACTTCTTTCAAAAACATTTTAAAATACATATTTATTTCTAACTTTTGGCCAGCAATATGTGTATATGTTGGTTTTAATGTTCCGTGTTTGCTGTGTGTTTTTTCTCAGATCAGTTTGACAGTCACGATGAGAGAGATGATGACGGCGAAGGTGAATCTGTGGAAGAACACAAAAGTGTCATCATGCATCTGCTGTCTCAAGTGCGACTGGGCATGGATCTCACCAAGGTAAACACAAACTACCTTCTCTTATTTTTTTACTTTCTCACCTATTTTATTTTTCATACAATTTCCTCCTGTTAATCCATCTTTGTCACCCTCAGGTCGTCTTGCCGACATTTATCTTGGAGCGGAGGTCGTTGCTGGAAATGTATGCAGATTTCTTTGCACACCCAGATTTGTTTGTAAGGTAATGCACATCCTATCTTTTTATAGATCTCACAAATGTTGTACCATATGGACTTATCATTCTCATGTCTGATTACAGCAGCGCTCTAATAATTGATGAATTTAAATGTAGCAATGCTTGTACTAACATGACTACATTTTTGAGTAGCCAGACAGCAACTGAGCTGTTTCCAGTGTACTGTGCAATTGGTTCCAGTGTTGCTACCAAATGAGCTGAGGAAATAATTAAACATGTCCTGCAAGAATATCTTTGCTCTCTGAAATAGGAGTGTGATTCATTCTAGCAAGTTGATTTGTTCAAACAGTTTATTTTAATGAACTCACAATTGGCACGTTTTGCAGTATTGCAGAGCAGCAGGATCCAAGGGACCGCATGGTACATGTGGTAAAGTGGTACCTCTCAGCCTTTCACGCTGGTCGGAAAGGATCTGTGGCCAAGAAGCCCTACAACCCCATTCTGGGCGAGGTGTTCTTCTGTCACTGGGACCTGCCTTCCGAAACAGAGGATCTTGCTGCTTCTGTGAGTGTGTGTGTGTGTGTGTTGGAAGGTCTAAAAAGCCAATGTTTGCAGTATCTTAACAGATTTTATTTGTTGCCACTCCCTGTATTATGTGTTTCCTTCTCCCTCGCTCACTGTCTGTCTTTCTAGGAGTCTGTATCAGATGGGCCAGTGCCGTGGAGTAGCAAAAACAGTGTGTCATTTGTGGCAGAGCAGGTTTCTCACCACCCTCCTAGTAAGTGCTGAACTATCTACTAACTTAATCCCCGAGTATCCCTAACTAATTTATCATAGCCACCAGTAGAAGAAAATAGATCCAATTTACAAGTTACCAGAAATGACCTGGTGCTGGTACTGAAAAGTAAAACAAAAACAGTTATCTGTTTAATTAGCAACTTATTTATTAAACTCATTTAAATTTGTTAATGCTATTTTTGGGTAAATGGACATTTTCCAACACCTTTGTCCTTTTGCAGTATCTGCGTTTTATGCTGAGTGTTCCAGCAGAAAAATCCAGTTCAACGCCCACATCTGGACGAAATCAAAGTTCCTTGGAATGTCAATTGGTGTTCATAATATTGGACAAGGTAATCGAGGACGTTGTTAAGTAGCGATTAATACACAGTAGTGCTATTGCAGTGCTTAACTGTCTTCTCCTGTTTCCCATAGGTTGTGTGTCTTGTCTCGAATATGACGAGCACTATATTCTTACTTTTCCCAATGGCTACGGAAGGTATCACTTTATCACACTGATGTATTTGAGATTTTTTTTATTTCTAGAGCGGAAGTGGGCAGAGCATCCCATCCATCTCACTTTGCTCCAACAGGTCAATCCTCACTGTTCCATGGGTTGAGCTGGGTGGAGAGTGCAATATTTCCTGTTCCAAAACTGGCTACAGTGCCAATATAGTTTTCCACACCAAACCATTCTATGGAGGAAAGAAGCACAGGATAACTGCTGAGATCTTGTGAGTCAAAGTGGTTCTTTCCATAAATTCAGTAATGACCGCTACTGTCATAGTTTATTTATTACAATAAATTCATGAAAATAAATTTGTATGCAAATGCATTAAGATTATTGTCATGTTAATTGAAAATATATGATAAAATCCTCATAATATTGTCCTTTTTTATTAGTGCTCCCAATGATAAGAAGTCATTCTGCTCCATAGAGGGAGAGTGGAATGGTGTCATGTATTCAAAATTGGCTACCGGGGTAAGTTTGAACCATAGAAAACAAGAAAAGGAAGTACCTTCAAGAAAAAATGAAACAACATATTTGTCTTCCACCCAGGAAAATGCAGTATTCATTGACACAAAGAAAATGGGCATTATTAAGAAGAAAGTGCGGAAATTGGAGGACCAGATGGAATATGAATCCAGAAGGTGTGTGTGGGTCTGACAAGGTTTTTTTTTTTTCGGTTTTTTTTCTCTGCTTTCTAAATGTGGAATTCTTCATGGAGCCTCTAAAACAGAATTTGCCGCAACGCAAAACATCTCCAAAATCCATTTTCTCTTGAGCTATAGCGCAGATACACACACTTTTTAATCTTGGGCTTGACTCTGTGACAAGTCATGGGAAACCATCCTTAAAAACCCATTTGAATTTTGTGTGGTTAAGAATGAAGTCTAATCCCTCAGGTTTTTAAATCTAATTTGTACTACCGAATGAGGTGTCTTGTTTTCCCGCTCAATCTGGGAACGTTTGAAAAGTGATTTGGAAAATCCACATTGAAAATCTGCAGTTGCAATTTCCATTTAAATCTGGATATAAACAAAGTTTATAACAGTTTTAGGCTTTTTTACATTGTCTAAAATAAAAATAAGGTTCTTTCAGATGTTCTTGCTTCCATTAAGGCTCAAGAGTCTCATTCTTAAAGGGTTACTCCACCCCAAAATGAAACTTTTGTCATTAATCACTTATCCCCATGTCGTTCCAAACCTGCAAAAGCTTCATTCGTCTTCGGAACACAATTTAAGATATTTTGGATGAAAACTGGGAGGTTTACTGTCCCATTGACTGCCAAGTAAATTACACTGTCAAGGCACAGAAAAGTATAAAAAACATAGTCTATCTGCCATCAGTGGTTCAATCTGAATTTTATGAAGCGATGAGAATACTTTTTGTATGCAAAGAAAACAAAAATAAGGACATTTATTCAACAATTTGTCTCCTCTTGGTCTCTCTGTGTTAGTGTAGCGCCATTTTGGATTGCGTACACTATTCTCTGTCATCAGTAACGCATGAATGCGTATTGTACGTTTATTTACGCTTTGATTTGAACGGAAACAGCGTATCCATGCATTACTGATGACAGAGAATAGCGTACGCACTTTGCGTCCATCGGATGCTCTTCAAAATGGCGCTACGCTGACACAGAGAGACAGAGAGGAGACAAATTGTTGAATAAATGTCGTTATTTTCATAAAGTGATTAATGACACCCCATTTTCATTTTGGGGTGGAGTATCCCTTTAAATCACATGATCATCAAGTTGTACACAAACCTGTGGAGCTCATAGAGCTTGAATGCTGTTGCTATCAAAGCAAAATATGGACAAAACAAACAGAAATTTTCAACTTAATCTCAGAAATTTTTCAGTTCAACTTTATACGCAAATAGTAATTTGTAATGGAAAAATGCAAAATACAAGCATTTTGACTAGTGGACTTTAGGAACACACTGTGTTTAGTTTTGTTTGCAACTGACTTATTTGCTGAACTTCAAAAGGCTTGGTTATTTTTGTGGCGGCTCCTCTGGAGACCTGCTGAAGTGATGTTTTTTTCTGCTTGGGTACCTCTGTGAGATGATCTGATACAGGCCGCTGTTATTTCTCTGTCTGGCTGTCAGTTTGTGGAAGGACGTGACCGTGAACCTGAAACTGAAGGACATTGATGCTGCGACGGATGCCAAACACAGCCTGGAGGAGAAACAGAGGGCAGAAGCAAGAGAAAGGAAGGAGAAGGAAATGCAATGGGAGACGAGAGTGAGTGTGCTTATGTACACGCACATGTGGAGGGGAAATGTGCCATGAGAAATAAAGAGATCGAAATATGACTCTGATAAATGGTCCTTAATTGGTTCCTGTTGCTTAAAAGCAGCATGTTCTTAAACTGAATGTTACCCATGATGCACATAACAGGATGTTTAAAGTGCCCAACAGTGCCTGACAGTTTTTCAAATTGATTTTCACCGAACATATTTCAGCTTTTACACAAACCAATCAACTCGTGTTGAATTCAGCAATCAGACAGAACTATATTTACTATAAAAGCATATACCATTATTTAACCTTTGGCAGGCCTTATTGCCAGACTGCATGGAATCTACTCGCTCTTTTCACATTTTCTAAGCTGATTTTGGGGCAAAATCTGGGCAGTGGATTTAAACATTTATAAAATGTGTTCAACTCTGAAAGCATAAGTATATTAGTCAAAATATTTCATAAATGAACATTCAGTTCACCTCTTGAATCATACTACTGAGCTCCATACAAATTATGAGGATGTTGGCCTCATTTACAGTTATGAATTTATATATATTACAAAATATGTTATATTGTAATTAATTTGGGCTGTCTTACGATGACCGTAAAAGCTTTTAAAATATATTTTGATAGATAGATTTGTGAATATCAGAACAATATTTAAATTTGTGTGGTATTCTGAAATCTTTTTTAAATTATATATTTAAAAATAATGAGAACTTTTTAAATATCATAATTTATATATTATTTATTTAAGATCATATATCATATTTTTCTCACAGAATATATGGGTCTGAAAATATAATATATCTGATGGACTTTAAAGGAAGAAAAAAAGATGTTGATTATGAATAGCAACATCAGATCTGAGTCTTTTTAGCAGGAACTATTTTGCTGAAATGTTCTCTGAAGATATCAGAGCTTACATTAATTTAATGTAAAGCACCTTTGACTGATCATCTTGATTGAGAGATTCACATGAATCTGATTAAATGATCTGTCTTCCTTTCAGAACAATGTTTATTTAAAGAGTGATTTGTTTGTTTCCCTGCAGCTGTTTCATGAGGACGGTGAATGCTGGGTCTATGACAAGCCTCTTCTGAAGCGACTAGCATCACAAAGGCACTGAGGCCGTTTCCAAAACCACAGAGTCTAGAAAACAGAACTCTCTTGCAAACCACTTTTCTTATTCAGCCTTGGAATGACAGATGAATGAACCCTTACAGCTTTGCATTTTCAAAGTTTGAACGAATGATGATAAGAAAACACAAACTTAATCTATACAAATAAAAAAAAACTTCCTGCTCACTAGTTCAACACCTCCACCTCTCTATCACCCTTTGAGGAAGAAAAAAAACACCACAAACACACAGAATATGTGATCAGAAGCCCTTTAGCATCACAAATCAAACAAGCGCTCTTGTCTCGGCAAAAGAAGAACGATCCCAGCGGACGTCTCTCTCTCTCTTTCTCCCACTCCAGAGGGGTTGAGGTGTTTTTATCGAACAAACTCTGAAAACTACAGCGTTCTGTATCTCAGGGAAGCAGCGGACTGAGGATTGAAGGCTGTATCTTAATGTTCGAGAAGCCTTAACGGTGGAACCACAAAGTAAAGAAAATGAGGACTTGGTTCACATACTGCTAGCTACAGCTATTTATATATATAGAAGATATGATATATTCTTGTTTTCCTTTTATCTTCTTTCTCTAGGGCAATAGTAACTGTTTGAATATACGTACTTGACGGCAGCCATTCCCTTTATGTTCCACTCCATCATCAGCCTTTCATGCTACAAAAGCCACAATAAGAAAATGTACCACTTGCATTACGGGGCTGAAATTTGAGACAACTTTGCCATAGTTGTAATCCATTCCAAATATGTTTTTTGTTTATTTTTTTTATTTTTGGGGGGGGGGGGATTTGATATGCTCTAGAGCCTCGGGGGAAGCTGTTTTTTTTTTTTTTTTTATAGAATGCTGCTTGTGTCTCCACATAATTTATCAACTTAGTATAAAGTTGGACTGTCCAGTAGGAAATCGTAATGGTGCACAATAAAACCATTTGACAAATCTGCTGAGGTCAAGCAACGTTATCACAAATTGCCCTGCAATCTCTCTTTCTGTGAAATGTCACATTTTAATCCAAATAAATATACGTTTCATATAGTCAGGCATCAGAAAGATTTGATTCTCTTCGTGAAGGTAAAAGTAACAGTCTGTAGATGCATGGAGTCACTCAGGTCAGTGTTTTCTCCCGGAATGACGGCTATACCTTGTGTAACATTATCAACAAGCAAAATCAAATTGTATTATTCTTTTCTGAGATGCAATTAGAGCGAAACTGGCAAAACATTATTACTGCTATAGCTTAAAGAAAGCCACTTGCTCTTCATATTCTTTAGTGGATTGGAGGCCTTATGAAATAAAGTTTACTTTCGCCTAGTATTGCTTTTCAGAAGCAATCCCAAACAATTTTTTCTTTGCCTGACAACAGTTGATTGTACCAGATTTCCATGTATCAAAATATAATATTAAATCTCAGTGAGACCAATTTGTGTGAGAAGGTTGAATGCATTTCTTGTTCCAGACATCCAGAGTTAAATGATGCTGTTGTTCACTTCAGTTGAACTACAGGGATTTGTTGCATTTTGATTTCCAAAGTAATGGGAATTAACTTCTAAAGTCACAGAGTTAAGGTGCATTTTTTATTTCTTTCTAGTTATATTCTGCTTTATCCAGTTACTAGAAAAAAATTTTTTTTTAAATGAATTGCTGGAAAAATTGTGAGAATTCTTTGGTTAAATGTGTGGGAAACCTTCAAGTGATATATAGAAAGTATACACATTTCAGAGTTATTTCACATTATTAACGCTCTATAAAATATAAATGCCGTTTGGTATTTAGGTACCCAGCGATATTGTATATGTGCACATTTAATGTAATGACCCTATCTATGACTTTACTAGATGCATTAAACGGAACATGAACAAGCTATTTAACACTCATATCACATTATTAGACAGTTTAAATAAGTAAACGGAGACGGTCCTCGTGCTAGGACCATCTCAACTGGGTAAACGTGTTAGCATCACTGAACGCAAAACGCGCCACAGCGCCACCTGGTGTCATTAAAGTGCACTAATCTAAGCAGAGGAATTTCCCAGAAACCATTGCGCTGAAACAGTATAAAAAGCAAAGCGACGCATTCATTCGGTCTCATTCTTCTGCGGCGCTTCGAGGAGAGGACAGGTAATTCATTGATTCGTTTGGTCGCAGTAACCTAATGTAATGTGGGGACTTGTTCTATAATGTCGATGTTTGTGGTGTAACTGCTATAAGAAGTTGAGTTTTATTGTTATTTTGTTTTAAATTCGTTTCTGGAAGAAAGGGAGTTGCTAACTTGAAGTGTGGTCCACGTGTTACAGGCCTCGAATGAGCGTTAAAATAATACTTGTAATTAAACTACCTCTTCAAATATGCTTCAGGTAAACTTTAAATGAAAGACTTTAATAATACTCTAATAAAAAAACTATTTGACGCTTAATTCAATTTTCTAGCACGTGGTTTGAAAGTGCGTTGTAGCGAGTCATTACCTCATGTGCACATGCGTGATGATACATGATGTTGGTAGGGACATCTGAAAATATTTGATGAGAACCAACATCTCTGACATGCATAATGCTCTGCGTGCAGCCTTGTGGTCTGTTACGTGCAAAGCCTTTAAGGTGTTTTCTTTCTCCTATATCTCCAGATCCAGTATCCTGAGGACTGAGGACTGATAAACGCCGGAGAACGCTGGTATGTACACTAAGTCTTATATTAAATCTGTTCTGGGTGGATTTGCTTATGATGACTAAAAATGTATAAGAGTAGTGGACAGGAGTGGTTTCTGAGAACTTTTTTTTGCACTGAAGCGTAAAGATTTTTAACTGCGGATAAGTTAAGGTTTCACCATTGTAAGTTTATTTTAATTTTTTTTTTTTTTTTTTTTTTTTTTTTAGGAATCTGAAGTGGGTCTGGATCAGCAGTGTGTCCAAGGTATTTTTCACACACGGGGAGAAGTCCGTTTTAAATACTTTGCTTATGATGAATTTAAAAAAAAGAAATAAGAGTAGTGGACAGGAGTGATTCCTGAGAACCCTTTTTCTGAGGCATTGTAAGTGTTCATTACTATCTTAATCTACAGTAGTTTTTGTTAAATTATTTGTTTTAATCTTTGCAGGAATGTGGGGTGAATCTGGAAAGCTGTGTCAAAGGTATATCTTGTTTTATATATATATGCTGTGCTTTTAATATAAGTGTGTATGATGACCCTATTTGCTACTCTTGAGTTTACGCTGATGAAACCGCAACCACCAAGATATCTTATCTGAAGCACCGTGTTTGAATATCATAAGTGTATTGGGTGTGATCTTTGTTAACTTCCTTATCTTTTCATTCATAGGAACATGTGCAGTCCAGTTGAATTGAAAGGTAAACACTTTAAAGTACTTCTAAAGTGTCTCCTAAGCTGCAGTCATCCACTGTTCATGATGATTGTTTTATAAAACAATGGGAATCTCTCTGAATTAGACTGAAAGACATCCGTGTACTGAAACAGTGCTTGTTTAAGACCTTGTCCTCCTCGTCTTTGTTTTGTACTAACAGCTTTTTATTATTGCAGGTCATTTAAGATGTCTGCACAAGAGAGATGAAGATTCCATCAGCTGAGCATGGTATTAATTTGAGTTATTAATGCATGACTTTCTGTGATGCAAATGATGACTGCATAGTTCAGCAGAAAATCCATGAAGACGCAGAACTTTCGCCCCTAGCTGATGCATCACTGGACTTCTGTTTCTATATTTTAGTAGTTTCTTTGTCTTACTCTTGTTTCTCTTTGCAGCTTGACTTCTGCAGGGGAACAAGCATGTCTGGTGAGTTTGAGGTGTTTTTTTTTTTTTTTTTTTTTTTTTTTTTTTTTTTTTAATTACTACAGCTAAGATAATGCAAGTGATGACTGCATAGTTCAGCAGAAAATCCATGAAGACGCAGAACTTTCGCCCCTAGCTGATGCATCACCGGATTTCTGTTTCTATATTTTAGTAGTTTCTTTGTCTTACTCTTGTTTCTCTTTGCAGCATGAGCTCTACAGGGAGCTAGTATGTCTGGCTATGGGAGAATCAGCAGCTGTCTAAATGTTCTTTTGGGGTAAGTAAAGTTAAAGTGACTTGTTACTGGTACCAAAGTGGTCTCAAACTGATGAGTTTGAATCAGGTCTCTGATCTCTTTGAGGACACGTTAAAACATTCTGATTTAAGACCTTGTAGTTGTGCATTTGACTCCTCCTCCTTTAAAGCGGAATGGTAAGTTTAATTTTTTTTTTTTTTTTTTTTAGGCTTGCTGACCAGCATGTGCTGATGACTGTCACGTAAGTATTTACTCCTTTTTGTAGTTGTAAAACTGCAGCTCTGACCTTTTTGTGATGAATCTGATCTCCACTGACTCTGCCATGGAGGATGGATATTAGCTCTGGCTGATCTGGTCACATGTTAAAATTCTGATCCTCATGGATCTTTTCTGTTCTAACAGGCGTCTGCTCATTGACAGGTATGGTGGTGATCTCTCTTCGTCGTGCCATGGGAGTATGTGGTGCACTTTTAAAGGTTGGTTTTTGTTTGAAGACGTTCCCAATATATTTCATAGGGTTTTTGTGATGCCTCAAATGTCTGACCTGAACACACCATGTGGACAGTCTTTGACTGAAACCTAGGTGCTGGTTTGGGTAACATGTTGCCTATGCGACCAACTAACCAATGGTGGTCTCTCTTTAGGGCGCTCAAGACAATCCAGGATGGCTCTGAAACAATCATGGTAATAGAAGGTACGTTTGACTTTTTTTCTTTCAGTGTTTTTTGCAACCTGTGATGACATGATTCTGCCAAATGAATCTGCTGATTATATCCTTATTCCGTTCCATATATCTGAGGTTGACTGACTCACCTTTTAAATTTGATATTTGCACTTGTGCTCTTCTAAAATCTCTCCTTGTTTCTTGCAGAATAGTTCCTGCATCTGACTCGTCTGAACAATGTTCCAGGGCTTCAATTTTTGTACTTCCTAGTGTTTTTTTTTTTTTTTTTTTAAACCAATTAAAATCTGTTGCAACTATACAAAGTTTGTAAAGTGTCATTTCAATAAAGTGGTAAAATCAAAGGTCAGTCTCAAGTTTCTAATGTGCTTTATTGTATGTGGGTGAGTTGATTACTTTCTAGTAATGTTAACCATTTAAAAGCCTTATCTCAGGTATTTGGTAGCATGAAATTTGACTTGGTGTGTTTTATACTTGGTATGTTGAGTACTGTCTTAAACCTAAGCTATGGAAGTCAATTCCTTACACATGCCTTGCAACTCAAAACGGAGTTAATTCTGTCATGACAGGATTTGTGAGTTGATCTATATTAAACTGACATTTGACGCTTGTCTCATGGCGTTCATTTCCATGGTTTTTCTTTTTTTAAATTAATTTGAGCTTTACCAAAGCGTAATTCGGTTACTCTTATTGGACCGGTTATTTGTCTTGTAAGATTTGTTGTTACAATCGACAATACCTGATATGCAAATTAGCCCCAGCAATCTCCAACATGACTAATGCAAACCTCACATCACGTTCTCAAACTACTGTGATTGGTCCAGTCTGCTCAGCGGTGAGAAAATGAGCTGTTGCCACGTGACAAGGTCTGTGAGACTTCAGCATGAAGTTAAACCTGAATAATGACACGGATTATATATATTTTTTTTTAATACAATCTTTAAATTTGTTTTTTTTTTTTTATAGTAGTCACTGGTTTGATAAAAACTGCAGAAATCTTACAACATCAAGCCCCGCCCATTTTGTACCCCGTTTCGTTCTACTATTCCAACGAAGATTGTGACGTTGCGTTTCAGTTCTGAGCATTGAGCGCAGATGCGGCCTGCAGTCAATGAGGCTCGGATGTGTACATGAATGGATGCTACAATTACATCTAACAGCTCAATGTTACAGTCTTTGCGAGAGCTACATTTTCGTCGGCACCGATGTTTTCACTCGTAATCTTGCTCTCATTCCTGGCTATTTCGGCTGATGCGGATTTTTTTCAATTCGACAGCATTTCAAATGTTTCTACCTATTATTTCAATTACATCTATTGCAATATTTGGGAAGGGGACTGTCAACCACACCAGGATGATGCGACCCAACAAGGTAAAGATATAATATATATATAATAAAGGTATATTTTAATATATGCTATGGCAAAGTGATTATAACAGTATAAAAATACAAAGCATATATATAATTTACATAAAATTTAAGACAACCAATGCGTTATTTTTTCAGCTGTTTTTATGAATGCGTTTAGAAATTTTCCTACAATACTAAACAGAATAATGTATTGATTATGTAAATATAATGTATGAATATATTAAATAGATAAGGTTAATAAAAATAAGTTGATTTGGATAAACTTTACCGAGCGTCGGTTTTTTTTTTTTTTTTTTTTTTTTTTTTAAAGGCAGAATTTGTAATGATTGTAATTTAACTCACTGCAGGCTTATGTAACACTCCTCTCTTCACAGTGCCTAGTGGGGACATTTGGTCAGGGTTTCCCCAGTACTACACTGGCATGCTGACTGCATGGTACTGCAGCCTGGGTCAGTGCTGTGATTCAGGAGACTGTAGGATTACAAATAACATCACAGGTAGAGCCAGCCATCAACATCACACATGCCTTATTTTATACAAATATTCAGGTTTTTACAATTGTGGAAATCCTAGAAATATCAGGAAGTTTAAACACAAACCTTGGAAATGTCTGAACATTTATTGAAATGAATTTCGCTTATCAAATCAATGCATATTTCAGGATTGGAAAAAGATCTACAGGTGAAGCTTCATGGGCAGCACCTGGTCCAGTCTGTGGTTCTGAAAGCCATTCAGGGATTCATCAAAAACCCTGAGTCCAACAAACCACTGACTCTGTCCTTTCACGGCTGGTCTGGTACAGGAAAGAACTTTGTGGCCCGGTTAGTCGCGGACAACCTGTACCGGGATGGTATAAAGAGTGAATGTGTGCGTTTGTTCATTGCCCCATTCCACTTCCCTCACGCGAGATTGGTGGACGTTTACAAGGTGAGCAAAGGTCCAACATTTGACATCCACACAGCTGCCCAGGTCATTTGATCTGATTCAGCAGTCGTTTGTTGATTTAGTTTAACCAACAAACGAGTAGTATTTGGTTATATTATAATGTTTCACATTAGTATAAATATTTGCTGTCTGTGCTATAATTCATCTGCTTGGATATATTTAACTTGAAAAAATGAAGTGCAATGCATTTCACATAGGCAGGCGTCCAATACAATCACTTTTTTTGGGATTCTGGGGGACATTTATTGGATCACTGCCATTAGATGTCAAAGCTGTGGTACGATTGTATGATTATGCAATTCACCTTTGATAAACTTGGATAATCCAGTTAGAAAACCTGATTCAATTGATTGCGGTCCAAATTCTGAAATATTCACGTACGTTGTAGTGAATCCTGAACCTTACAATCAGTGTTTGTATTTGTGTGGGTGTGTTTGCGACCAGGGCCAGCTAAGAGAAGCCATTCGAGACATGGTTCTGCGCTGCCCACAGACTCTCTTTATCTTTGATGAGGCAGAAAAGCTTCATCCAGGACTCATCGATGCCATAAAGCCCTACATGGACCACTATGATAATGTGGATGGGGTCAGCTATAGAAGAGCCATATTTCTGTTCCTAAGGTTGGTGTGTTCTTTACAGATGCAAAATCTGAAAAATGTCATTTGTTGCTATGATCCATTTAAAAAAAAACTAATGTCTGTTTCCTTAATACCATGCTTTAGCAATATCGGTGGTGGTGCCATCAATGAGGTGGCACTTGATTTCTGGCACTCGGGACAGAATAGGGAAGATATCGGCATGGAAGACTTGGAACATCTTCTGCGTGCTGAAGCCATGGAAGCAGAAGGTACCTGCAGTCAAGCACATCATAACAGAACTAATAAATCTAATTGCTAAACATCTGACAAATATCTCCTAGATGTTGTGTGTTTAAATTCAGGTATACAAGTCTGTGATTTTCATTAAAATTACTACTAAATTACTATCTTTGCAGGAGGTTTTGCACAGAGTGAGCTGATGTCAGGCCATCTGATTGACTTCTTTGTACCGTTCTTGCCGCTGGAGTACCGGCATGTGAAACTGTGTGCACGTGATGCATATGCAGCTCGTGGCCTTCAGCCGGATGAGGGGACTCTTGATGAAGTGGCTAAAGCCATGCTGTACGTTCCTAAGGAGGAGAAACTCTTCTCTGCACAGGGCTGCAAATCCATTCCTCAAAGGATCAATTTCTTTTTGCCATAACAGGGAGAACAACATAAGATCACTGAAACACAGAGTATACTTGAATGAAGCAGAAATGACTGTTGATATCTGAAATTCAAATTATACAACGCTGACAAAGCAGAAAAAAACTTTATATGTAGAGTTTCAACTCTATATAGGACAGGGAGAGAGGGGTTTGCTCATGGGCAACCCTACTGAAATGATATTTTTAAGAACTTTTTATCTATATCTATCTTATCTATTTCTCCCAAGCAACGTTACAGTTTACATGCATTGATATGAACTTAAGCAACCTAACCTCTTTAAAAAAAACAAAACACTGCATTTACAGTAATGCACTTACAGTGGAAGCCTTTTAGTCAAGCTAGACCACAATGTTCAAGTTTTTTTTTTTTTTACCATTTACAGTTAAATGGAAATTACTGTTTGCAATCTTTTTGTACTTCCATAATATGTATTTCTGAGCAAAACAGGATATTCAATAGAAAAATTAATCGACTGGATCTGTTAGGCTTTTCCTGTAAGTCTGTTATTGTCAAATGTGTTTTTAAAAGACCATTTTAAATGTTTTTCTGTGGTAATTGACCGAATGCCACTAAGCTTTCTTTAACCTGGAATATTTCTTTTAGTTGCTGTTTAAGACCATTTTATATTTTTGGCACATTTCAGTCATCGTTATCTGCATTAAAGATCATATTTCAGGACTTATGTAACAATTCAAAAAATCTTGTGTTTATTTATTGTATATCTTTTTGTGTCATGTATTTTTAAACGTTGCAACCTCTTCAAAACTAGTTAAAATCATATGTCCATTTTGAACACATTTTGATATGAAAATGTTCCTGATTTTATTCACTGTACTCAGTTTTCAACTGACAACAAATTCATTGCTAAAATTAACAAGCTTCTTGATTTTCACGTGTCAGCTCTGATAATGTTTACTGAAAGAACTATATTCAAGTTGTGCATAAATGTAACTACAGATCAGTATTTGATGGATGAACCATTTTATGTCACCAGCTAAAACTCCAAACTTTTGTAAGGGATTTGTCTACAAATAATATCAGACAAGCGATGCCAAACAGAGTGGGATTCTTGTCAACAGCTTTTTAAAAATGAAGATACTTTACTAAACATTCAGTTTTCTGCTTAGGGTTTGGCTTAGTGCAGTTTGTTATTATTAGTTGAGCAAGCTTAAATTCTGCATTTCCTTTTCCCATTGATAACACAGAAACCAGTGGGAAATGGCATTGTTACTGCTATTTGTTTAATGTAAGAGAGAAATAAAAGATAATGTGCCAAGCTCTCAAAACTCTTTACTTGATATCTCTATATAGATTTTGCAAACCACTAAACCACATGCTTGGTTCAATAAAATGCAGTGAAAATAAAACCCCATTACATTAACAAGATCTTGTTTTTGAGCAAATTCACAACTAAAATATCAGTGGAAAGCAGATATCATGTTCATATGAGCATACAAGAGATTTCAACTCGTGAACGAATATTCCTTCGAATCTTGTCGGTTCTTTTTAAAGAACGTCCTGAACCTGTGTCACGAGCTGATCTGAACGACTGATTTACTCCCGAATAGAAACGAACAATTCGAGTGGAAGCAATTTTCGACTCAAAAATTCACTCGTCGAACCAAACAAATCTTCAAATTTCAGAAATATTACAAATAAAACTGGAAATATATTCTTAAATATTAAATACAATTTTAATTAACATAGATATTGTTTGTAATAGCATTTCATTGAAACGATCATAGATCATCTACTACTATGTAATATAAAACTGCCAGACTGCTTGATGTCAGGAAACACGCAAGAACGTAATGGAACCACTGAATCCGTTTTCCGAACCGGTTCATTGAACCGATTCGCGGAAACGAGTCTTCTCATCACTAGTGTCTGCCAAACGCGTGGTCAGCTGGCATTGGCCAGAAAGGACCTTCCACAGCATTCCGCAAAATAATCTGATTGGCTGACCGGTGTGACGCTGTCGTCTCCAGCTGCCGTCCAATCAGAGCCAGCCATCTGTTCCCAGTCTAGAGGAGAGACTGAGCGAAAGAGAGCAGCGCACTCTGATTTCTGCAGGCATGTGAAGATCCAAACAGAGCTCATTATATACATATTCAAGCCTCGTATTTCTTATAAAATCGTTTTCTTTATATTGCACTGTTCTGTCTCCCTAAAAAGAGTATATATTTTTACTGCAAAGATGACAGCGTTATCTCTACTGTTTATGGCCGTGTCCATCGCTTTAATAACTGCAGAATCGTCTGTTTATTTCCGAGAGCAATTTGAAGACGGTGGTAAGTTTGAATCATTTGTATTTTTATGCTTTTTGAATACTATTTATGCTTTCTGTGGTGCTTTCGAGCATGTGATGGAGTCACCTTAGACCTGATATGCCATTTTAATGGCTTGGCAACAATGGTGTGTTGCATTCATTTAATAATAATAATAATAATAATAATAATAATAATTTTAAATCTTAGTCTTGGTTTAGATAGTGGTTATCTTATAACAAATAGTCAAGGCGTCATGGATGAATAATGGTCAGTGAAGCAAACGTCCTTGATTTAATCTGATCTTACTCATAATTATGCATATATTCATGCTAATAATAAAGCTTTTAATTTTATATTCATGTCACACATGCACATTTCAGACACCTGGAGGAGCCGATGGGTGGAATCCAAGCATAAATCAGACTACGGGAAGTTTGTGCTCTCCGCAGGCAAATTTTATGGCGATGCCGAGAAAGATAAGGGTGAGTGTTGCTTTACTTATTACAGGCACCAGATAATTGACACCGGTTTGTTTGAATTTGTGGTTTCCTCCGTTTTGCATTATTTTATGCTCTGAATAATATGCCAGGGGAGGGGCTACTGTCCGTGACGTCACGCCCTCTGCTCTTCTGAGCTGCAGGCTTGTAACACCATCTGATATTTACTATGTTTCAAAACATTACAAAACCACGTGTACTTTAGGGCCCAGTTACCCTGGCACAGACTAAATTTAGTCTCATTTTTCTCCAACTTTGTGCTTTGCTGAGGTTGAGGAAAATAACATGCTTTAAAGACTGTGTGAAATAAAAATGACAAACACATGTAATTAAAATATATATTTGAGGCTGTATGTATCTCATTTACAGATTTTTTTTCACATTCAAATGGACAGTCTTTCAAAAAAAAAAAAATGGACCAAAAATGTTGATGATTTGATATTTCAAAAATATTGGTTGTTTAAACATTAAATGTTACATATAGAATTTTAAACTTGTACTTTTCAATGAGAGCAGTAACAGTAAAGAGACATGTGACATGATTGAATTTGTTTATATGAGTGAAGATGTTCTGCCTACCTTGTATCTTATAACATTCATATTTGTTTTTGTTGCACGTTATGCGGAGGACAGTGGACAGGGCAGAATGTGAAATAACAAAATATTTAAATAATGTAGATAATGGATTAAAATTAATTATTTTTTATAATTAACATGATTCAAGTCATTTTTTGATTATTACATTCAATTAATCGAAGAAATAATCTGCAGATTAATCCATTTTTAAAATAATCGTTATCTCTAGCCCTATTTTTGGAACTATTTTCTATCCAATTAATAAAAGAAACAGTCAAAAGATTAATTAATTATCTTATAGCCCTAATCATCAGATGATTTCTATGGGGATTTTAATAACTGAAAAGTTATTGAAGGTTACTCAGATATCTCACTGTGAACTTGCAGGTCTTCAGACCAGTCAGGATGCTCATTTCTACGCGCTGTCATCCCGCTTTGCTGATTTCAACAACAAGGATCAGCCCCTCGTGATCCAGTTCACTGTAAAACACGAGCAGAGCATTGACTGTGGTGGAGGCTACATCAAACTTTTCCCATCAGACCTCAAACAGGAAGATATGCATGGAGACTCCACATATAATATCATGTTTGGTGAGTATCTTAATAACCACTTGATGAACATTTGAAACATTTTGTGCTTTTGGACACACAAGATGATTTAACTTGTTTTATCTCTTCCAGGTCCTGACATCTGTGGCCCTGGAACCAAGAAAGTCCATGTAATCTTCAATTACAAAGGGAAAAATCATTTGATCAACAAAGATATTAGATGCAAGGTAATCCTATTGTTCATGTATTTCTTTTTTGTCCCATAATGCTCCATGGCACCAGTCCTCCAAGCTCATATACCATGTATTTGATCATCCAGGATGATGAATACACCCATCTGTACACGTTAATTGTCAATCCTGACAACACTTATGAAGTCAAGATTGATAATAAGAAGGTAGAGTCTGGATCTTTGGAAGAAGACTGGGACTTCCTGCCTCCTAAAAAGATCAAAGATCCCGAAGCGAAAAAGCCTGAGGACTGGGACGAGAGAGAGAAGATCGACGACCCTGATGACAAGAAACCAGAGGTAAGGACACTGTCCTTGTTGTTTGTCCAGAAACCAAACAGATTCTTTCTGTTGTTTGTTGCAAAACAGATTAACTTCAAGCCACTATTTGGGGTAAATATGCACAGATCACCGAGTAAATTAGTGCATGCGCTGGATTTCCTGTATCTTAACAACAGCTGTTCAAATATAAAGTATAACATTTTATGTTCCTTGCTAATATCATCTTTGTCTGTATGTTTCTGTAGGACTGGGACAAACCTGAGAACATCCCTGATCCTGATGCTAAGAAGCCTGATGACTGGGACGATGAGATGGATGGGGAGTGGGAGCCGCCCATGGTCACCAATCCAGAATACAAGGTACTATTTTTTCTTTAGTTGTGGTTTCTGGAATGGAATCTTTTCTTCCGTATTGTGACGGACATCTGAGTAAAACGGATTATCGAAAATGTATGGCAGGGTCTTCGATCTATCCATCGGTTGTTGATTGGATGGCGGCAGAACTGAAAGTGAGCTTGTGGTTGATTTAAAAGAAAGGGTGGGTTTATGATTGACGAAGCCTGGAGTATGAAACATATAGGCTACATGGATAAATCATTCACAATACGATCAATAACATGCATTTATAAAATTGATAGGGTGAATTTCCATTTCATGCCTGCTTTAATATTGAAAAAAGATGCAGATTATGCCTTTATTTTGTCACAACGAATACTGGGTCTGTTTGCTGTTTTATTTCATAAATTGAATTTTTCATCTTTTCAAGGGTGAGTGGAAACCCCGCCAGATTGACAATCCTGCTTACAAGGGGAAATGGGTGCACCCTGAGATTGATAACCCTGAGTACACTGCTGACAACGAAATCTATAAATACGATAGCATCGGAGTGATTGGACTGGACTTGTGGCAGGTAGCAATTTGCTTTGTGTCTCAAACACAATTACAGTTTTCAGGCATTTAATACCGTTTATTGACACATTCTTTACCACCTTTCCTTGTATTTTATATTTTAGGTGAAATCTGGCACAATTTTCGACAACTTCCTCATTACTAATGACCCTAAGCTGGCAGAAGAGGTTGGCAATGAGACTTGGGGTGCCACAAAGGTATGTTTCTTCACTTATTATGTCTCCATCCTAAATCATTTTTCACTTAATTGTAGTTTTTAATAGAAATTTCTCATTTTTATCTCTTGTTTATGTTCCTCTCAGGATGCTGAGAAGAAGATGAAGGAAGGTCAAGAGGAGGAAGAGAGAAAGAAACATGAGGAAGAGGAAAGTACAAGAAAGGAGGAGGCAAAGGATGAAGAGGAAGAAGAAAAGGAAGAGGAAGAAGAGGAGGAGGAGGAGGAAGAGGAAGAAGAAGAGGAGGAGGAGGAGGAGGAAGAAGAAGAAACAGACTCTAAACTCAAAGACGAGTTGTAGATTTCAACAAGAACTTGTGAAGAAATGCCCCATGACTAATGGGGTGCAAGGCAGAGAACTGGACTAATGCTGGACATTCCTTTTTGTTGTCTGTTGGATGATTCCGGCAGGATTTATTTTTTGTCTCTATTACAAACCTATTTATAGATTAACTTTTTTCATAATTTTCATTTGCATGATGTCAAGCAAAGTCCCAAGCATTTTCAGTTGGGCAGGGTTGAAGGCAGCCAACATGAAAATCACACATCCCCATCTGTAGTGTGAGATATGATCCATAAAAATTCAACACTCATGTTTACAAATGTCAGATATCCTGTTTGCTAAGCAATTCTGTGACATGAAACTTGAATCATAACAGTCATCAACTGGTAGCTACAATACACTAGAATAATTACCTCAAAAACCATTATCGTTATCTATTTTGTTAATAATATGGAGAAAATTTGAGGTACTGTTGCCGCCATTTCGTTCCCATTTCACTTCTGTTACAGAATATGCTGAGTTGTTTAGATAGATGTCATCTCATCTGCAGCATTTTGACTTGACACAGTTGTGTGTGTGTGTGTGTGTGTGTGTGTGTGTGCTGGGTTTGAGAGAGAGTCCTCACTTAATTGCATGTTTCATCTTAACCCAAACCTTAAATTCATAACCTTTTCCTCACTCTTGATATCAATCTGTCAGTGACCAGGTTAAAATCTTGGTCGTGTACTTTCCTAAACACACTGTGGATCTCACAAGCTGATACAATTTTGATCTTGCCCTGGGCTACATTTCCCAAAAGCATCGTTAGTCTAAGTTGATCGTAGCTCCATTGGTTTCAATGGGTTTACGATGCTTTTGGGAAACTCAACCCTCGTCAGCAAGCAAATTCTGACTCACCTGGTTTCTCAAGAGTTGAAATTAAGAATTTCCATGTCTGACTGACTGAATGTTTGGGGAAAGTGAATTAATATCAACATTCTCTGATTTCTCTGAGTAGCTGCAAAACTCTTGCGTGTTTGCTTTGGTTCTTTTCGTTAACCGAATTGCTGATTTATTGAATTTGGCAAATATGGTAATCAGGCCCAAGCTGAACCTGAAGTAAGGAAAAATGGAAAGCTTGTGAGATTTTAAGGGTGTTACAATGAAATTTCCATAGCGATTCTAATAACACTTCTGCTCTCCAACAGAGATTTCACAGCCATTGTGAATATTGCACTGCTGTACTGCTTCAATCAGATACTTCTCCCAGCAAAATAGATTGTGACCTTTTTTTTAAAGATATATTTTGTACTTTTTGTGTTTGAAGGATGTTCCTTGACATATTGAGAAGGAAAGCTCTAGTATGAAAGTTGTTGTCCAATAATAAAACTACAAAAAGAGTAATATACCCAAGTGTCTTGACTGTAGTTTTTCATCACATAAACTAAATAAATTAATTACTTACTTTACTCTTTTAAAAATGAATAAATAACCTTATTAATATAAAAATGAAATACACTTAACTTCACAGCAAACGTGCACTTTTTGACTTTGTAGAATATTGCTTTTATGAGTAAAATATGTATGTGGTTAAAATTACATGGTGTTTTTTGTAGTCAATAAGCTGTTTTGTCAAGTATAGGGGGACTAGGAGTGACACTTAAAATTAAAATTATCAATTTATTAATTCAAACAAACATGAAAATAGACCACTTTGTAAATAGACAACTACATTTTTAATTCATGTTTTAAAATGTTACATAAAATAATATTTTTTAAAATGAAAAATAATGGGGCAAATTTAAAACTGTTTAAATCTTCTTTATAGAATGTCAACAAAATGTGAAAATTAACCACACACTTTTTTTTTTACATACAAATTTTTCACACACACACACACACACACACACACACACACACACACACACAGGTTTGTTTTGCTATCCTTGTGGGGACTTTCCATAGGCGTAATGGTTTTTATACTGTACTTACTGTACACCTAAACCTACCCCTTACAGGACACTTTCTGCATTTTTACTTTCTCAAAAAAAACTCACTCTGTATGATTTTTAAGCTTGTTTCCTCATGGGGACCTAAAAAATGTCCCCATAAGGTCAACATTTACTGGTTTTACTATCCTTGTGGGGACATTTGGTCCCCTCAATGTAGCATAAACAAGAACACACACACACACACACACACACACACACACACACACACACACACACACACACAGGTTTGTTTTGCTATCCTTGTGGGGACTTTCCATGGGCGTAATGGTTTTTATACTGTACTTACTGTACACCTAAACCTACCCCTTACAGGACACTTTCTGCATTTTTACTTTCTCAAAAAAAAACTCACTCTGTATGATTTTTAAGCTTGTTTCCTTTAGGTCCCCATAAGGTCAACATTTACTGGTTTTACTATCCTTGTGGGGACATTTGGTCCCCTCAATGTAGCATAAACAAGAACACACACACACACACACACACACACACACACACACACACACACACAAAATCTCCATTATAAAACCTATAGTCTAAGGAAAGGGGAAATTCTATTTTTCTGGGTTTTAGCACTACAAACTGAACAGTTCACGGAGTCCTCATCCACTAATAATTCCCGCGCCAGGTTTTGTATATCCTTCTGATCTACCGAGAACTCCAGTGTCTAGTTTTGCAGTGCCATCGCATGTTACCCACCGCCTACAGATCCACTGAAAAATCCAGTGCCGGGTTTTATTAATCCTCAATCTACCAAGTAATCCAGTACCAGGTTTTGTAGCATCCCTATATTGCCCATTGCCTATCGCAACGCAGGATGAACTAGTGGGAACAGAAACACTATGGCTGCCAGTCTCTCCCTGACTCAGGTAACCTCCCTTTCTACACAAATATAGCGCTCTCCTAACCACTTTCCAGCCCGTTTCATACGTCTATCAGATCCGTTAAACTTTATTTTGGCAGTTTAGGGTGGAAAATGATCCCACCCTGCTATCTGAACGCAGCTGTTTAAAGTTGTTTTCAGCCATTTGCTTGGGCAGAGAAAAAGTTTCAGTGTGATCTTTTAGAGACTTGCGTAAGGGCGTAGCTTAGTGTGTCAGTGTTGAACTAAGCTGTTTAAAGTTTATTGATTTTTTCAGCTTTTGCATGTCAAGAGATCATCCGAAGTTACTGTACATTTTTTAGATCGGCTTGTATTTTTACATGTCTCGGCTATGAACGTACGAAAGTGCTTGTTAAATATGTCTTTGCCTATATGAACACTTAACAGAGGAGCAATGACGAATACTTCTTCAATTTATGTCACAATAACTCAAGTTGTAATATTAAAAAGGTATTTCACTTATATCTGACATTGGTGTTTGGATTACTGGTCTGTTTTAGTGCAATAAACTATGCTCGGTGTTTCTAGAGGCATTGAAAAGCAGCAGGAAGTTTTGCTTCACTGCTAGCTTACTTTTTCTCTCTTCGTGTATTAATAAATAGGAACTAGTCGTTGTTTTATGCAAATATGGCATGTACTATCCTGTTGGAGTCATTTTGTGTATTTTTCACTTTTGTGGACTTCGTTATTGTATCTATAGTAACTTTTTGCCTCTTATCTAGAGTCTGTAAACTAATTAGCCAGCTAGCTAAAGCATTTGACACTCGCTAGCTGGCTAACTAAACAGATCATTAACCTTCAAAAAAGGTTATAGTCGGGTAAAATTTGTCTTAATAACATTTTAAAGAGTCAGAAATCTCAAACCAGGTAAGTGTGAACTTATTTCCGGTGTGGTCTTTGTGTATTATGAAATATTAATGAAATCACTCATACAGCTGTTCTTCTGTAAGCATATGCATTACATGCATTGAGTCTGTTTTAATAGTCTGGAGGGATCCATGCATTGATTAGATTGATGGTCTGAAATGTTCCTCGTTTTAGTTTGCGTGTTTGCTTTTTTATTGCTTTAAGAATAACACTTCTCTCTAATGGGATGGTTGTAGTGTTGACCACATTGCAGCTGATGGTGTGCTCAGGTTTAGAAGCAAGGCACACATGCATGAAATATGCATTGCAGCATTATCTCATCAAGAAGACTTTAGACAGAGCAAGAGACATGTCTGATATGTCTTAGGTCTCTTCTGCTTTCTATGATTCCAAGATTATAGTGTTTTTTGAGGCATATTGCAAGGAGGGAGAAGACAACCATTAAATGATCCAGTGAGTCACCATAATCATATTCAAAATGTTAGTTTTTTTATTTCATATTTTATATTTTTCCATTTTTAAAAAAAGTTGTATAAAAAAATCCATTAATCATTTACTGTTTCATATTTTCATATTTGCTGCTTTAATATCACCACATAATTTCTGCAATTGCTTTTTATAATTTTTTTTAAATTTTGTTCAGCTTCTGTGTTGACTTTGCAGTGTAAAGACAGCATGACAGAAAGACAGATTAGGATGCCAAGATAATTTTGTAGAGTTAGTTGATGGTATTTTTTGTTGTATGTTTAATCATGGTTTGCTAAACTCTTTGCTTTGTAGGAGCGTGGTAATTCTAAGTAGAACATGCCAGAATAAGTTTCAGGAAATGAGTTGGAATCAGAACGGCCTGAAAGGCCAAAGTGGTTGGAGTTTTTTTTTTAAAAGAAGCACAACAAAAACTCCTACTCCTTTCTCAGCGGGGCAAGGAAATGTTTGGTGGCACTTTGCTGAATATTGTGTGCCAGCATCACATTAGCATGCACCAGTAACCACCTGATGGGAGACAGACAGAGCTGTTGAACTACAATCAAAAAACAGTTGGGATCTGGCAGAACTTAATCTAACATGGCCTGAAAAGCAATTTAATGCTTATGCATCATGGTGATGCAGATGTCTGATATGTAAGATCATATGAGCTCCTAATAGCTTTTGATTGGCAGAGGAGTTGACGTTTACTAAAAACACCATTTAACAGTCATGATTTGGTCTCCGTAATGCGTCTGATTTCACTTGATCCGTCCATATGTTATAAATTCGCCTTTTGGCCGTGACTAAACCCGATGTCGATGGTTTGGCTTGGCTTACGGTCAGCTGCGCAAATGTGCATTACTCTGCCCGACTTTTGTGAATCACAACTCAACAAAAGCTCAGTGTTTATATTGTGCAGAGAATGGCAGGCGACTTAAAAAAGCCTCCGTTTATGTGTGAATGGGTGTGTAATTAACATCTTTGTATACGGAAAGGTGTGTGAGAGCTTGAAGTCATTGTGAGATCGTTTATAAGTGTTCACCTGGTTGCCAGATGGCTTTAACATTTCCTTTTCAGAGATCTGAATGCATCAATGCTGCCAAGAAACTCAACAGTTTAGAAAGAATGTGCTGTTTAATTGGCTTATTTATGTCCTGGTTTTATCAGTTTGAGGTGTTTTAGAGAGATTGAACAATGTCTTCGGAATCATTTTAATCAAATTGTGTGTTATTTTGTTGCAGCTTTCAAGTGGGAATCCTGTCTATGAGAAATACTATCGACAGGTAAGCATTTAATCAGCTTTTTCTGTGTTATATTTCGCTTTGGCATGATGGAGCACTTGGCGGAAGAAGAGAAATATAAACCTTACCGCACTGTCAGTTTGAGCTAAAAGCACTCTGAGGCTTCTGCCTCCCGTAAGTGTCTTTCTCTCAGTAAGAGGATGCCGTTATGAATTAGTGATGACTTTAGCGAACAGAACATGGTGAGTGAAGCAGCTTGTTTGAACTAGCATGTGGTTTAAACATCTTGCTGCTGGTTTCTCATTCAAGTGAAGCTCTCCAGATAAGCATTTGTGCAGTGCATTGGTCCTGATTCATTTTTTGGATTATTTTTAGATGTTAATTTCTTCTATATACTGTGAAATATGCCTTAAGGGCTCTTAAAGTGTCTTAAACACACTTCACCTTTAGTTATTCTTGTTAGATGTGATTTGCATACTTGACAAGTCACTTAGAGTATTACATAATTTGAATGTGAATTATGAATTTATTTGCCACAAACCCTGTTACTACAAATGCCATTGTGTCTCATCCTATAGTTATGAAGCAAAAACCTGTTGGCAGTAATATTTATTAGCTAAAGAAATTATTTTATTAAGCAAGGGTGGGTTAAATTGATCAAAAGCGACAGTAAAAATTTGTATGATGTTACATAAAATTTCGATTTAATATAATAAATACTGTTCTTTTTATCTTTCTAGTCATCAAAGAATTAAAAACAAAAATATTAGTAGCACAACTGTTGATGATTGATGATAATAAAAATGATCACCAAATCAACATATTAAAATTATATCGGTGGGATCATTTGACACTAAAGACTGGAGTAATGGCTGCTGAAAATTCGACTTTGCATCACAGGAATAAATTACATTTTAAAATATATTCCAATAGAAAACAGACATTTTAAATTCTAATAACATTTCATAAAATTACAATTTTTACTGTATTTTTGATCAAATAAATGCAGCCTTGTTGTACATGAGAGACTTTCAGAAATGTGTATATATATATATATAAAAAAACTTGCATACCCCAAACATGAAATAATTTTTATGCTCTATGCTTGATTCCACTACAGGTAGATCCGTCCAGCAGTGGGCGTGTAGGAGCGGCTGACGCGGCCTTATTTTTAAAGAGATCTGGCCTTACAGACCTGATCCTTGGCAAGGTAACATCACTTAGCGTGCATTCAATATAGCAGTGTGGGAAATGCAAATCAGTGAATTGATTGGCGAGTGCTGGAAACACCAAGATGACTTAAATAGAAAAGGATTTCTTCTTTATATTGCTGTATTGATTTTCTGCAGTTTGTTGTGTTACTGTGTTCTGTGTTACATAATTGGTGAAAAATGTTTTGTTTATGCTTCTATCTAATTTTCTTCTTTGTTCCTCAGATATGGGACTTAGCGGATTCAGATCGCAAAGGCTCGCTAAACAAGCAGGTATTTTGAAAAGCATTTTTATTAAGGTAATTAAAAATTGTTTGAGCGATACGTTCTCAACTGTATTTGTCTGTTTGTCGCTTCTCAGCAATTTTTTGTTGCCCTCCGTTTGGTGGCGTGTGCTCAGAATGGACTTGAAGTGTCTCTTAAGACCTTAAATACTGCTGTCCCTCCCCCAAAGTTTGTAAGTCAGACCTTAACTTCCTCTTCCTCTTCACCAGATCAGCAAAATGACATCATGCTTCCCTCACAATATAATTACCAATGACTTAAAAGCTGCTGAGTTTGTGATTTTATTTGCTTACGTGGTGGAAACGGCTTTATGTCTCTTGTGAGTTAATGACCATTCCTCTGTTTCCTGTGTAGCATGACACTAGCAGTCCTCTTCAGTTTGGCCCCGTGCCTACGGACTGCCCATGGGTTGTCAAGGTCAGATATCACCAACAGTCAACAATAGCAGCAATCAAGTTACTAAATAAATGTTGTCATTAGAATTAGTCATAAATTAGGTTGACTTTCAGTTCAATGCACCAGTTGCTTAATTACTCATTTATGAATGTTTGTGTGTTTTGTGTGTCATATAGGCGGAGGAGAAGCTGAAATTTGATGCCATCTTCGAAAGCCTCTCTCCTGTGGGCGGCATGCTTACGGGCGACAAGGTCAAACCAGTGCTCCTCAATTCTAAACTCCCCGTGGATGTTCTTGGCAGGGTAAGACGAGCGCAGTGGCGAGCAGGTTTATAATGATAGTGCAATGCAGGGTGTGGAGACACAACTTTTACTTTGTCTTTTATATTAATATAAAGGCCTAACCACCAGGCTGCGCTCTTGAGCTGCATTTTGAAAGTATTGAGGACTTTTAAAAGGCAAAAACAAACAAAAACCTAAAGTTTTGCTAAATTGTCCATTCCACGAATATTTAATTCTGTTCTAGGTTTGGGAGCTCAGTGACATTGACAGAGATGGTATGCTGGACAAAGATGAGTTTGCTGTGGTGAGTTCTGTGACCTCAAACATAATTTATTGTTTAGATTTAGAGCAGTTGTTTTAGTGTTACTTAAATACTATTATAATATTATTAATATTTTAAATTAGCTTAAATTTTATATTTTTATTTTTAAATGTAATTTTATTTGAGAGTTTTGAGAATTTTATGTGCTTTCTATTTTTGTTATTTCTATTCAGCCTTAAATTATTTCAGTTTCATTTTAGTAAAACTAGTACTTAAACTGAGATTTTATAGTTCGTTTAGCTGCCACGGAAACATTTTTAATTTTCCTAATTTAAAGTTTTTTTTAATATATATAAATAAATAATTATATATAATTATAACTATTTTATTATAACTATATTTTATTTCTGCTTATTTAAGTTAAAATTTGGAAATGTTAAAACAATCTTGGGTCACACTTTATATTAGGTGGCCTTAACTACTATGTACTTACATCAAAAAATAAGTACAATGTACTTATTGTGTTCATATTGTATTGCAAAACATTATTGCTGCTATTGAGGTGGGATACGGGTAAGGTTAGGCACAGGTTTGGTGGTCTGGGTAGGTTTAAGGGTGGGTTAAGGTGTAAGGGATGGGTCAACAGTGTAACTAATTACAGATGTAATTACATATAGGTATTTTAAAAAATATAAGTACAATGTAAAAACATTTATGTACACAATAAGTGCATTGTACCAAATGATTAATTCAAATGTAAGTACATAGTAGTTAAGGCCACCTAATATAAAGTGGGACCCAATCTTGAATAGTTTTAGTTAACAATAATAAAGCCAATCTAAACAAGTCTAAGCTGCGACTAACACTGTTATGGCTGTTCCCATGTTTCTGTTTGGTTCTGCTATCATAAAGGAAAACATGACTTTGTTTTATTTATATATTTGATGCAATAAATCTTCCTTTCCTTTTCGTACAAAAACCGCCTTTTACATTACACTGATTCTATTCTTGAAGCTAGTTTATACAGTATTTGTCATTAATACGTTCTGTGTGTGTTTGTGTGTTTTAGGCCATGTATTTGGTATACAGAGCCCTGGAGTCCGAGCCAGTTCCCATGTCTCTGCCTGCCGCTCTGATTCCACCATCAAAACGGAAAAAAGTAGCCACACCTCCTGTGATGCCCCTCCTACCATCACCAGCACAGCATAAAGAGAGAGACCCCGCCCACTCTGGATCTAAAACACTGCCAGCAAAACCTACACCACCCCAGGTGACATTCTGACTGGGTTCGCTTGGCTTTATACCGCCAACCTATTGTTAATTTAGATGTTATGAATGATACTTGCTGCAAGTGTATTTTGAAAATGTCGCACAGCTTCATTAACAAACCATGTGTGTTTGTATGCGTGCAGTGGGTGGTATCTCCAGCAGAGAAAGCCAAATATGATGACTTATTCACCAAGACAGACAGTGACATGGATGGCTTGGTATCTGGTGCTGAAGTCCGAGATATATTTCTAAAGACTGGTTTGCCATCTGCCACTTTGGCCCGCATTTGGTGAGATGCCATTGCTTGCTTGGATTTAAATTTCTGTTATTGGTTGAATTTTCCATAAATTCTCATACAGAACTGATTAGACCTAATCTTGCAAACCCTAAAACTGTATGGACTTGTATTGTAATGTTACTTTAGCTTACTTTTTTTGTGCCTGTTTCTGTAGGGAGCTTTGTGATATAGGAGACATCGGGAAGCTGAACCGAGATCAGTTTGCATTAGCTCTATATCTAATCAATCAGAAGCTGTCAAAGGGAATAGACCCACCCCAGACACTCTCCACGGAAATGATCCCTCCTTCTGATAGACTGGCACGACAGGTATACTGCTTGTTGAACCATAGGTGTAGATCTTTGTTGTTTGTTGTTTTGAGTGTGAAAAAATAGAAGATTATAGGATTTTGTTGTTGTTGTTCTTTCTTACCAATTCCTGAATCCTTTGAGATTTTCTCTTTTTTTTTCTAACTTTCTGCTGTCTTTCTTTTTTAAGTCTGTTTCTTTTATATGCTGCGGTGCAAAGGCTTGGGGTCAGAAGGTTTTTTTTCTCACAAGTTTCTTAAGATCACCAAGGCTGCATTTATTTATTTAAAAAATATGAATATTATGAAATATTATTCACATTTAAAATAATCATTTTCTATTTTAAAATATATTTTACAATGTATTTTTTCTGTGATGCCAAAGCTGAATTATCAGCCATTATCCAGTCTTCAGTGTCACACGATCTTTCAGTAATTGTACTAATATGCTAATTTGGTGCTGTAAAAACAATGTTGAAAACAGTTGTGCTGCAAAATATTTTTGCGGAACCTTGGTCCATTTTTTTCAGGAATTTTTGATGAATAGAAAGCTTAAAAGAACAGCATGTTATTTAAAATAGAAATCTTTTGTAACATTATAAATGTTTTTACTATTATTTTTTATCAGTTTAATGCAACCTCCTTGCTGAGTAAAAGTACAAGTTGTTGAAAAGTTTTTCTGGCTGCAAACTTTTGAATGGTAGTGTATGTTAGATTAATGTTTTTAAATATAAATTATGTGTGATGGATTTCCACCTTCTTTTAATGATATTTCATTTCTTTTTTGTTCTAACAGAACAGTGCTGCCGCAGTACAGGCTGCCGATTTCTCTGCAATTAAAGAGCTGGACTCGCTCACTAATGAAATCATGGACCTACAGAAGTGAGTTACCGATCTTACTTTCCTCTCCCCGCATATCCACAAGATAGCTAGTGTAAAATCTCAGTCCTGAACTTAACATATGTCTTGTAGACCCATGGAAATTCATACATGAAGTAAGTAATTATGGGTAATCGCTGCATTGTTGTTCTATCTAATCTATGAAGCTTTCAGACACGACTTTCTTCTCTTTTTTTTCTATGGAGTTATTTTAATGAAAAATGTCCAGAGCGCATTACAGCCTGCAAGAGCTCATCAAATGCACGAGCGCAAATCTCTCTGCTCGCAGGTGGATTCCCATTCACTCTCACAGAAAACGGACACGCTCTCTATCGGTCAGACATTACATGTGTGTGTGCTCAAAAATGGTCTTCTCTCCTGAATTTAATGTTGCCATAAGCGCAACTTGGAGTGTGGGCATCCACCAGCAGAAACATAAATTGGCGCATATGCCAACAAATGTAAATCAGTATTTACATAGCATAACAGTATAAATGTACCTATCTGTCTCGCACGTGTCCCGCATTGTCCAGTAAAATCACAAAATCACTAAAACAGATCTATAGCCAGGTCTATAGTCACCCTAGCGCTGAGTAGTAAAATAATTACTAATTTGAATCAGTAAATTTTAATGAAAAAAAAAAACATTATAAAAATAAAAAGATTTTTTTGCGATCAGATCAGCTGGTGAACTCCTGGAATGTCTGAGGATCCAGAAAGTGAATGCATTCAAACAGTAAGTTCAAAACAGCTGATTTCATCAAAGATGAAGGAGATAACAGTAAGCTACTCAAGTACAGATGTCAGTAAAAATAAATAAAACTTCAGCAAGCTATTTGGCTTATAAGCACGAGTGTTGGGTGAAGGTGTTTTAGATTACGCAGTAGTCAGTGGTTTAGTAATTCTGGAACAGTCAACAACAGTGTATCATGAAAAGCGCTATACAAATAAATGTGAAATGAATAGCAAAGAATAATTTAATTAATTCATTAATTTATTTATTGTGGCACTATATCTATATTCATTGCGAATTATGAAAATTAAAAAGGTTCTTTTTTAGTACTTTAGTTTGTATTTATTTATTTATTTCAGGGTGGGGGAGTGGGGTTGAGTATGGCCACTTTTTTTTTTTTTTTTTCTACTTAAAGCATTGATTGCGTATCATATGCACACCAAAGTCAATTTCTGCATATAAATCACATGCCAAATAGAAACAGAAAATCGTGCTATTGATACACATTTTATGAGACCGGGCTCACTTTTTAAATGCCATATCTGTGACAGGTTTTTAGCAGCGCACAATTATTTGTTGTACCATAAATGTAACAAAAAAGTTTTTAACAAAGTTAATGTAATGACTTGTGTTTGATGATATTTGTCTTTGTTATTTACTTTGATTTATGGAGTAATGTGGATTTTTTACCCTGATGAATTAAAATTATTTATGTTAAAATAACACAGAACAATAACATATTTTTACATCTATGCAAATGCATATACAATATTTGTAACTTAAATAAGTAGCTAATAATAAAATAAAGAGACAGTTATTCAACAATATGTTAAGGAGTGGTAACATTTGTACACTCTTACAGTTACAACTGGCCCTTTGATCGCAGCCATAATGTTGAAGTGGCCCTCAGTGAAAATGAGTTTGACACCCCTGTCTATAAGTCTTTATTATTCATAATATATTTAGCATACAGTACTCTTCATTTCTCTTTTTTTTTTTTTTTATTAAACCATCTGGCCATCTGTTTTAATTTAGTGTGTATTTGTATTTTCCACACAATGCCCTCACACAGGTGCACAGAATATTATGAAACCACAAAAGCAGAAGTATGGCTCTGACCGTAATCTCAGTGTGTCAGTGCACCCAAATCTGTCCCCAGGCCACGATAGATGCACTTGAACTGATGAATGCTTTCTTTAATGAGTATCTCATTACTTAATGTTCTTCACTCTGTCATCATAACTTGCAAGGTCATCTCAAGCTGAATTAGATTGTCTTCACCCACAGACAGTGTTTAGAAAAATGGCTTATTTTCAAGCCAAAGTTCATCCGAAAAAGAACATTTTTACAATTGTGTCATTCTCATGTTGTTCCAAACCTATATGGATTTCTTGGAAAACAAATAGTGAGTTTTTGAAGAATATCCTAGCAGCTTTTTTCAATATAATATTTCAGTGAATGTGTACTGGTGCTGTCAAGCTCTAAAATGACAAAAAAAAAAAGCACCATTAAAAATGGTTCAAACCAGTGTTATTTCATATAGTATTTATTATTATTATTATTATTTTCAATTGGGTTCTATTTTTATATTTTGAGTTTTAATTTTAGTGTGGTTTTTAAGTTGTTGTTTTTTTTTTTTTAGCTTCAATTTATTTTTATTTCAGTTTCAGTCATTTTAATTTCAGTTAGTTTCCAAGGAAGCATTTCTGATTTTATTTATATATTTGAAGTCTTCCATCAAATATTTATTTTAGCTTTATTTTAATTCATAAAGATTTTATAAAAAATTTTAATTAAGAACTATTATGCAATGTTCCAAGTATTTTGGAGCCATATGGAAATGATTGTGTCAGGAACTGGTTGTAATTTTTATTCACTGATCAATATATCTCTGAACTGATTCAGTTGATTCATATGAAAGAGAGAAACGTTCACAAATCATACAACAAATTTTAGTCTATTCCTCAAACAGTCTCACTCCAGAATGCTTGGAAAATAGAACAGGAGTAATATAGACTACTACTTTTTTTTTTTTTTTTTTTTTTTTAATAAATCATGTTTTGTAGTTCTCAGAGTTAAGTCACATGGGTTTGGAAGGACATGAGGGTGAGTAAATCATTCTTGTTTAAACTAATCATTCATAATTAAATATTTGTAGGACAGAGGAGAATAGTAATAATACTGAATGCAACACGTGTGTGGGTGGCATATGCAAGCCCTTAAATCACTTCCTGTAAGCAATAATTCTCCAGAGAAGTTAACACTCCTTGTGATGGGAGTCACCACCCCACAGAAGAGAGGTGGAGCTCTCATTTACACAAACACTGAAAGAGGAAGATGCCCCCACCTCTGGTTTTCCCTCCATCTCTGGTTTACAAAGTTTGAGTAAAAGCAGATACAGTCACCTACCTGTCAGCTCCTAGCACACTCACTCTCACAGCAGTTCTAGCACTTCTCACTTCCTCCTTCATGGAAAGTGCACAAGATAGAGTAAGTGAGAAGTAATGTGTCTGCCTGAAATGGAAAGAGCAGAAGAAGATCAGCAGAAAGGATAGAAAACAGAAAGATTGTGTACGATGGGCTGCTGTTTGTTGCTAAAATGATGCGTGCGGTTAGGGATTGCCTTAAATCTCCACGGCAACGGGCAACCTCAGGTGACAGGTAAGAACAAGCCACGCCCTCTTTATAAAAAAAAAGGGAAAAAAAGTAATTATAGGCTGTTTGGACGACTTGCGCTATGTTGTTTTTGGCTGATCCGGGCTGCTCAAGAGCCGGTTTCTAAGTGGATTTAGGACTTTTGGCAAACTCTTATTTTGCCCTGTATTATTTATATCTCCCATTTTAGTCTTTCTGTTTTCTTGTTTTCTCCTTCTCTCTCTCTCTCTCCAGGGAGTCTCTGACTCACAGTGTGTGTGCTTGACTCTTGGTCAGATCCTTGTGAGTTTCTCTGTTGCTGGGAAGACTGTAGCATGAACTCACTGTGTCAGAATCTGGGAGGAAATGTTGAGTCAGAGCTTAATACAGTTCAGCCTAATCTAGGAAAGGTGCTCTGAATCTTTTTGAGAAAGTTTTGTTATTCCGCTGTTTTATAAGGGATTTTTCTTTCTATTTCTTTTCTAATCTTTCAGTTTCTCTTGCTAGCCTCATAACCTAAGAGAGATTCCACGTAAAGAAACATTCCAGCATCATCATAAACCAATTTTATTCGTTATTTTCTAGAAAATGAGTTTTCACACCGTGACCTGTGACTAAGATAAATATGCTTTCACACTAGAGTGCTTTAAGATGATGCTTGGTAATGAAATGGATTTAACATGCTAATGCGTTTAAGTGTTTTGTTTCCCACATTATACATGGATGGTGTGGCGTAGTAGTTAAAAACTGGGCTAGTAGCCAAAAGGTGACTGGTTTGAACCTTAAAAATGAGAATCGTGAAAAATCAACATTGTACTCTGAATCCCAGGTTGATTCTCTATATAGCTTGTACTTTTGGCATAATTCGAATAATTAGTGGTGCCAGCATGTATTACTAGTGCTTTAGCTTGTAGCTTAGGTTTTGTTGAAAAAAGATGTGCTATTATTTTGCAAAATTATAAGACTTTTCCCATTTACTCTTTTGAGTTGGGCCATTTTTGGGCATCAGATTAAGCAACCATTCAGAACACCCTGGCAACCGCATAGCAACACTAGAATATCATAAAATACCCTATGAAGCGTGTAGCAGTACACTAGAATAGCAGTTTCTAAGGTGCATATGTATTACAGTATAAATGTATATACAGTACATATGATAGTAATAAGAATGTTTCTTGAGCACCAAATCAGCTTATTAGAATGATTTCTGAATGATCATGTGACACTGAGGACTGGAGTAATGGCTGCTGAAAATTTAGCTTTGCCACCACAGGAATAAATTACAATTATCACTTAAATCTTATCGACTCTAGCTAGACATCAGACAATTAATGTATTGGTCTATCACTAGCATTCATAAAATGTATGTAGTTGTTATAGATTTGTTTGCTAACCTGAATGACCTGAAGGTGAAGATGCAGACAGTGTGATGAGTGAAAACACCTCTAATGTATTCCAACCCCACATCCCCCATCTCTCTCTCTCTCTCTTTCTCTATGCTTCCCTCCTCCCGTTCTTCCTGACGTTCAGAAAACCATCTGCTCATGTGCGGCTCTGACACACTCACTCACGGACAGCCTCTCTTCTCTCCCACATACAAGCTCTAGCAGCAGATGCAGAGATGGTGCTGGAGGGAGATGCTGTCCATCCTGTTCCAGGCGGTTGGCTGTCTGTACCCGCCGTCGCCACTGTGATTAAATACTCATGTCTGTGCTGGTCTTTCAGGGAGAAGAGCGTGGTGGAACAGGACATCAAAGAGAGGGAGGAAACTATACGACAGAGGAACAGTGAAGTCCAGGTATGAGTGATTTTAAAATTGAATGGAAATAAATTTGCTGTTTTTTATTTGACTGGTGATCCTGACGGAGACATTCAGACGTGCATGCATAGACAGATAGCTTAACAATTCACAATGTACTGAAATAATTTTTATTGCATTTTATTTTGAATAATTTTTATTAAAAAAAGAAAAATGGCTATGTTAAAGAATTTTATTTTACTATTTACTTTTTAATAATTTATATTAGTTTTTTTTTTAAGCAGCTAATTTTTATTTTATCCTTTATTTCTATTAGTTTTATACATTGTGTTAGTTGTTTAAAAGCAGCTAATATTTCTGTTTTTTTTTTATTTTATACTGAACCATTTGTTATATTACTTGTCGAAAGGCCGCTATTATTTCTATATTTTTATTTTGAATCTTTTATATATTAGTTTTTTATAAAGGCAGCTAAAAGTTATTTCTACATTATAATGTCTAGAGTTTACTGACCACTTATTGGATCAATAATGGGAAACAGAAACCAGCTGTGTTGCAAAGGCTCCCTTCCTGTCTGTCTATTTTGTCCTTCCTATCATCTGTCTGTCCACTCTGCTCATCGTGGATCGGTTCTCTCCTCACTGCCTGTCAGCAGAGTAGAAAGAATTTCAAGGTCCATACTGTATCTGCACTGGCTTCCTGACTCATAAATTTGGTGTTTGTAATTTCCATCGTGATCTGATCTCCCTCGTTCCCTCTCACTCGCTCTCTCCCACTGTGTGATAATTTAATTTCCTGTGTGTGTAGCTGAAAATTAGCCGTTTTGTAGACTGGAAGATGCTCTAGACTGCTGAATTAGATACCAGGTACAGATTCAGAGATGTTCATGTTAGTCTTTTAATATGTGGTCATTTATTTAAAAACACAAAGCATGCCAACACTAGTCTTAGAATTTATTGACAGATGGATGCCTAATGAGCCAGAAAAACAATAGTGTGTGTGTGTGTGTGTGTGTGTGCACATGTAGGCATACAGGAAGAGAAGCCTGATGAGTGTATGTGCATATGGATATTAGATGACATACTGATAGCACAGCTGGTCCCGCTCTCTAGGGTTCTCCTTTCCTGTCATCAAACAAGGCCACTTATCATGCTGATTTGCTGTTTTCTTTTCTTTTTTGAATCTGAAAATGTGCCCATGACACTTGTGATCTCTTACCTGTATGAATAACTTAATTAAAACGGGTCTCTCTCTTACTGCAGTCTTAATAGGGCAGTTCAGTTGATGTCCATTAAACCAAAAATGCCCATATGGCTTATAAGTTGTCCTCTCAAAGAAAATAAGTACTGCTTAACGATCTCACCTGTGCGAAAGTGCAACATTAAGAGAATTAAAAAATCAATATTGTAAGCTATCAGAGGCAAGGGCCTCTCACAAATTATGAATGTAATCAGTATTTGTTTAGGCTCTTAATGGATTAGCCTTGAAACACTCAGTGCTGGTAGGCAGCTCCAGGCGCTGAATAATTAAATATGAGTGTATGCTGAGTTTTAGTTTGAGCCTCCGCTGTTTAAACCCTGGGATGATGAATAGATTCTATTTCGGGGGCTGTCGGCTCCCAGCGCAGCCTCTGATTGGTCGAGAAGACGTTTGTGCATTAGACGTGTGAAGGTTTCCATCTTCACCGCGAGCGGTTATTCAGTTCTGCTGCTGTAGACCTGTTATTTTTAGGACCCACTCAGTCACAGTCGCCCAGCGTTCTCACAGCACCGCAAGGTGAAAAGGAAATGACAGTGGAAATGACATGTTTGTCTTTTGTCATCATTGTAGGTCCTTTTCTTTTATTTCCTTTCGGATCTGATTCTCCTCTTATTAATTTATTAGCTTTTTTCCTTAACCTTTGCTTGTGTACTGTCAGATATTCTGTATTTTCATTATAGTTTTTATAGATTACTGTATACGTTAGAGAAGGTTCTGCCTCGGGTTTAACCTGCCAACCATTACTGCACACAAAAATAGAACATTATTTTCAATTTAGTTGACTGGGTCTACCCCTTTTTGTATGTTAAAAATGTATTTAAATGTCTAAAACGTAATAATTACACTACCAATCAAAGGTTCAGGGCCAGTATGATTTTTTTTTTTAAATTATATTTAGAAATGAATACTTTTGTTAGCAAAGACACATTAATTTGTAAAAAAAAAAAAAAAAAAAAAAAAAAAAAAAGAATTGTTACAAAATTGTATATTGTTACAAAAGACTTCTATTCCAAATAATTGCTGATTTTTATTTTTTTTTTTTCCCAACAAAGAATCCTGAATAATATGTATCAGGGCTTACACTAAAATTTGTAAGCAGCACAACTGTTTTCAACATTGATAATATTAAGAAATGTAATAAATCAGCATATTAGAATGATTTCTGAAGGATAAAGTGGCACTGAAGACTGGAGTAATGGCTGCTGAAAATACAGCTTTGCCATCAAAGGAATAAATTACATTTTAACATATTAAAATAGAAAAGGTATTTAAAATTGTAATAATATTTCACAATTGTACTATTTTTACTGTATTTTTTTATGAAAAAAAATGCAGCCTTTGTGAATGTAAGAGACATTTGAACAATAGTGTATTTCTTTCAGTTCAGTTGATTTTAATGAACTAAACCAGTTGTGTATATGAATATTTATTTATTTTTGTTTTTGCTTTGTATTCTCAGATATGTCAGCTATATTATTATATTTTTTTTATTTATATTCTTATTATTTTTATACCTTTATTTATGGTGTCCTTGTTACAGTGTAATTATATAATTAAGTACTGAGTAATATTTATTAATAACATACTATACAATTAGGGTTAGGATTAGGTTAGATTCATTTAATTATGCATAATTTACAGTTATTACTATAATAAATATATGTAACTTGTAAAAATGGCACTAAAATAGTGTTGTTTTTAGGTTTATTTTTTACTTTTGTTATGGTATAAACTATTTCAAATAAACCCGACCCTAAATAGCACAAAATCAGAACTAATTTGTTGGTTGCTTAACATGTTCAGACGTTCTCTTCCTGTTTAAGTGGGCAGCTCTTGGCCAGAATAATCTGCAGTGTGGACCAGACTTTATGGCCCATTTCCAGATAGCACCCGCGGGCCTCACAGTCCTCCTACGTGTCTACACTTTCCCTCATGGGCTGATGGGTAATATTCAGCTCTGAAGTCTGCATTATTCTAGGTTCGGCATAAGGCTGCATGGTGGCCATGAAGACAAATCACACAATGTCCAATGGGACATTCTGTGGTCTTGTTAATTTCATGGACACACGAAAGTGAAGGCCATGAAACCGCAAGTCCATTTTAAGTGTGCCACTCTGGACAGGGCCATAATTGATTCTCAAAAGTCTGGCTACATAAGGCTAACATTAGAGTTTTCTTTGTTTATGCTTTCTGTTTCCTGATTCGTTCTTTTCCTTTCAGTTTTTACAAGAATCAGAATTGAATTTGTTCTTCGTATAATGTTCTTTTCACTTCTGTGAGGGAACAGCTGTTAAGAAGTGAAAGCTGCTGTGCTGTGTGAAAGCCAAGGTGTCATTTCTGTGTTCGAGGATGAGCTGATTCTATCCGTGAAGCCATTGTGTTACTTTTGAGCACTTAATTGCGGTCTATCCGATTTCATTTGTGTTTACTTTGGCTTTGCTGACTGATGTGCCATTATAACTGGTTTACACACTATCTCAGTATCTTCTTGCCCCCTAGTGCTTTTTATCTTCACTTTAAGAGCTGCATGAGCTCTCTGCACTGTTGTCAGTGTCGATGAAGTCCTGTTTATTATTAGACCGATAAAGATGTGTTGAAAGGCCTCTCACTCTCTTTCTCTCTCTCTCTCAGGACCTGCAGGAGGAGGTTCAGAAGGGCTCGGAGGAGCTGAGCCGCTTGCAGGCGGAGCGACAGGAGGTGCAGGAGAAGCTGGAGAGGCTGGACGAGCAGAAACACTCTCTAGAGGAGCAGCTCAGACTGATACAGCAACAATGCAGCCAGGAAAACCAACTGGTATGAGACAGACACAGGATTTTAAAAATCCACTTAAAACATTACATGATTGAGCACTTTTGCATGCTATTTTGAATGAATCTTGGATGTACCAGTCTTAGTCTCACATGCTATTTTGCATGATGTTTTCATATTCAGATTTGTATGTGACCAGAGAAAGAAAAGAGTGGAAGAGAAAGGGAGACACAGTCCAGCAGAATTCACACTATTTCACTTAGGCCCCGTTAACACTAGTGCGTTTTTGTTTTAAAACGCATAACTTTTTTGCTATGGTTATGACTATCGTTTACACTACTCCGGCGTTTTCAAGGTTGAAAACGGAGACTAACCAGGGTTGTGTTTCAGTGTAAACGGACCAAAACGGAGACTTTTGAAAACGATGGCGTGGCTACCCACATTCGCTCTGCGTATCCTTGACAACCGTAACAATTACATCATGCTCATTGTTGTACCCATAGATATGTATGGGTAGATTCCCCATTCGTCTGCTCCAAGCACGTAGACGCATCCGCCATCTAAATAATTGGCATCTACCTAAACATATCTATGGTTGTACCTGCATGAATGGTCATGTGACATGTTTTCTGTAGTGTAGACAGAGATCGTTTCAGAAACGCCAGTGTAAACTAGTGTAAACGGGGCCTTAGTCCATTTGAATGCATACAAATGCATTCTCACTAACGTTCCTTTAAAAGCCACAAGTAAACTGGTCTCAGATCTTTTATTCTACTTTCTGCTCTTTTTCACCTGTCTCTGTGTGTGTATGTGTGTTCAGATCCAGTCATTGCAGGTGGAGCACTCCGAGCAGGAGCAGAGAATCGGTGACTATGAGGAGGAGTTGACCAGAGCCCGAGAAGAACTGCTCCAATTGCAGGAGGAGACGCGTCAGCTGGGAGAGAAAGTTCAGTCTGCCCGTGCTCAACTCTGCCCCCTTGAGGATGCTGTTAAAGAATCCCACACACAGATTGCTCAGGTTAGTGAGCTTTTTATCTGTTTCTGTATGGTATCTGCATCAACAGTTCATGAGGACTTCTTTTTATTGATGAATATACATATTATAGGCTGCTTTTTCTTCAAAGTCATGTTTTACAGTGATTTTTACCTGAGCTAAAGAAATATTTCCTTTTTTTTTTGGCAACAGCACTTATTAAAGACACCAATGTTCAACAAATAATAAAAATACATTTTTATGATGATGATGATAATAATAATAATAATAGAGTTATTGATTATTAAAGTGCCCCTATTATGGGTTATGAAAGGATCATATTTTGGTTTTGGGAGTCCTCAACAACAGGTTGACACGCATGCATCAAGGTTAAAAAAAGAAAAACTTTCATTGCATTCGCTTTTATCTTATTTGCTCAATGACTCCCAAACAATTCGCTCAACAATTCATTTTTCCAAACCCCTCCTTTGCGTGATGCTAATCTGCGGTGATTGGTCCGATTCGTTGATTTAGTTTCCATTTCATCATGCCTGTAATGCCTGATAAAGCAGCGTTTGTAAGCACAGTGCTGCTTTGTTTACAGCTGTTACCAGGGAAACAGCTATTTTTACCACTCCAAAAGTGCATCTAGTGGCAAATAATGAATTAGCATTTTCAAATCTGAGAGTAAAAATAAATGGATTTACCCTCATAGTGCAGAGCACAGCGTCTTCTCAACATGATGCTATCCGCAGGAATCCGCTACGGTGTTTGGGAGGGGGGTTCAAGTTTTCCCAGGTCTGAGCGCATAACAAGTGGGCGGGCAGTATGCTAATGTTTCATGTTGACGGCTTGGGTTTTGTTGTAAAAACGACTCGTTTAAATGATTCAGAGGTTGACTCTTTCTTTTGAGAGACAATAACTTTATACACGGTACACTTTCAGATTTAAAACTTTGCAGGATGTTTTCATTCACTTTTATACAACTTGGCATATTAATTGCATTTTAATTGTGCAAGTTGTGTGTATATTTTCTATTTTTTAGTGGCTTCAAACATCGCTTATCTAATCAGATTTTAGAACTGGAAATAACTGTTTTATAAATATGTTGATTTCAATTGCAAAAGAGGTGACATTTTTTTGAGGAAAAAAAAAACACACATCCACATCCCCATTTTTTTTTTCTTTTTTCTGCTGAAGTTTTTCTGCTTTCTCTCGCTGAGTATTTTCTTTTGTCTTGTTTGCAACTTTTGTAAAGTTCTGGCTTTGTCTTCTTTATTTCCTTTCCTGGTCACCAACTATTAGACTCTTCTTGTTTGAAATATTTCATATGCTGAATGGGGTTTATTGTAGGAACAGAAGCGATTGGCTGAGCTTAAAACGGAGGAGAGAGAAGTGACTGCACGGCTTACATGGAAAATCCTGGAGGAACCGGTGCTCGTCAACGGAACAGTGCCCTCCTCTGAGCAGCCGGAGCAACTGCAGTGGCCTCAACCCTCAGCACAGCTGCTGGAGAAACCCAAAGAGGACAAAGTCCAGGATGAAGAGGAGCAGTCATCCGTGGATGAGCCGCAGGAGCTCAGAGTCACAGAGGAGCAGCCCGGGTCAGAGGCAGAGGAGCCGTCCACCAGCCCAGAGGAGCAAGAGCCTAAAGCTGACTTTTATAGCTCTGACCTTTACAACAGTGGGTTATCCACTGCCAGCCCCACTACTATGGCCTGGCCTCAGGGGAACGCGGTCAGAAACCACTTCCTGTTATTGTATCTCATTTATAATATCACTCTCGCATTACATTACAAATAGGTTCTCATGTGTGTCTGCCTTTTTATGCCACTCTGTTTTCAGGAAAGCACAACACAAGCTAACCCAGAGTCAGAGGAAGAGAAGGAAAAGGCAGAGGAGCAGCCTACAACCAGCACCCCAAAGGTTGATTATGACAAATCATAATTATTGACCATTTCCATTAATATTGTAATTGCAATTATTTTTAATATTAATTGATATTAATTATTTCTCTTAATGTTAACCTTTACTTTTTTTTTTTTTTTTTTGGAATAGTGTGGTGGTCATATTGTCAGTACTGTTCAGAACATTGTTTTAGACTGTGATTATGCATAGGCCTAATTTCATCATACTCATAAATAAGTTCATGCTAATGGATTTTGTGAATGTCTAGGCGGAAGCTGTGGAGCCAGAGAAGAAGGAAGCTGCCCAGCCAGTTACTAACCCGCCCAGTGGTCCTGGCCTTGACTTCTTCCATTCGGACCCTTTCACTGACAGTAAGATCTGCACACAAAGTAAAATAATAAAATAAAAAATAAAAAAAAGGTTTTAATAAGATTAATTGTGCAGCCCTAGATTGTCTTTGTAATAAGTGTACTATAAGTTGCTTTGAATAAAAGCATCAGGTAATTGACTGACTGACAAAGTAATCTTAAACCTTTTTTTGCACCTTACCAATTTTTGCAGGTGATCCATTCACTGAAGACCCTTTCTCAAAAGTTGACGTTTCAGGTAAGTATTAGCTTACTGTCTTACAATGTGTTTGCAAAATATCCATTGACCACACAAATTCATTTTGGCTCATAAAATGCTGTTTTGCTATTCAGATCCTTTTGGCGGGGACCCTTTTAAAGGCACAGACCCATTTGCGGCAGACAACTTCTTCAAGCAGTCTTCAGTTGCTTTCCCCTCAGGAGATCCTTTCAGTTCCTCCGATCCATTCAGTGCCACCACAGGCTCAAAAGAGTCTGATCCATTCACATCCAGGACCAGTAATGCTGTCACTCCAGACCCGTTTGCTTCCGGTAGTGGTAACATCCAAGACACTGATCCGTTTGGACCCAAAACGGATGCCCTGGGAGACTCTGATCCCTTTAGCTCGACTGGCACAGGACATGACCCATTTGGAGGATCAGATATTCCTGCAGTGAGTGCTGTAGAGCTAAACTCTCTTTGAAATCTCATTCAGATGTGTTCTGTTACTTTATAGCTTCTGTCATGCTTGACTTATGATAGTGTTTGTAAGATTTTGTTTTATTTTTACAAAAGCGACAGCCAGTAAACTGCTGAATGCACTTTGAATTGCTTTTTTATTACTTGTGGTACAAACTCTAAAGCAAGCTTTTGAATTGTCCCACATTATTAAGATTGCAGTTATACAGTGTTTTATTAGCATGATTTAAAATATTTGGACGAATTTTGTCTGAATTCCTCCTTTTCCTTTCAGAGAGATGGACCAGCAGCAGCCAACGATCCTTTTGCTCCAGGAGGAACTACAGTAGCCACTAACTCAGACCCAGGTAGAACAAGCATTACCAGGCTGGGTTAACAGTATTTATTTCACGATTGTAATCCGTGTTCATTTTGATAAACCAATATCGGTTCTTTAAACAAATTTTGTAATTAATTACTCGCCCTCATGCCGTTCCAAACCAGTAAGACCTTTGTTGATCTTCAGAACACAAATTAAGAAATCCCTCAGATTTCATCAAAAATATCTTAATTTGTGTTTCGAAGATGAATAAATGTCTTACGGATTTTGAACAACATGAGGGTCAGTAATTAATGACAGAATTTTCATTTTTGGATGAACTAACCCTTTAAATCCTAAGATCGATCCTTTAGTCTATACTGTTTTCTGTTGATACACGAACAAAACTTCAGTAACAAATTCTGTCAACTGTATAACAGAATTCAAACAATAAATGCTCTTTTGATACTCCTTAATGTGGCATAACAGAACGCTGTAACGTTTTCCTGTTTACTGGTACAGCGTGAAAAAAAATGTGAACATCAGTGGGTGTTCAAAGAAAAAACAACTAACTGGAAATGTCTCATCTAATCACTCAATCTGTGTATCAACCACGGAAAAACGTCAGTGAAATTGCTTTGAAACAATGACACGTAACGTTACATTTACCTCAGGAAAGCTTCATAGCTCTCTAGAAAAAATAGCTCTACAGAGAAGTATTTTGCTAAATATATGAACTAAATTTGATATTCATTTTATTTCATTATTTAATGAACGTGAATACATTAATAAATCTATCATGAAAACATGTTATAATGACAGCCACTATTTAAATGTTTATATTTCAACAAAAATTTTTACTAGAAATTATATCAACATTCTAATAATATAAAAACTGCCTTATGTGCAATTTAAAGCCTTGCTCAGACTGTCAGCCCAAATCTGATTGTTTCTATACAACTTGGTTTTTATTTGAATGTTGATTATTTTATCTAAAAATAAATAGCCCTACATTACTGAGTCATTTTGTATTGAATTCCTTAAAATAAATGAGTCAACTGATTACAATTCATTCTCAGTTTTTTGTTTATTTTCCATTTTTTCACATCCTTACGTTTTGCTCCAGTTTGTAACTGCCTACTTTGGGGTTGATGATGGTCGTGAATATATGTGTTAAATATATTCTGTTTGTGTACATTACTTTGTTTCAGATCCCTTTGCTGCAGTATTTGGCAATGAGACTTTTGGAGGAGGTTTTGCAGACTTCAGCAGCTTAGCAAAGGTAAGAATCTTTTTTTTAACGTAAACAGAAGCCCAGTATTCCAACTCTGTTACAAGTCAGTTTACCCACATGATTTAAATTAAGCTGAATATGGGTTGCAGCTGTTGAACTTCTCCTTTGCATTTCAGTCTAATGGCAGCGATCCATTTGACTCGAATACAAACAAGAACTTATTTAAGGAGGACACTCAGTCAGATGTTCCTCCAGCATTACCGCCCAAAACCGGAACACCCACCAGACCTCCACCCCCACCCCCAGGTAAGCTAGTGTTTTACCAGAATGAACCCAAAATGATTTGATTGGCATTTTTGTTGTCCTTTTAAACTAATTTGTTGTACTTTGAGACATTTTGTTTCTGTGTATCTCCCTTGAAGGTAAACGGTCCAACATCCACCGATCAGAATCGTCAGAGTCATTTCAGAGGCGTGGTCTGTTCAAGGCTCAGGGTTCTGGAGAGTTCTCCTCCCTTCCCGCTAAAGACTCGGTACCAGACCCCTTCGCCCCTTCCTCACCCAACCAAGCCCCGCGTGACCCCAACCGATTCGCCAGCTTTGACAAAGTGAGCTCCTCCCCCTCTCCCCCTCCTGACCCCCAGTAGTGACATTTCACCTCCTCCAAGCAGCAGCCTTGACCTCTTGACCCCACCCAGCCTTTTACTTGTTGCATTTCTTTCCAGGAAAACTTGTCATCCAATATTCCAACAACTCTACTTTTATAATCAGTTTGTGAAAAGCCACAAAACATTGTCATTTTTTTTAAATGTAATGTTTATTTGTACATATAAATGAGCTTCTAATGAAATTATTTATCTATTCCAAATCCAGGCTTATGCTTCTACTAAAAAGTGTTAAAAATGTTTTTAAGAAGAAAAAATGTATTTAAAACTACATATTTATGACATCACAACATGCCTAACATCACGCCTAAGTTCTCATTGGCTGTGGAAGGAGAGATGGGGCTGCTTGCTATTGGCTGTTTTCAGTTTACCCCTGTGTTCTTTTGTCATGTTCTCGACCATTGGTTGAGGCTTGATTCCATCTTGCACGTTCATTGCCTGCCGTACCTTGGTTGACTGATTTGCCTTATCTTACCTTTACACTGCACGAACTAATCACTGTGTCCACCTGTCTTATTGGGCTGCTCCTTCCCATTCACTAGTAGAGCACTTCCTGGTTCCACCTACGTCCCATGATGTTTTTTTTTTTGTTTGTTTTTTTGTTTTTAAATAAGAGATGCAGTCTGTTTCGTTTTTATACATAAAATTTGCCTAATATATTAATCAGCTAGGGTGCTGACAGCACTTGCTGGCTCCTTTCTGTATAACCATTTTTTTTTAAATTTAAAATTAAAGAGCTACTATTCTCTGATTTTCCCACTGTGAGCTTTCTTTATCAGATGATGCATCAAATAAATTAAGCTTTATAATGACAATTCTCATATATTTTAAAATGACTTTTTGCTAATGAAGAGACCTCAGGAGAGGCATCTTGTGATTTATTTTTGTTGTCATGTCAAGTTGTCTTGGTCTGGTGTTCTGTGTGTTGAGATGCTTACCAGCTAACTGTTGAGATTACATCTCTCCATCCATGGTTGTCCACACCTTCACATCTGTGTGAAATACCTGCATGTTCAGCATGATGGGCTTTATGAGCAATCCAGGCCTTGACACATGAGTACATCATAAACAATTTCATCATTTTATTATTTAGTCATTATTTCTCATTTCTTTGTAACATTTCAAACACAAAGTAGAACTTTTTAAATAACTTCTAATTTTGTGATCCACAGAGTTCATTTAAAAAACATGCGAGTGACTGTATTTGCATTTTTTGAGTGATTTGATATGAAGTCTCATGTGTCAGCAGGCTTGTGAGCCAATGTTAGCTGAAAGGCTTTAAGGATTGCATCATGGCACACATCTTGTATCTGTCATCCTCCTGTGTCAGTAGCTGTACCACATTATCACTGTTTTTTCTCTCCCTTATTGCTTCCACATTTGTTCCCTATTTGATAGGGATTAACTGCTTTGGTGATGTTGACATTGCCCAAACAATACTTAAAGGAATAGTTCACCCAATAATACAAAACTGATGAAAAAGTATAGATAGATAGACATAAATAAATAAAATGTGTAATATTAAATATAATTTAAATGATATTCAATTAATTTAATGGAATAATTCATCCAGAAATAAAAAATATAGAAAGACAAATAAATAAAATGGGTAACATTTGAAATGATTCAAGTATTCTTGAGCTATTCCTTTAAATAAATGAGATACATTTAATTTAATCTATTTAGTTACATAAAACTGTAATCTTTAACAGACTGTTATGTATGTTGTAGGATTAAAAAAAAAAAAAAAAGTTCACCCAAAAATGAAAATTAGCTAAATATTTACTCACCATCAGGCCAGCCGAGATGTAGATGAGGTTGTTCCTTCATCGGAACAGATTTGGAGAAATTTAGCATTACATCACTTGCTCACCAATGGATTATCTTCAGCGAATGGGTGCCGTCAGAATAAGAGTCCAAACAGCTGATAAAAACATCACAGTAATCCACATGACTGCAGTCCATCAGTTAACATCTTGTGAAACGAAAAGTTGCTTGTCTGTTTGATATAATGGTCAATTTCTCCAAATCTGTTCCGATTAAGAAACAAACTCATCAACAACTCGGATGGCCTGAGGGTGAGTAAATTTTAATCAAAACATAATTTACACTAACTGTAATAGTTGCATGACCCCTCTTCATTTAGATGGTTAGATTAGACTAATAAAACTGAGAAATATTACTTCAAGCAGATGCATTGATGGGGTGTCTGATGGGGTTATGGTGTGTGTGTGTGTGTGTGTCTGTGTCTGTGTCTGTGTCTGTGGAGCAGTACCCCACAGAGGAGGACATGATAGAGTGGGCGAAGCGGGAGAGTGAGAGAGAAGAGAGGGAGCGCGTGGCTCGTCTGACCCAGCAGGAGCAGGAGGATCTGGAGCTGGCGATAGCCCTCAGCAAATCAGAGCTGTCCTGACCTAAGCTTGATACAGCACCACCACCACCCGAGCCACATTAACAAGGAGGAGGAGGAACAGAGGAAGAGCTGGAACCACCACAATTAGAAGAATCCTTCCACCACCATCTCCAGTCACTTGATAATCATCCAGGATTCCAGCTTCTTCTGAATGTCCACTGAGTTCTCCCGGTGTATGAAGGCCAAGTTAAGATGGAGTTAAAGGTAACAGACTCATTGCAGCCTATGTGGCTTGAAACCTCTGGTGTGACTCCCTCTGTTTTTAAATAACCTCAAATCAAGAGCGCTCCACTAATCTAAAATTGTCCAGTTCAATATAATTGAACAAGTGTTTCTGAACAAATCTGTACCATCTATTTGAAGTTTATTTTAGAGTGATTATTATAAGGTTACCAGTTCAGTGAATGTAAGTAAGTAGATCTGTGTCATGGAGGCTTAAAGAAATCCACAACAAGTGTTCCAAGATTCATTCTCGTCCTTTTATGGACAATATTATCACATTTGTTCAAAGTTTACAAGCGGCTGAACTGGGCAGCTTCATTCGCTTTTCAAAGTTTCAGCAATAGTTCTCTGACACGAGAGGTTTTTATTGTGGGCATGTCTGTCCACTCTCAGGAACGTATCCCACAAGCCATGAAACCTCATAACCGCAACCTGATCAGAGAATTTCAGCTAGAATTGAAGCTGAGGTGCTGGTAACATTGTCATCTTACATAAACCACTACTGCAACTGAATTTTACCCTACTAAAAGAGAACATTGATGAAATTTTGAAAAGAACAACCATGCAACATCCGTTTTACTATTATAATCTTAACAGTACAGCATTTATACTTTACTCAGACTCATTCTGTCCTTTTGAAGAATCAAAATCTTGACAAACTACTAAGAGTCATTATTTGACATCACAAATTTATAAATAGCTGTTATAAATAATGAAAATGTACATATTTGTGAATTGTTTGCCAGTAATCTTGTACTACAGTGTATTCATATCCTAAAACATATTCTATTTTATCAAAAAACATGTAGAATATAGGAAGTTTGCTTAATAAAAATGTCCCTTCTGTCTTATTCCTAATGACAAGTGCCGAAGCAATAGGATAAGATGATTTAAAAAAATATTGTGGCACAAAATGTGGAGCAAGTCTTGTCATCTGACTTTCAGAAAACTGATTTTATGAGTAAGTAAATAAATGTATATTTATATATATATTAGTGCTGCTTGAAAGTTTGTGAACCCCTTGCAGAATCTGTGAAAATGTGAGTAATTTTAATATAGAGGGATCATACAAAATGCATGTTATTTTTATTTAGTACTGTCCTGAGTGTAAGATATTTTACATAAAAGATGTTTACATTTAGTCCACAAGACAAAAAAAAACAGCTGAAATTATTAAAATAACATGGTTATAATATGGTTCTTAATACTGTGTGTTGTTACCTGGATGATCCACGACTGTTGTTTGTTTTGTGATGGTTGTTCATGAGTCCCTTGTTTGTTCTGGACAGTTAAACTGAGCACTATTCTTCAGAAAAATCCTCCATGTCCTGCAGATTCTTCAGTTTTCCAGCATCTTTTGCATATTTGAACCCTTTCCAGCAGTGACTGTGTGATTTTGAGATCCATCTTTTCACACTGAGGACAATTGAGGGACTCAAACACAACTATTAAAAAAAGATTCAAACATTCACTGATGCATTAAGAGCTGGGGGTGAAAACTTTTGAACAGGATGAAGATGTCCACATTTTTCATATTTTGTAGAAATATATATATTTTTTTTCTATTTAGTACTGCCCTTCGGAAGCAACAGAAGATACTTGCATGTTTCCCGGGAAGACAAATTAAGTACAATTTACCTTGATCTTCAAATTCAAAAAGTTTTCGTCCCCCGGCTCTTAATGCATCGTGTTTCCTTCAGGAGCATCAGTGAATGTTTGAGCCTTTTTTAATAGTTGTGTTTGAGTCCCTCAGTTGTCCTCAGTGTGAAAAGATGGATCTCAAAATCATAGTCACTGCTGGAAAGAGTTCAAATATGCAAAAGATGCTGGAAAACTGAAGAATCTGCAGGACATGGAGGATTTTTCTGAAGAATAGTGCTCAGTTTAACTGTTCAGAACATGAACAACCATCACAAAACAAAAAGCAGTCGTGGATCATCCAAGTAACCACACACAGTATTATATATTATATTATAACCATGTTATTTTAATCATTTCAGCTATTTTGTTTTTGTCTTGTGGGCTAAATGTAAACATCTTTTATGTAAAATATCTTACTCAGGACAGTACTAAATAAAAATAACATGCATTTTGAATGATCCCTCTATGTTAAAATTACTCACATTTTCACAGATTCTGCAAGGGGTTCACAAACTTTCAAGCAGCACTTATATATAATATTTTATGTGAAAATATAAATAAATATCGAGCCATGGTAAGTCAAGCAGTGATATTTTCTGTAGTGCCTACCTGTTCAGCTTTGCCTTGGAGAGAGAAAATCAGCTTGTGGTGAATCAAAGATGATAATTTGTTAATCCTTCAATAGCATTACTTTTCTCAAAAGCACTCTTAATGCTAAAATGCAATGTTTCCAGTGTCAGTTAGAATATAAGAAGCAGCTGCTTTCCTTTTATTCATCTTGCACAACATTCAGTCACTGCCACATTTCAAAAGATGAATAAAACACTCTCTGGGGATCAATAGTGCACAATTGATTGCATTTTCATGTGCACAAATCGATTTAAGCTTAACAGATGATAAATTTAAACCTAATACCAATGCAGTTATCATTATTGTATTTGCAACGTCATAAACATTTCAATTGCCTGTATGTAGTTTCACCAGTAGGTGGACTCACTGAGATACTGAGATAAAACACTTTGTGTGAAAGACAAGAACCTGCTGTCAAGGTTCAGTCTCGTGGGCAGAGTTGGATTCTGGAGTGCCTACAGTAGACGAGCTTTGTAAAGATTTTCTTTCACACAGAATTTGTATATGAAAGCATCTGACAGCAAAATTAATGTCCTCCTTTTTGGATGCTTTGCATATCCCCCCCAAGTATTGGCCTTTGACATTTTGGTTCAGGACTCTAGCTTGACTTTGGGCACAGAAATATGTGGCTGAGGTGAAAATGATGAAAGAAGGGAATGGCAAAACGCGTGTCTAATCTGGCTTTTATTTGGCCAACCCAGCATTTACATGACATTTATGAAGGTTTGGAGCATTACTGTTAATCAGGCAGAAACACAGCATTAAAAAAACACCTGCACTCCTCATTTCAAACCAATGCTTGGCCTTCTGTTTATGGCTGCTGCTTGTTTATTATTGGCCCTGCATATTGTTAAAAAGTTCTTATGCTCTGTCTGTTGTTGATCATGTATGTATGTATGTATGTATGTATAAGCTTTGTGTGCCTCTAAAAGAAAACCACTTATATGTTGGCCACTGACTGCCTTTTAAGAACAGGCTAATTGTATTTTATTTTTTTAACGTCCCATTATTGGAGGCAATTGTTTAAATATGTTAAGTAACATATGTAATTAAAACAAACAAAATAAATATTAAACTATTAAAAATATATATGGTGGTGCTTATTTCTCTTTTATCTGCTATCAGTTTATCAATTTTAAAGTATTTCCTACCCAAACAGGAAATTTGGGTGCATGGGACATATTGGAAGGAATGTTTTTCTTTTTAATTTTTTTTTTTTTTTTCTTTTTTTTTTTTTTAAGTAGGCTGTATTTACACCACATGAACAATGATTTATGGTGGCAGCTTCCTGCTTGTATTTGGAGGAAGAACATTCACATTCAAGAAAACATTTGATTGCACAATTACCTGTAGTATTCAATATTTGGTTACACTTTAACATTTAAATTCATCATTTAATACAATGCACTTATTGCGTACATACGTTTTTACATTGTATTTATATATTTTTAAATAGTTGCATATAAATACAACTGTAACTAATTTCTGTAATTACATTTATAATTACATTGTTGTCCCATCCCTTACACCTTAACCCACCCTTAAACTACCCATTCCACAAAACCTGTCCCTAAACTTGCCCATATCCCACCTCAATAATAGCAAAAGTGTTTTGCGATACAATATGAACACAAATAAGTAGGCTACATTGTACTTATTTTTTGATGTAAGTACATAGTAGTTAAGGCCACCTGTGTCGGCAGCCATATCAGCCTGCAGCCCAAGACTGGTTACTAAGCTAAGCAGGGTTGAGCCTGGTCAGTACCTGGATGGGAGACCTCCTGAGAAAACTAGGTAGCTGTTGGAAGAGGTGCTAGTGAGACCAGTAGTGGGTGTGTGTGGGTCCTAGCGCCCCAGTATAGTGATGGGGACACTATACTGTAAAAAGCACAGTCCTTCGGATGAGACGTTAAACCGAGGTCCTGACTCTGTGGTCATTAAAAATCCCAGAATGTCTTTCGAAAAGAGTAGAGGTGTGACCTCGGCATCCTGGCCAAATTCACCCATTGGCCTCTGACCATCATGGCCTCCTAACAATCCCTATATCTGCTGATTGGCTTCATCACTCTGTCTCCTCTCCACCAGTAAGCTGGTGTGTGGTGGGCGTTCTGGCGCACTATGGCTGCCGTCGCATCATCCAGGTGGATGCTGCACACTGGTGGTGGATGAGGAGACCCCCCCCCACCCCCCACCCCTCACAATGTAAAGCGCTTTGAGTGCCTAGAAAAGCGCTATATAAATGTAAGTAATTATTATTATTATTATTATTACCTAATATAAAGTGGGACCCTTTATTTTAAGGTGTCCTTGTTACAGTGTAATTATACATTTAAGTAATATTCATTAACTGCATGTATTTACTATATGGTTAGGATTAGGGTCACTTGCATGTAATTATGCATACTTTATTGTTATTATAACCGTTAGCACATATAACGTGTAACAAGGACACCTTAAAATAAAGTGCTCTATTTAGTTCCAGAACAGAAAGATAATAAATGTTAAAGGTTCATTTAAAAAAAATTAAAATCTGATTTTAGAAATGGCATATAGTCAACACTTTCATGGCAATTCATAACTAAAATTTTTGCCAAATTAGTGACTAATTTGCATGATGCTTATTTTCTAAATAGGGTACATTTTCGTACGGATCGCATAACGAACTAATATTGCTCCCTCCTAAAACAGATTTTTTAGTTTTGAGGTCTAAAGTTTGTTTAGTTTGAGATTTAGTTTTGAGAAATTAGCTACTAAAAGCCGCAAAACTCAAAATTTGATTTTATGAGTTTTATGAAGTTTGTCTTTCATGAGCAAAGTTGATGAGGTAACCATAGCAACCGATTTTTAGTTGTTGTTTTCCCAAAAATGCAGGGGGCGTGGTTGGATCTAGATCCAACTCCTCCCACCTTACTTATACCTAAACCTACCCGTCTCCACCCCCTGATCCCTAAACCCATCCATCTCCACCCCCTGGATGTGGATCTAACCCCGCCCCCTGGATCTTTGTTCTGCAGTGAGGGGCTACTGCAAAAATATGATTATATTAGGTATTCGTGGTATTTTTTTTTTTTTTAAGAAATCGTACGCTTTCTTACGAATTCATATGAAATCGCCACCTTATAAAATAGCTATGTTATCTGATTGGATCGGGTTGGAATAAAGTATTCAAAGCTAAAAGACAGACTAAAAGCCACAACACTGAAATTTTGATTTTATAACCACAAAATTTAATTAAGTTTGCCTAAGGCGGTAACCATAGCAACAGCTGGCTGTCGAAGCTCTGTTCGATTAAGCATGTTACATAAACATAATAGCCTTCATTTATTCACTAAAGTGTTTTGGAGACTTTAGAATACTTTGTTTAATTCTTTTTATTGTTGGCTTTGATGCGCGTTTGTGACCTTAAGCCCATTTTGTTTGTAGTTTACACCCACCAGAATTCGTATTATAATTCGCAAACATACTAACTTAGTAGTAGCCTACTTTTGTGAATGTTGAATCTGGAGGACTTTAAGACCAGGGAAGGGTTGTAGCACAGCATTCCAGCAGTTTTCGCAAAGGATCTCTTTATTTGTGGAAATGGGTTTCTCCACACCTCCCAGTCTGCCTCACATGTTGAAAAAAGGCAGTATAGAAACACACGGCCCGCTGTTGCGTCTCAAACAGAAGTTCAGTGATCACCTGTGGTAGGCTAGGACAGGTAACGAATGTCCAGGTAGTGACTAGCACGCTCTCTACTGTCTTACTGGATTTACTATCTTCTCTTTCTCTTTGGAATGAGTTTCTGGAGACGCAACAAGAAGAATGACGGCAAAAAGTAAGTTTGCAATCTTTTTGAACAGGTGGAGAGAATTCCGTACGGCAGATACAGGAACATAATTTGCATAAATGAGAGAATTACGGACTTCAGTGTTATGGTTTCAGATGGTGGTCAGTACAAATCACTGCTTCCTTACATCACAGAACATGGCATTCATAGTCACTTGTATGTTGAATATTTAGTAACACTATAGTAACTAATTCATTTTAAGAACATGATGCTTATCGTGTATATACAAATGTGAAAATGCAAAGACATCAATATATCTAAAGTACATTTACCAACAGTGTGTATGTGTTAATGAAAGTATGCTATCTATGAAGTAGCTATGTTATCTATGTGTGGCACAGTATTTACCGGTGAATACTACATTATATAAAATAAGTGTAATTCAGTATCAACCCCCTAATTGTAAAGACAGGATATCATTAAAGTTACCAACTTTTAAGTAATCTATCTAGTGAAGGGATTTGCTCTTCTTTACTTGGGGGAGCCTCGAGATTAAAACTGTAATATAACACGTTTAAATAAGAACAATAACTAAGACTAGGCTACTACTTTATATAATGTTTAACAGATCATTTTTTCAAGTGTTATTTGTATTTACTTGTATTTCATTTTATATAGCCTTCTTCATGGACCCCTTGTTAGAAACAATCATCCTAAAAGATATTAAGTTTGGGAATTGTATAGAATTAAACTATTTGCCATGATTCTCATTAATATAATGGCACCATAGAATTAACAACCATTAGAGGCCTATTGGATTAGAAACCGTTTCCTAATGAATATAAAACAGTATCATTAGTATGCTGCAAAGTGATTTGAGCCTAAACACTATTACAAGAGTCAGACAGTCCTTATGTCAAAAGCAATGTAGCAGGTTATGTCATAACATGGATGAGATTTGGAGCAAGCTGATTGGATGATACCTGTTCTTTCATGGTATAACCCTATCTTCCTGTTTTAAAACAAACAAACTATGACGTCACAGGCACTGCTTGCTGCTGTCTGTTAATGCTTAACTGTTTATTGTTTTATGACAGAGAAGTAGATGTTCCCTTCACACCGTAATTTGTTAGGCCTACATGTAAAAAAAAAAAAGTTCATTTTGCTAAACTGAGTAATCACTGATTTATTTTTATGAATTTCTAAAATACAAGTGTTAGTAGCTATTCAATGTGAAATGAAATTTTAGTCAGTGCTACTTCCTGTTTATCAGTGCACACATTAAGGTTGTCTTAATAAAATAATGAGACACTGGGTATCATGTTTATGGAAACTGTTCAAAGCTAATGAAATTTGATCTTGAGAGTTTTTCCCAGATATTTTTTTGTGTTCAGGAAATGGTGTTGGCTCGTTACTGAAGAATACAAGATCAGATTTTGTTCACATGCTTTCATTTGCTTTTAGAGATCAACTCAAGACTGAAGACTCGCTGGACAGCCCCACGTCTCCATCCCAGTGAGTGTGCCACACTTTAAATCATCCTGTGTTTCCACACTAGAGCTATTGTCTGTGACACTGACAACAATTATTGGAACACATTTACACACACACACACACACACACACACACACACACACACACACATACATACACACACAACCTGTTAACTGATAAAGAATTGCTATCTACTCAAAATAAAAATGTCATTTGAGAAGTTCTTGGCTGATAATAGTAGCAGTAACTATAAGATTGTTTCCTTTTTTTAGGTCACCTATTATAGAGAAAGATGGGCTGGACCCTGTCATCACTGATTACGGGTAGGATTCCGCCTCCACATTTCTTTTTCAAACTTCATTTTGCACTTTGCTGTGCCGCAGTCATGTGTTGTGAAGAAAAGCAATATAGAATCTTAGTTGTTCATGCATAAGTGAACATGAATACCAGTAGACAGATTAGACTTTGTGTTGCAACCTTTTTACAGTCTATGGTTGCAACAGGTAAGATGGCACTATCATGTTACTTCCCACAATGCATTGCATTATATGTGTATTTAAATATAAGAGAAGCATAAATTAGTACTGAGCATGTGAGTAATAATAAATTATTTTTTGAAGCTTTGACTATAGATTCTATAGATAGACTGTTTTTTTATTACATAGTCTCACATTGGCAAACTGTGGAGGTAACATCTCGTTAGAGAGATTTAACGATTGTTCTCATAAAGGGCAGGTTCCTACCGCCTCCGCATGTATTATTCAAAGGTTCACTCCAGATGGCTTCCACATCAGCAACACTAAACCCAATACAGAATGAAGCACATCACATCAGTCAACAGGAAGCTAATTTTCGTTTTCTTAAAGGATTATCTCACCGTAATGACCCGGTCATGCCAGTTACTGTATGGTCATGATTGCTCTAATCTAGAGCTGAAAAGCATAGCACACCAACATTATTGTTCTAGATGCAGATAGCTAGTTTGTAATCAAAGCAATGTGCTAAAACCTTTTGCATGGACAAACATGATTTGTATTTTCTTCAGAAATGTAAAAAATTTACAGAACTGATGGTTGCAAGTTATTAATTTATACTGTATCTGCAGGTTTGCAAATCATGTCTATAAAATCTCCCACAGTCAGTTCACATTAGCACCTACTCGTGCAGAAGGGGGGGCTTTGGGGGCTCGAGCCCCTGCCTTTTTTTTCAAAATTATTTAAAAGTGCCCTTCTCGGACAATATTGTGGTCAATAAAACAAAATGCATTTGAATTCTAATTAACATGACAATTTGTACAAAACCGTAACTAATCACTCAAAATTTCTGTTTATTTTTACATATCTGTCAATCTGAAGCGTTGCTATGGGTTGCGTGCGTTTTACTTGATGACTGATATTCCACAATCTGTTCAGAAACCATAGGTTCTCCAGCCACATATGGTTCTTTCAGTGAGTGGGTTGACGTAAGGAAAAAACTAAACCAAACAATATTTTAAACATTTTTCATCAATAATCAAAGCTAGTGTGTCAGTTTAATTAAAACTCCACATATTATATATTTTAGAATATTACATAATTCATCAATGTCCATTAGTCATGTAGCTATAATAGCCTACACCAATCAATCATGATCTGGCTCAAGAAGTTCAAATTTCATTGGGTTAGTGAAGTGGAGTGATGTGAAGTGGAGCGGTTATTTTCCGTTCTTATTCATAAATCGGTTAAAAATGACATGGGACAGATGAGCTTATTTGTGGAGCGATCTGGATCTGCGGTTTGTCTCATTTTATAAATCAAATTACATCGCTGAGAAAACAGATGCTAAATGATTAAGCACTGCACAAAACCGTGCAGCGCCAAAAGTCGCAATAATGGTAATCAGTTAGCTATTCAATTCACGTATATTTATGTGTGATATACAATGTTTACTATTTCATGAAACTCTCATAGTTAATAAAGCCCAAGTGTCACCTACAGCCCTATTATGTGAAGTGTAGGCTGGCGAAATGGTGACGTGAAAGGACTTTATTATATTACCATTTCTGAAAATTATGCAGCATTATGAATGTGTCTTATGGTCATCAAGCCTGCATTTATTTGCTCAAAAATACAGAAAAAACTGTAGCCTAATATTGTGAATTATTATTACAATTTAAAAGAATGTTTTTGTTTTAATATACATTTATACTATTTTAATAAAATTTATTTCTGTGATTCAAAGCTGAATTTTCAGCATCATTAATCCATTGTTCAATGCATGGTCCTTCAGAAATCATTCTAATATGCTGATTTATAATCAGTGTTGGAAACAGTTGTGCTGCTTAATTTGTTTATTTTTTTTAAAAATTTTTATTGGAACCTGTGATACTTTTTTGGGGTTCATTGATAAATAAAAAGTTAAAAGTTAAAAAGAACAGCATTTATTCAAAATAGATTTTCTAACATTATCAATCTTTAATAGGCCTATATATATATATATATGGGTGTATATGTATATATGTGGGTGTATATGTATATATGTGGGTGTATATATATATATATATATATATATATATATATAATATGGGTGTACATACATACATACATACATACATGCATACATGTATGTACAGGTGCATCTCAATAAATTAGAATGTCATTAGAAAACTCAAATTGTGAAACTTGTGTATTAAATAAATTCAGTGCACACAGACTGAAGTAGTTTAAGTCTTTGGTTCTTTTAATTGTGATGATTTTGGCTCACATTTAACAAAAACAAAAAAATCTCAACAAATTAGAATATGATGACATGCCAATCAGCTAATCAACTGAAAACACCTGCAAAGGTTTCCTGAGCCTTCAAAATGGCCTCTCAGTTTGGTTCTTGTGAAGTTCACCCAAATTCTTGAATTGATTTTGCTTGACAATCCTCATAAGGCTGCGGTTCTCTCGGTTGGTTGTGCATCTTTTTCTTCCACACTTTTTCCTTCCACTCAACTTTCTGTTAACATGTTTGGATACAGCACTCTGTGAACAGACAGCTTCTTTGGCAATGAATGTTTGTGGCTTACCCTCCTTGTGAAGGGTGTCAATAATTGTCTTCTGGACAACTGTCAGATCAGCAGTCCTTCTCCATGATTGTGTAGCCTAGTGAACCAAACTGAGAGGCCATTTTGAAGGCTCAGGAAACCTTTGCAGGTGTTTTGAGTTGATTAGCTGATTGGCATGTCACCATATTCTAATTTGTTGAGATTTTTTAAATTGATTTAATACACGAGTTTCACAATTTGAGTTGAATTACTGAAATGAATGAACTTTTCTACGACATTCTAATTTATTGAGATGCACGTGTGTGTGTGTGTGTGTGTGTGTGTGTGTGTGTATATCTATAGATATAGATAGATAGATAGATCTCAAGCTTGAATGGTAGTATAGGCATGTTACAAAAGTTATATTTTAAATAAATGCTGTTCTTATTTAACTTTTTATTCATCAAAGAATCCAGAAAAAAAAGCATCACAGGTTTTCAACATTGCTAATAAATCAGCATTGCATAAATGCATTAAGTAAATAAAATAAATTAATAAAGTATATTAAAATTTTTATCAAACAAATGCAGGCTTGATGACTATAAGTGACTTATTGCAAAAATATAAAACGGTAATGTATCCAATCTTTTGACCTATAATTAAAAAAATATTGCCCCTTTTTTACATTTGAGCCCCTGCCCCAGAGCAACTCTCTGCACGTCCCTGCACCTACTGCTCAGGGGAGCTTTCATTAGTTATTTAGGACCTTTATATGTGGATGTGTGTTGTTTTTTTGAAGTGCAGATGCAGCCTGCACAGTGAAGGGGTGTGCATCTGTCTAAACTAAGATGATTTTTTTAAAATATGTAAACTATAAGCTAGCCTACTGTTAATACTTTTATTAAGCAATTCATTAAGTTGATCATTAAAGACACTAATAATGTTGCAAAAGATTTATATTTCAAATTATATTATATCACTGTATCACTGTTTCCACAAACATATTAAGCAGCACAACAGTTTTTAACATTTATAATAATAATGGAAAAATTTTTATTGAGCACCAAATCAACATATTAGAATGATTTCGGAAGTATCATGTGACACTGAAGACTGGAGCAGTGGCTACTGAAAATTCAGTTTTGCCATCACAGGAATAAACTACATGTTAAACTATATTCAAATAGAAAACTTAATGAACGGATTTCAAAAACCCCAAACCTTTGAACAGCACTGTATTTTAAATTGTTTTTTTACAGTACATATTTCATCAGTGCTGGCTTTTATCCTGTATACATTTGACTTTTTTCCTGTCTGCTGCTGTTGGTTTCACAGCTCAGGATGTGCTTTCATCAGCCAGTCAGCTTTGTCCTGTGGCCCCAGAGTATGCAAAATAGAAGCATTTCATTATGCATCCATTCTTTCTATAAACTTCCTTCTCCTCAACACGCCACAGGCTATGTCACTTCCTTGTGCTGATTTTGCGGTCTGCATCTGTCCTCTGTGTCTCATGACCCCACTGTTGAGCACTGATTTACAGGGCTGCCATTGTGTTGAATGTTATTGACCACTGTTGAGTTCAGATTGTCACTTGACTGCAGAAGCGTGATGCCCACTTTAGGAGCATTTTGCTAGGTGGGTTCCTAAGAAATTGGAACCGCCTCCACTGCATCATTGACCAACCAGAGGCCAGGATGTAGTGTACAGCATGAGAGTGATACTGAGAAGAGGAGGAGGCTGAGGTGGCGTGTGTGTGTGTTTGTTAGAAGGCGGGGAGACAGCGAGAAAGAGGCAATGAGAATATTCACTTTCTGTCTGTGTGATAGTCATCCCAATCTTATTAAGCTCTGCGTTCCTTTCCCGCTGTCCTCTATGCAGCTTGAGTGAGTGAGAGAGTGTGTGTGTGTGTGTGTGTGTGTGCGCGAGTCTGTGTGTGCGTGTGTTCTGTAGCCAGAGGGAAGCTGCTGCTCTGCTGGTAGGAACCAGTACGAAGGCCTGTTCTTTCACACACACTGTGAATTACTCTGCGTCTCTTCTCTCTCCTTTTATTCCTCCTTTCTTTCGCTTTACTGCACTCCTCGATCTCACTGTACCAGATGAAAATGTCAGGAGATGCAGAAACTCTGTCAAACGGGTAAGAACGCCACACAGCTGAGAGTGTGCTATTGTGTGAATGTGTGTTTTAGCAGTGATTGAGGACTATTTAGCTGTTCTCAACATAAGAATGCATTTACAGCCTGCATAACCAGAAAAACAGGGATGGTTTGGAAATATTAGATGGGTAATTGTTTTGGATGGCCTTGCTTTCAGAGCTGCTTGTGTTGTAGAATTCATTTGTTAAAGTGTAGAGCACAGCTTTTTGTAATTGTTGTGGGAGTGTTAGTCTCTTAGCACTGAGCATGTGCATGTGTGTGTGTTTTAGAGTCAGCTTGTTTGTTCCAATCATTCCGGTGATGATCATCAGTAGTCAATTAGCCCCCCGGGCAGCATCAGCTCTTCAGAATCGCTTAGCATCACCACAGTTAGTTTGTGAACACTGTAGGGTACAAGGAGTGCAAAGGTTCGTTTTACCTCTGCTGTAGCTTCTGAACAAATCTCAGACCACTTCCTTTTGCTAGCCAGGCTCAATGTAGCATGCACTGTTCTTCGTTCATTCAAATCATCTAGCTCTGATATCACATATCAGCATCAGGGAGGAAATTCACTCTGTGTTCTACCTCTGGGGGATGAGAAATGCTGATTGATTGAAGCTGATTGTTGCTGTATTCTAGTTTTACTCATGGACATATTAGGTTTGTTTAGACTTTTTGGGGCCAGTAAATTCATTCATTGGTCTAAAACTATGTCTACTAAGTTTAGATACATTTTAGGCATTGTACTGCACAAAAAGCAGGTGTAAACATGGTCAATTCTATAATATTGATCATTTATCGGTTACTGGTTAATGCACGTTGATAAATTACGTGTGTGTGTGTGTGTATGTATATATATATGAAATATGAATTTTACTTTATTTTTTTATTATATTTTTGTTACTTTTTGTGCTTTTTTAACATGCACTAACATAGAGATGAGCCAATATTTCTATGATGTGCCCAAAATGACAAATAAAACATTAAAATCTGATATCGGCCTATTTCAGTACAATAGATTTAAACAATTGTTTTATGTGATCTTTAAATGACAGCAAAGGTAATCTAAATGTAAAAACAAAGGAATGATCTTGCACACTTAAATATCCATTACCATCACTAACAGCAGTGCTTGATGTATATTTTAGATATGTGTTCAAAATGTGCATCTTGGCTTTTAAATGGCATTAGACTACAAGAGGACCAGCTTTTATTTAATGCATACCACTCTATTTAAAAATTACAGATTATGACTTAAAGGTTTACTCCACCCCAAAATGAAAATTTTGTCATTAATCACTTACCCCCATGTCGTTCCAAACCCGTTAAAGCTTTGTTTGTCTTCAGAACACAATTTAAGATATATTTGTCTCCTCCGTGTCACCGTAGCGCCATTTTGGAGAGTATCCACTGAACACAAACTGCGTATGCTGTTCTGTGTCAGCCACACCACACGGATACGCTGTTTTCATTCAAATCAAAGTGTAAATAAACATAGAAAACATATCAGTGTTGTGCGGCTGACACAGAACAGCATACGCAGTTTGCGTTCAGTGGATACTCTCAATAAAGTCGTCATTTTTGTTTTCTTTGCTTACAAAAAGTATTCTTGTCGCGTCATAAAATTCAGATTGAACCACTGATGGCAGATGGACTATTTTGACGATGTCTTTCATACTTTACTGGGCCTTGTTATTTACTTGGCATTCAGTGGGACAGTCACAAGCCTCCCGGTTTTCATCCAAAATGTCTTAAATTGTGTTTCGAAGACGAACTAAGCTTTTACGGGTTAGGAACGATAAGGGGGTAAGTGATTTATGAAAAAACTGACAGTAGCCCGAGCCATCGGCTGCATTGCTATTAGCCAAATGGATCCCATAAAGAGCATCTGTACTGGCCGTCATTTGGAATGCAAAGACGTGGCGCACATTTAGTCACACTTATTGATTTGATTAGTTTCAGTGGAGAATGGCCAAAGCCATTGTCTTTTTACATACTCTCAATTCCCAGTTCATTTGTCCACATAAAGAATCACTCTATGAATGGTTGTTTTCAGCAGAATGTTTCAGGGTTGAAGAACTGTAAGAGGTTGTTGGGTTTTATTAGATTAAGGGGGCGTGCTGTAATCTTAGCAGGCCGAGGTCAGGACCATTACAAATTTCAACTCAATTTAGAAATTAATTTTAAATGGTGCTGTAATTTGAAGAATGTCTCCCTTATATAGAGATACAATGGGCTTTGATCATATTCATCTCTGAGACATTTGTCTTCTCATCATGTGTCTGAAGAAACAGTGGAACTGATTTTGTTCACTCATAAATGTTGATTGTGTTTATCTGTTTATGCTTAGACATTTACATTTTCCATTAGTATATCATATAAATAACATTTGTATGCCATTACATTATTGTAAATATTTGACCATTGGATTTTTATGCTCTTTTAAGCATGTCATGGATTTATATTTTTCCCTGTCCGCTGCCTTTCACATCACAGTTCAAGATAGTTGCTAGAAGTTTAGGACTGGTGGTGCTATTACAAGTTAGTAAGCAATCTACACCACAGCTGATTGCCATGGATGTGCTATTTCGCACATTTCTAGTATATATTTCTAACACTTGAAACTTACTTCTTGTCCATTTAAAAAATGATGTTCGGTATAGTTTGAATATCGGTAGTATAAATTAAATTTGGATGTACTCCATCTGCGTCAGTTGTGACACTTTACTGCCATTCACAAATACTCTCTCGTGGCCTAATGGGATGGTAAAGTGTCTGTCAAATACTTGCGTCAGAATTTCTGTGGAAGTAGTAGGTCATCCGGGTAATTTACATTTACATTTACATTTATGCATTTAGCAGACGCTTTTATCCAAAGCGACTTACATTGCATTCAAGATACAGTTTTAACATTTTATCAGCTCTTGCTTTCCTTGGGAAACGAACCCATGATCTTGGCGTTGCTAGCGCCATGCTCTACTATTTGAGCTACAGGAAAATATGTATAATTTACTATACATATATCCATACTATACATTTGGACATACTACTCTTTTCACATGCTGTTTTTCATCTACTATATAGTATGAAACCAGGCATATTTGGGCACAGCGTCAGCCATGGTTCATTTATTCTGTGATTTGACTAGTCGTGTGATCACAACATCAGGCATCCTGTTCTGTGTAAGTCTTATTAGGCCACTGGTTTGACTGGAGAGGCTAGTGCACATTAGTTGAACATATTCTTAAAAAGTAAATGCCATATTCATCTCAACATGTAAAAAAACTTTAATTTAATGAGGAGGAAAATGCTTTTTTCAGGACATAAATCCTGCTCAACTTTGTTGCATCATCACTGATTGAAAATTAATGACTGATGGTTTAAATGCCACTTTAGATTGCCAGGAATTAGAACCACTGATTATGTGATTCATTAATCTTCCATAGAGTGTGGTTATGTGAACTTTAGGAGTTGCTCTCAGCCCTAGTCTTGTCTACCATTGCATCTGCAAACCTACAATTGCAGTTAATTAGCACATGCGATTATAGAAATGTATAAATCAATGTTTATATGGATTTATAAACTTATGTGAGCATCATACTTTGTAATATAGACAGTAAAAAAGTTCAAAGCATTGAAATGAAAGCTTACGTTTGATTGCCTGAAATGTGTAGGTAAAATTTAATTGAACTGTGAATTTTTTGGTAATGGAGGAAATGAAATAGATGCAAACAAATATGATTTTAACATAATGATGAAGCCATTGTTATGTAGTCTATGGCGTAGAGTGCATTAAACATATAAAGTCCTGTTGATGACCAAATTATAGTTTAAATTACAAATATAAAACAGTTTTTACTCCTCATTAACCTTAAAAACATAAACATAAAAAAATCAGTTTACATACCTGCAATATAGGGATTCTAAGAAACATAAGCACTCTGTCAGTATATTGTTTTATGCACAAATCAATAGATGGTACATTTCGTTTTCCCAGACTTTCTCTACTCGCTCCTCTTCTCATTATTCTTATACACTTTCCTCTTCACATTCTCAGTGTTGTTTTTCAGTTGACACTACAGATACTCACTCACCTGTGCATTTGAAGGTGACATCTGCTTCACTGCACTTGTATCTAAATTGAGAGGCTCTGGGGGGATTCTCTGCAGCAGAGAGCCGTGACTTCACACTCAAACAGAACAAGCTTTTTGGGGACAGTGTGAGATTTTGTGCAGATGCTCAGAAGCTGTGTGAGCCTGTCCCTTGTCCAACATGACACCTGATCACTACTTCCTTGAGCTGCTTCACAAGCTGTTGTGTTGCCTCAAGAGTACAATGGCCCTGTCCCAAATGGGATCCTTTAGACCTAACCAGGAAAATAATCAGAAGTGTTGATATGTCATTCAGTTTTTGAAGATTTAGATGAGGTTTCTTTATTGAAACAGATTTGGAGAAATTTAGCATTACATCACTTACTCACTAATAGATCCTCTGCAGTGAATGGGTGCCACCATGAGAGTCCAAACAGCTGATTAAAAACATTACAACAATCCAACAAGTAATTGACACAACTCTGATCAATCAGTCTTGTGAAGTGAAATGCTGTGTATTAAATCCATCAAGACATTTTTACTTTAAACTAGAGTTGTCAAATCGATTAATCATGATTAATCACATCCAAAATAAAATGTTGTGTTTACATATTACATGTGTGTCTGTGCTGTGTATATTTTTATGTGTATATATATATATATATATATATATATATATATACATATATATATATATACATATATATACATATATATATATATACATATATATACATATATATATATATACATATATACATATATATATATATATACATATATATATATATATATACATACATACATACATACATACATACATACATACATACATACACACATACACACACACATACACACACACACACACACACACACACACACACACACACACACACACACACACACACACACACACACACACACACACATATATATATATATATATATATATATATATATATATATATATATATATATATACACTGTATATACAAGTACATAAACAACTTTTATTTTGGATGTGATTAATCATGATAATCAATTTGACAGCCATACTTTCAAACATTGCTTATGGCCAAAACACCAGTCTAAAATTGGTGATAACACTTCTTCCAGTGGAAAAATCCATACCCTGTTGTCCTTTCACATCAAAATCTGTTTTGGACTGTTTTTGCTTGAATATTTCTCTCCTGATTCAGATGAGAAGGCCTTTTCACTGGAGAAAGCAATGTTATGAATAGATGACTCGGTTTGAAGTTAAAACATCTTGATGATGTTTGTTATAAACTTCACGACATCACTTTACAAGATGTTAAATTGGTGGACTGGAGTTGTGTGGATTACTTTTTAATCAGCTGTTTGGACTCTCATTCTGACGGCACCCATTCACTGCAGAGGATCCATTGGTGAGCAAGTGATGTAATGTTAAATTTCTGCAAATCTGTTCCAATGAAGAAACAAACTCATGTACATTTTGGTGGGTCTGAGGGTGAGAAGTTTTTCAGAAACAATTAATTTTGGATGAACTATTCTTTTAAGACAGAGGATATGGAAGTTATCAGTTGTTTATTTAGTTGTTTTTTTTCTTTCTCCATTTGTGCTAGGTCAGAGAAATCTGACCTGTCAGTGGCTCTTCAAGACTGCATGGTGGCATTGGATCTGTTCCTGCGAAATGAATTCGATGAGGCTTTAACCAGACTTAAGAGCAGGTAAGACCGCCTGTGTGTTTCACAATAAGAGTTTGACCTGCTGTTTGCTGTTTTTGTGTGAGGTTCTGGGTTTGGAACATTTATAGAACTTTAGACCTCAGAACACAATGAGGCTATATTATTTCTTTTACTTCCACCTTGTGTGTTTGGGTGTGAGGCAAAGAAACCTTGGATTGTACAGTTTCATAATCGGTTTGAATCACTGTTCTTAATCCCTTTTGAATCTTATGAAGTGTTTAAACTGTTTTGCATCTGGTTTTATCCATTAAGCAAGTGCGCAAGTGCATAATCTACTAATTTACGTAGTTGTTCTTGTACATCATTTTGTGAGGCGAGTCTTCATCCACAATCATTGGGTGTTTCTCAGGTAAATCTCACATAACCCAAAACCTACTGAATAAGTTCAGCTCTCTGGAGATTCATCTCTAGGTCTTTTCTTCTTCTCACACCACACCTTATTTTCATACGTATGCTGTGTCTTAGAGCATCTCGCATTTCTGCCTTCCTCACTACTCACAGCTGTGGATGGGCGTGTGCCTTTGTGTATTATAAACTATATAATTATTCAGTCCATTTTGTAATCTTTGCCATTTTCCATCTTTGTCCCCTGGGTCACTCCACTTTTGTTGGGTTGCAAAATGAACTTTAAGCCACACCTTGCAATGGTGATTATTTTGTTGGTTCTCTTTATTTTATTTTATCTTATTTTATTTTTGAGTGTCAGAATATAATGCTTACAGTTTAATTTAAACCATGCATTATGTTATTTACTCACCGGAGGCAATATTTACTCTCATGAGTAAATGTGTAAATGTTCATTTTGGACACTGCTGCTAAATAGTTCTGTAAGTCTTGATATCAGGTCAGATATTAGTTTGACACATTCATGTGTACAAGTTTGCATAATACATAAACATAGACACGTTGTTCAGCATTGATTCAACAATCAGAGGATCCCACTTTTGCTGCTCAATGTTTGAACTTGCAAATAGTGAAGTCACAGTTTTGTTATTTACCTAATAGGTTTGTTTTAGTCGCGTCCCACCCCATTCCAGCCAGCAGGGCAGGGCTGCTACATGCATGGAGCTAATGAAAGGTACACGTGCACAAGAGAGAAAGTTACAAACAGAGGCAGAACGAGAGACTCAAAAGCAGAACTATTAGAATCCATGTCTGTACAAGTTCATAGTTTTAAATAACTCTGCTGATAGTAGAGATGATCTTTCTGCAATCGCACAGTGGACTATTCCTTAAATAGGGCTTTTTTGTAGCTCTCTAACAACTTCTTTATCATGCTTTATAAACTGAAAGGCTGACAGACCTCATAACTAAAATAAGTATGAACAGAAAACATATTTAGCACTCCAAATTTGTCTGACAGCTGTGGTATGCTGCTGTGTGAAAGTAGCTTCTGTCTATGCTTCCACACTTCTTGGTGCTGTTTTGCAGGACATCTGATTTGACTTTGAAAGGATAATTACTGATTATGCATACAGATTGGTTAGGAGTTCAGGCCAGTGTTCGTGATTCCTTAGTGCAACAGCAGAAACAGCAACAGCACAAACACGATTTCAACGCCTGATATTTGTTTACATGTCAACAGCTGTTTTGTTCTGTAAGAATTTTAACCATTTTTAGTACTCATAACTCTTATGAGTTCACAAAAAATCAGCGATGAAACTTTTTACAAGTCAGATCATTCATAAATTCAAAATTATCCCATTCTAAGACAAAAACGTAGGCCTTCATGTATGATTTTGGCATGCATTCATTATTTGTGTTGCCCTCATGGTATATTAGAGAATGTAATATATGCCACATTCCTGTTCCCGTCATGCCAACATTATTCCAGCCTGTGTAAAGGAAAGAGTGGTAAACCTGTTTATCCAGACATCTCTCTACCCAGGAATGTTGGACTAGTAATGTCACATTCTATTCAGCTCCTGAAAGAACTGAAACTGCACTGTAAATAGACACTAAATTGAGTTTAATGGCTTCCTAGAATTGAGCAAAATCAAAGTTAAAACCTGTGTAAAAATGCATGTTCTTTAAAGCACTTTTTAACCACTTTGAATTTAATTACAAAAAATATTGTGATAAGGTAAAGAATAATAGTGCATTTTAACAAAATCTATATTCACATTTTAATTGACAATGACTGTTTTCTGGTAGTTTTACTTTTTCATAATGTCATTAATATTAGTGTTTTTGGTTTAATGTTACAAGACTGTGTTCAGGATGGTCAGGTTACTCAAACACTTTCATCCATTTCCAGACCTCATTTGTGTTATTGATGATGTTATTGAGTGTCTCAGAGGTGAATTTTCTTTTACCGTCACTGTTACACCACCCTCTCCTTTGTTCTATATATAGATCTAATGCACCGTCTTCCTTTGTGTTCTCTGGCAGGAATAAAGACAGCATGTATCATGCGCTCACGTATGCCACAATACTGGAAATGCAGGCAATGATGACCTTCGACCCGGAGGACATATTGGCTGCAGGCAACACAATGAAAGAGGCACAGGCTGTGTGTCAACGGTGTGTTGTCTTTAATTCATTCATTGAAAATAAAATGTAATTTAATTTTTAAAACTTATTTTATATGTGAAATAATATTTTTATTATCTTTTGTGATATGTAAATGCAATATTAGGGCTGTCAATTCATTTAAAATAATTATATTTGAAATATTTACATATTTTAGAAAGAGAGAGAGAGCAACATACTTTTATTATTTCATGGACTTTGATTCTATTTCAGGCCCTTCTATTAACATCCACACACTATTTTCAGGTTCTTTTGGATATGTCACATATGTATTAGTGACATAATGCCACAATGCAGCAGGTCTAGGGCTGTCACCACATTCCAAATGGCAGAGGAATTTCAGAGACCCATGACACGCTGTGTTGGGGTGTGTGTGACAATCTGGTGTATGCTTGTGTTTTCAGGCAACTTGCACCTCTGTGACACTGCCACGTCATCCAGGCCCTGTAGCACTGGAATGCCACTGTCACCTGATCACACATAAACTCAGAGCTGATCTTCAGCTACATTGTCTGGTCCAAATAATAGCCGCCACGTATCCAGGACAATAAACTGGTTATGTCACAATACATACTGTATATTCTTCAATACATTGATCTTAACTGGTCTAATAAGATAAATCAGGTATTTGGAGTACAGTACGATGGAGAAGATGCACTCTTAAAGGGATAGTTCACCCAAAAATGAAAATTCTGTCATTAATTACTCACCCTCATGTCGTTTCACTTTGATCATCTTCAGAACACAAATTAAGATATTTTTGATGCAGTCCAAGAAAGGTAGTAAGGACATTGTTAAAATAGTCCATGTGACATCAGAGGCTCACACTTAATGTTATGAAGCTACAAGCCAAAATAACGACTGTATTCAACAATTTCTGTGCATTTACCTTAAAGTTTAGTATGTGCATGATGATGATGCATCAGGCAACATGTTATTAAGATAAATAAATAAAAACATTTACTAATTTAGTTGTCATAGCACAAAATTTAGCACTACCGGAAGCAAGAAGCTCCCTCCAGGTAAACTTTTACAGAATGTATAATTGACTTTTGATATAATTAATACTTAAGTATTTTTGAAGTGTTATTAATGTAAAATACTAAATCAATAAGTACAAGCATACTGTATAAATATATATTACTAAGTTTTCACTAAACTCTAGTCTCTGTTCATTTACACCATGTAAAAGCAGCAGTTTAAAAAGCATAAACAAAACACTCTCCTTTTGTTGTTTGTACTAAAATAAAGTGCTAAAATAAATGCCTGGCTGTTGCTCAGTGGCTAAACTGTTAACATCCATGTAGCTTATTTTCTTTGCTGTGGCTGTCACTTGTATTCCATAAAAAGGAAAGGAAAGCACGTGATGTGTGGCCAAGTATGGTGACCCATACTCAGAATTTATGCTCTGCATTTAACCCATCCAAGTGCACACACACACACACACACAGCAGTGAGTAGTGAACAAACACGCACACACACACCCGGAGCAGTGGGCAGCCGTTTATGCCCTATTATTGAGACCCTCGCTCAAGTGTCTCACCTCAGTCGCGGTATGGAGGGTGTAGAGAGCGCTGGACATTCACTCCAACCACCTACAATCCCTGCCGAACCTGAGACTCAAACCCACGACCTTTGGGTTATAAGTCCGACTCTTTATCCATTAGGCCACAACTGCCTCTAAAAATATAAATACAAATGTATTTAAAATAAAAAAATATATAAAAATAAAAGATTAAAATAAAATATTAAATAAAAAATATAAATGTGTAATATAAATACACAGACCGGTGGTTGTCACTTATAAAACTTTGTAGGGTGTGCATGGCCTACTTATCTTAGCCAACCGGCATTCATCTGCATGTCTTGTATTTGTGTAAATTTAATTGAAGCCAAACTTACTTAGAATAATTCATGTTTGTCCCTCAGAGGGGAGTCGGTTTACTCAGACAGCCATTGTGTCCTCCTCAGATCCAACTGCTCTATTTATATGGCCTTAGGGATACAGTGAATGAAGCTGAGTTTTTTACTTTTGGATCGAGTGCAAGTTTGTCTACCAGCTTTCAGACAGAGAGCACAAGGCTGACCTCAGCCAACTGAGCGTGTTACCTAGTAACCACTACTGATGGATCATTGTGTTGTTTTAGTATAGGACTGATAAGGTTTTTTGTCTTTACAGATACCGTAAAAAGTCTGCCTTCAACAGCAAAAACTTTACAGAAGGTGGGTGCCTATATACATATTTTGCTAAATGATTAATTGGCAATAAGGATGCATCAGTAGAAAAAACTTCTTTTTGTAATGATAGTAGTTTATACAATCACTTCCACAACCCATGGTGTCCATATCATGTGACTGTTTTTTTTAAAAGGCTGTGTGACATACTCCCATCATACTTAGATACTCTGAAAGCATAACTGCCTTTGTGTCCTTCCCAGAGGAGCTCCACGCTGAAGTGTGCTATGCCGAATGCCTCCTCCAGAGGGCAGCACTCACCTTCCTGCAGGTCTGTCCCAGTAGTGGATTCCCTTTTACTGCTAATATTGAATCTACTTTGCCCTGTTATTATGTATGTGAGTAAAATATATTATTGTGGATAAAGTCAAGTTGCTTATTTAAGATTTATTTACTGTTTCTTTCAGGATGAAAATATGATTAACTTCATAAAGGGAGGAATGAAAGTGAGAAACAGCTATCAAATATACAAGTAAGACCTGTTGCAGTGTTGTTATTGATAACTATATAAAAAAAATTCTAATTAAAGTATAGCTGAAATTAAAGTACATATAAATATGAGATGGAAAACATTTCTTTAAAAAAGTTTAAGAATTAAAATTACTACAACCGAATTTGAAATAGAAAAAGCTGTTACTTTATAACTTTTATTTCAGTTAAAGCTGAAATAGAAATCAATAAATAAAAATAAATAGAAATATACAATAAAAATGGCAACAGTGCATAACAAAATTACTAAAACTTTAAAATTAAAATATAAAAATAAAAGATAATTCAAAATATTAATAAATTATATAATTGTACATAAATAACACTAAAATACTGACCTGTGAAATAACAGTTTCCTGTGCCCTTCTCATGCGATATGAGCTTTTATTGCACATGCATTTTTGCTTATTAATTAACTGAATTAATGAGTGGGCCAAATAATAGAGTACATTCAAGCTATTCCTTTGCTTCTTTGCCGTTCCAGCTAAATAAATTTTACTTACAAAAGTCATTTTAAGTGTCATATCTATCTATCTATCCATCTATCCATCTATCCATCTATCCATCTATCCATCTATCCATCTATCTATCTGTTATCTACAGTGGCATGCGAAAGTTTGGGAAGCCCTTGCAGAATCTATGAAAATGTGAATAATTTTAACAAAATAAGAGAGATCATATAGAATGCATGTTATTTTTTATTCAGTGCTGTCCTGAGTTACATAAAAGATGTTTACATTTAGTCCACAAGACAAACAAAATAGCTGAAATTATTAAAATGACCCCAAAATGTGTGTGGTTACCTGGATGATCTACGACCTGTGTTTTGTTTTGTGATGGTTGTTCATGTTCTGAACAGTTAAACTGAGCACTGTTCTTCAGAACAATCCTCCAGGTTCTGCAGAATCTTCAGTTTTCCAGCATCTTTCCAGAAAACGTTTGACCAGGATGAAGATGTCCAAATTTTTCTTATTTTGTTGGAGCAACATAAGATACTTGCATGTTTCCCGGGAAGACAAATTAAGTACAATTTACCTTGATCTTCAAATTCAAAAAAAGTTTTCACCCCCCAGCTCTTAATGCATCGTGTTTCCTTCAGGAGCATCAGTGAATGTTTGAGCCTTTTTTAATAGTTGTGTTTGAGTCCCTCAATTGTCCTCAGTGTGAAAAGATGGATCTCAAAATCACAGTCACTGCTGGAAAGAGTTCAAATATGCAAAAGATGCTGGAAAACTGAAGAATCTGCAGGACATGGAGGATTTTTCTGAAGAATAGTGCTCAGTTTAACTGTCCAGAACAAACAAGGGACTCATGAACAACCATCAAAAAACAGTCATGGATCATCCAGGTAACCACACACAGTATTAAGAACCAAGGGTTCCCAAACTTGTTAATGGGATTGTTTTAAGAATTTCTTGTAGACTAAATGTAAACATCTTTTATGTAAAATATCTTACTCAGGACAGTACTAAAAAAACAAAACATGCATTTTGAATGATCTCTCTTATTTTGTTAAAATTATTCACATTTTCACAGATTCTGCAAGGGGTTCACAAACTTTCGCATGCCAATCTATGTATGTGTGTATATATATATATATATTTAAAAGATAATAAAAATAATTAACAATAACAAAGTCATGTTTACAATCTCATTTGCTTAATTTTTTTTTAATCAGATGAACTGGTTTTGTGTGTGTTTTCACATACACACTTCCATAAGTTTATCTGTATGTTTATTTTAATGTGTGTTTGTGTTAATTGCAAGGGAGCTACATACGGTCCTGAAGTCCTCAAGTTACGTTCAAGGTGACAATCATGGTCATTTTGAGGGAGGCGTTAAACTTGGGATTGGGGCCTTTAACCTGGTGAGTGCATTATGTCATATGTTTTCTTTTGTTGTAGCCTTAAAATACCTTCTAGTGTTCCCTCTCAAACCAAACCATGAGTACTTATGAATCCTAGCATAGAGTTCATTGAGGCCCAGTCTGTTTTCTCAACCCCTTACCTGTATTTCTCCCAGATGCTGTCGTTATTGCCAACACGGACTCTCAGGTTGTTGGAATTTGTGGGCTTCTCTGGTAACAAAGTGAGTATTGTGTAGTACTAAGCTTAGTCTGGGCTGTGCTCATGTTTGGCGTGTACAAATGAAATTTAACCTGAGCTTGGCTATTTTTTCTTTCTGTCTGTCTTAGCAATAAAGTGTGTCAAGGTGCACGCCGATGTTTTTTTTTATACTTGTCTGAATGTAGTAAAGCACAGAAGTGTGAATGATTTCCTGTGTGTTGTATCTGTCTTAAAGCAATAGTTCACCCAAAAATAAAAATTTGCCAAAAATGTATTCACCCTCAGGCCATCTAAGATGTAGATGAGATGAGATTGTTTCTTCCTGTCAAATTCCTTTTGTGTGTGTAAACATACTTGGTAATAAAGCTCTTTCTGACTTCTGACTTCTTTGTCAGAACAGACTTGGAGAAATTTAGCATTACATCACTTGCTCACCTAAGGGTCCTTTTTTCAGTGAGTGGGTGCCGTCAGAATGAGAGTTCAGACAGCTGATGCCCATTCACTGCTGAGGACCAATTGATTGGCTAGCAAGTGATGTAATGAAGCAAACTCATCGATATCTTGGATGGCCCGAGGTACATTTTCAGCAGATTTGCAATTTTGAGTGAACTATTCCTTTTGGCATGTTCTACAGTTGCATTATTCTACAACTAACACTGTGTATATATCTTTGTGTTTTAGGAGTTTGGTCTTGAGCAGCTCCAGGAGGGCTCTGCTGAGCACACATTTAGGTCTTTCCTGTGTAACATGTTGTTGCTTTGCTATCACACCTTCATGAGCTTCATTTTAGGTAAGAGAAAATTGCTTCTGAATCACATTTTCATTTCACACTGTATGCAGTACATCAGAAGTAACACTGTGTTATTTGGTATCTCATTGCATGTATGTGTATGTCCTTTAGGCACCGGAGAGGGGGATGTAGAAGATGCAGAAAAACTGCTGCAGCCTTATCTGAAAAAGTATCCAAAGGTACTTGACCACCAGTTTCGAGTTACCAGTGATAAATCCCAAAACACTCACATTCTCATTTACATTAGGATATGAACAGCTGCTGCAATCACTGTTAATAGTAGAGTATGAATTTTATATTTGACAACTGCTGTGTTCCTGACAGGGATCCATTTTCCTGTTCTTCGCTGGTCGAATAGAGGAAATTAAAGGAAATCTGGATGGTGTAAGTGATAGTTACTCTTATATAATGCATAAAAAGAGGAGGTTTTTGTTTAAAATTCTTATTTATGTATATTTAGTTTTATTTCTAACTGCCTGTGTGCATGTATTGATGTGTGTGTTCTTGTTCTTAAGGCTATCAAGCGTTTCGAGGAGTGCTGTGAAGCTCAGCAGGACTGGAAGCAGTTCCATCACATGTGTTACTGGGAACTGATGTGGTGTTTCACCTATAAAAGGCACTGGAAGATGGCCTACTTCTACGCAGATCTGCTCAGCAAAGAGAACGCCTGGTCTAAGGTGAAACCTTAAAATACACAGTTGACTGGTGCACTGAAGAGTTGCTTGGTCTTTATGTAAAACAGGGTGGATGCCTTTCAGGGCCGAAAGGATTAAATGACTACATTTGAAGTAGCGAATGATGGAATTAAAATGGGCCAAATTTCAAGTTTATGTATGCATTTCCATTTAAAAGTTTGAGGTTGTTAAGATTTTTAAATATTTTTGAATATTTCTCTAGACTCTAGGCTCCATTGTTTATTTATATATATATATATATTTCTAATAAAATTGAATATTTCGCGCTGGTTTTAAAAGGTCTGCTGATATAACATTGAATGGAGGCTGAGGACAATTAATCTCCTGCAGGGATGTTTGTGTTTACTGTGCAGTTCGGAACTCATCGCTCTTTTTTTCCTCTCACACACACTTTTTTAGGCCACATATGCGTATATGAAAGCTGCTTACCTCAGCATGCTGAGTCGTGAGGAATGCCAGCCGTTTGGAGAGAATGAGGTGGCTTTGTTTAGGTAATGGCAAGGGAATGGTGTGCGTGTTTGTTCACATGATTAAATATAAATCTATAAATTGGACAGCATGACTATAAATCAAGAAAAAGTCATTTATGTCATATACAGTCTGTACTGTAATGTCATTCAGTTCAAGCAAGCATTACAAATGCCCTAATAGTTGATCTCATATTTAATTTGAGCATCTAATGTAGCCCATCCTCTTGCAAATATAAAATGGACATTACGTGTACTTATACTGTATTAATGCAAGCTGTGATCCATTTTGCACTTTTCAGGCAAGTTCCCAGTCTGAAGCAGAAAATAGCTGGGAAGTCATTGCCCACAGAGAAGTTTGCCATCAGAAAAGCTCGCCGCTATAATACAGATAATGCCATTCCTCTTCCTGCACCTCCATTGGTCAGTGTTCAGTTTTATACAGATTTTACTGTCTGTATTTATTTGATACTGCAAGTGTCTTATTTGCATAGTTCACACAGGATGTGTTCTTGCATCTTTGGCTGTCATTTTGTGTCTCGCTGCGTTTAGAGTTACTCTTCAGATGTGTTGGCAATGGTGTACTGCATCTATAAACTTGCTTCCTGTTCTGTTCCATTGTGTTCCGTTTTGCTATTTTTAAATGCAAGAAGACGTCCTGTGTGAAAATCCCTTTAATTAACAAAGAGCAAGGAATTAGAGCGTCCTGATTTGTGTAATCCCACTGCTAAATAAACAAAAGGAAACACCTGGACAAGATGCAGTCTTAAATTCGTGTTCATTGTAAGGGTATGTTTGCACGACAGGAGATGATGTATATCTGGAACGGCTACACTGTGATTGGGAAGCACAAGGACCTGACAGAGGGCATGCTGAAGACACTGGACGAGGCCCAGCAGACGCTTGAACAACATCCAAGTAAAATCTCCCTCCAAACAATGCAGTACTGCTTATGCTGGTGTCCACTTTTAAAATAATAGTTCACCCAAAAATAATGCAGTTATTTATTTCCTCATGTCATTCCAAATGATATTTTACAACTACTCTTACTAATGACTATGAGTACCAAAAGTAACCGTGTGTTCCACTGAAAAAAACACAGACACTCTCTGTATCACATTTAGCTTTTTTTCTGAAACATAAATGTCTCTGTGTGTTTGCTCTCAGGGACCGAGTACACTACAGATGACCAGTGTGTGGTTAGCCTGCTTAAGGGGCTCTGTCTCAAACACTTGGGTTTTAAGGAAGAAGCTGAACATTACTTCACCCTCGTCCTCTGCAAGTCAGTCTTGCTCTTTTGCTGTACAACAAATCACACTAATATAAAGAGACATGTTTGTGGTTTTTCTTGTGAAAGCTTAAGCAGACATGGCCTATTTTCTTTTACTGACTCTACAGAAGAGGAAAGAGTCTCACTCGTAAAATGACGTGTTCTGTGATTTCACTGCATAGAATAAGAAATATTACATGCTTTAATCGCTAGTATGTCACAGATAGTAGAGAAAATGTTTTAAACATAGCGTCAATCACAAATGATCTTTTTCTCTTTGTGTTTGTACTTGTACAGTGAGAGTCAGATTAAATATGACCACTACCTGGTGCCCAATGCTCTTCTGGAACACGGTTTACTGTGTTTGGAAGAGGCCAGAATAGACGAGGCCATCAAACTTCTGGAGGCAGCCAAGTAAGTTCAGTCCTGAAAGTGAATGTTTTATACCTCTAAGATAGCAATGTACGTAATGTGTGGAGTGACCCTATTTGCAGAGTCAGTGTCAGGATGAATTACCTATGGGAGCATTTGGAATTTCAAAGCAGGCACAGATTTACCACTTTAACCTAACTAAATGTAATACTGCTAAAATTAATGGTTGTTGACGACACTGTCTCAAAGATATATTCATCGCTTTGTTCGACATGGAAAATCATACCAACTGCTCAAAAAATAATAATTTTGACCTCACTGTTAAAAAAAAAATACAATGACAAAAATTTATTTGATTTATTTTAGTTTTCATAATTATTTTAATATGTAATATATTTAATTTTAATTTTGCTATAAAATTAAATGATTTACAGATCGCATAAATTGTCTGAATGGTACATTGATGTGAATGTTGCCTTGTGAAATAAAAAAAAAAACTTAATTCAAATCTCAAAGGATGTTATTTTTTTAATAAACCATTCAAAATAGTAAAATAAAGTAAAAGTAAAAAAGTTAAAAATAAGAATTTGTATTAGCATACAGTAGGAGTCTAGTCATAATCTAATTTCAGGAGCCGGTTACATAAAAGTTTAAGACTAGTCTTACAAGATCATCTAATTTTTTTCTCTTTTTTTTATGTTGGTTACATAAAAACGTAGATTAGTCTAAATTGAATCCAAAAAATAAAACTGATTGATTACCGCTAACTGTTAATTGGTCAGACTAGATCTTAAGAAACTGTCATAACACAAAGGCACATTCAGTCATAGACTCAATACAAACAATTTCACAACTGATTCACAGAATTATTCATTTTATAATAGCGTCACACATCGTGGCATAATATAAAGGTTGTTTGCTCTGCACAACGGTCACATATTTCACCCTGAAGCACTATGTATTTTATACCTGTTTGATACACTCAGTCATTGCCTTGTTAGTCTTGAACACTACTAACCATGATTTCTTTGCCAGGCAAAATTACAAAAACTACTCCATGGAATCACGGACACACTTCCGGATCCAGGCAGCACTACATAAGGCACGAGGCACAGCTGTGAATGGAGACTGCTCACCCTCCAGCCCTTAACGGTTGGGGTCACTGCTGGGGTCACAGCAAGCTAAGATCAGGCTTGATGTGGGTTGCCATATGCCAAGAGGAGGACTAAAGGGGCACATGACCAATCAGACCCGAACTGAGCTTATAGAGACAAATCATCTTCATTGAATGACGCACACTGAGATTATACAGTACATGGACAACAGCTGCATGAATAATGTTATGTGCGGTGCAGTGCAATTCACTCAAGACACAGAAGTGACACCATGCTGTTATAATGGCATATAAATAATTTTGTGCTGTTAGAATATTATAAATGTACCATTAGGAATAATAGTAATATAATACAAGTTACACCAGTCCAATAATATTATACTGGTACATCAGGCTAAGAACGTTGTGACTCAAAACAAAAGTAAGGTCATCTGTCAATCATTTTGGCTGCTTTCGAAGCTCTTGTCGGTAATGCTCTCCACTGTTGGTCTCCCTGTGACATCAGTAGCCTAGATATGGCTGTGTCTTACGGCTAAATTTGATTTGGATTTAAAGCACATGTGCACAAATATTAGTTTACTTTTAATCTTTGGAGGATAAATAGGTTATGAAATAAGCCTATTGTCCAGAGGTGATATGATGAACGTAAGTTTTGATATCGTGGGTTACTCTTTGTTTGGAGTACTGTGGCCTTGTCAAATCTCATGGACAGGATTCCTGTTATAAGCTTCATTTTTATTATATAACATTATCTTTGTGTTTCCGTGTACATAATTAGTCTGTTTTAGCAATGTGTTAAAAAGAGAGAAAACAAGCATCTTCGTAACAGCAAAAAAGGACTGTCAGAACTTAAACTGGACGTTTTGTGGGTTTAGTTTCTTTTTTAGTATTTATTCACTGTTATGGCGCCTTTCAAAATTGTCCCATTTTAAGTGGGCAGCTGAATGTGTCTTTTAGAAAGGCAGTCTCCTTCTTGTGGACTTGGTCCAGATCGTACTTGAGCTCAAACAAACAAGTCTTTTAGATACATGCAAGACAGGCTGGCATGCCAGCTCCAGCCAACGTGAGGGATGCATTGACAACCACTACAGCTTTGCACTGTGAAGAGAAAGAAAATTTGAGCTGGTTCAGGACAGAGGATTGTATACTTTGTTCAATATATGAATGCTACTTCATGGAGCTTTTCCCTGTAGTGTGGAGTTCAACCTACTAAACATAGATGCAGTGTAGTTCTTAAATGCGGTGTATTTTCAGATTTAGTTCTAATCAGACAGTCCTGCACTTCAAGGCTTGTGTGTTTTATAGTAATTTACCCCAGATTAGTTGAAATGTATCCATGGATTTTTGTTCTTCTGCAATGTAATCTGTATAGTGCCTGTTTTATGAGATCCAGTTCTACCAAAGTCAAATTTACATTAAGCAAATACAATCATCTGCTCATGCTGTGTTCGCTCAGAAATTTCACAGGCAATTTGTAACATGCCGCGTTTCAAATGTGGCAAAACAAAATGTTTGAAAAGGAATGATATATGGGTTTTTCATTGTAATGGCCTTTGTTTCTCCCTCATTGACATTCTTCCTGATTTAGATCATAGATTTAGATTGATTTTACAGGCTTTGGGCTATAGAGGTCAGCAAATCCTGTATATGGTGCATGGCTACTGTGTAAACACATTCCTGTGAATACTGAACTTACATTTTCTAATGTAAAATTAAATGATATGATAGCACTCCAAAACCACTTTTGTTTTCCTTTTTTGATCCAAGGGGCCTGGCTCCTTAGGAGACAGTCCTCCCAAAATCGACATTCTTTCATCACTGATTTTCTTCCATGAAAAACAAAAGGGGGTGTTTGGCAGAATGACAGCTTCAGTTGCTGTTCACTTTCATTGTATGGAAGAAAGATGAAGGTGAATGAGGCTGTCAATCTACATTACATCCTGCCGAACGTCTCATTTTGTTCAGGTTTATATATATGTGTCCTATGTTTCTGATGAATCCTCATGTCTTCAAAACATAAAAGGGTGATTTAAAATTATATTACAAAAATAAAAATAGTCAATGTCAGTTACTGTGAACTAATCGCAACTATTAAAAATAGTTTTCATAAAATAAAACTCACGTGATGTATAACAAAATAAAATATAAATGGCTGAAATACTTATGTAAAACTGCAATAAAAAGCACTAAAATTATTAAAACTAAACCTGAAAAAAGACATTAATGAAAAAAAAAAAATATCAGATGCACATGAAAAAATTACTAAAACTTAAAATTGAAGTCGCCATTGGTTTTCATCACATCGTTTTACCTAACGGTAACTATGAAAGTGAACAGTGACTGAGTACTGTCATTCTGACTAATGTCTCCTTTATTGTTCCACAAAAAAGGGGTCGTGGGTTTTCGCAAAAACATGAGGTTAAGTAATTACAACAGAATTTTCAATATAGAGCGAACTATGCCTTTAAATCGGCCTAATGCGGTCAAGTTTACAGGCTTTAAACCCCTTGTTGTTGGTGTTGTAAATCGGCGATCTGATTGGGTGACGAATAACCACTAATAACTTCCTTACTAAAGAAGACACCCGCTGATTGGTCCATACAGCCCGAAGGCGGGACTTAGAATGACTGCCTGAAAGGCAACATTGCCTAAGTCGCCATTGAGAGCGAGCGCATATTTGATATTGTAGAAATTATCCGTTGAAGGCTAACCAGTGTTTATTATAGAGACGAAGAGAAAAGGACAACACTACATACCACGGCTTTAGGGCAAATTGACGTATTTGACAGGTTTAGATTGTATGTGTTTACAAAAACATCGTTTCATATCCGTGTCTGACACTTTTTGCCAGGGTTCTTTGTGTGTCGACAATGGTTTGTTTTTCTCCGTCAGGATCTCTCATAATGATCGGATCCTTTTAAATGAATGATAGAGATTTAGTCATCCTGTTTAAAAGGGCGGAAGTCTGGTTCAGGGCAGAAAGCAGAGGATAGACAGGATTTCAACATTTAGACAACAAGGAGTTTGGAAAGGAGATGGGGAATTGTCTGAAATCTCCCACTTCGGATGATATCTCCTTGCTCCACGAATCACAGTCAGACAGGGCCAGTTTTGGTGACGCCAATGATCCGGATCTGGAGCCGCCACCTCCATATCAGGTAAGCTAATGAAAAACCTCTAGAATAAACAAAGAAACTTTCCTTTTGGCTAAAATACACTGTGCCTCGAGTCCACGCTCCTGCTTTTTAATATAAACATTCGCATTGCTATAGGCTATTCATGATCTGTAATATCTTACAAAAACAAATGCATGCTAATATACGGAAAATATATGTGTATATATATATATAAATATATGTATATCAGTAGCACCAGGCTCCCGCAGGAGCTCCATCTGTTTAATTTCGCCCTAGACAGTGAGTGTGCCATACTAAATCCTCTTTGTTCGACATAAACCTGGCCTACAATTCACGTCCGACCGTCCAGGCAGATGGACAGCCTGCTATTTCATTTTTACTGCTGCCTCCGTGGCGTGTTGATTCACCAGCACCAGGTTTATTGCGACAAAGTAACAATTCTGATTGTGACGCGCTTTGTTTGCAATTGTGACGTCATAGCGACGTTATTCTCCCGGGTAGTGTTTCCCAACCCTTTTTTGTGTTTTTTATTATTTATGGAACTTGTTTTTTCTTTCCTTCGATTATCAGAAGAGAAGAATCATGTTTGTTTTGCAGTTTTATAAGAGCTTTAATTGAAATTTTGCCAAGTAGCCCTGCTGTACACATACCCCTGGTTGGGAATCACTGTACTAGGGCAACCAGGGGGTTTGGGGTATTTGCAAACTTTCATAGGGGCTTTCCAACATTGTCTTGGAGTCAGAAAGGGTGGAAACTAGGGGATTTTCCCATTCTTATGGGCATGTGGAACCAGTTGAAGTTCGAGTCATGAGATCACGTTGTTTAAAATGATGTCAGGCTGCATATTACTTTGTTTAAAAGGAAGACATTCATCTCATGTCAGCATGTTGTAGCTCTTCCATGGGAGCTGGGTTTGACGGGATGTGTGCACATTTAAACAGATAATTATCAGTGCACAATAAGCAAACAATTTATATACTGTCACTGTGTTTATACTGTGCATATGCACTAAACTGACAGGAAGCTCTATCACGTTTGCAGTGAAGGCTGTTACATCCTCTTAGTTGTGTATTGATCTTATCCGCTTTGCAAAAAGATGCCAACAAACTGTGCTTCCCCATTAGAAAACCGCCATCAGCCCTGCAGGTTCCATATGATAGGTAATCACGTATTCATCTCAAACAATCATGCAGTAATTTCCTCAGAACGACTGTGACGTAACTGTCTTATAAATTTTGTCATGCAAAACCTTTCAGAAGTTTAGAACATTCTCTTCGGTCTTGGTTTAAATTTTGGCTGCATAATCTAGATGCTGATTGGCATGGAGTGGAAGCAACCACCCCCCAATGAAGGTAGAAGGTGGGAAGTTTTGTGCTGTACTAACAGCTTTCTACCACTTCCTCCTCCACATAGTCGTCTGGAAACAGCCTGAATGTTCTGATGGGCCAGGAGATTGACTCAGAGGAGAACCAGAGTTTATAAAATAGCTTATTTCTAGGTAGTGTTGAATGTGTCATGTTCACAGAAGAGACCTGTTTTTGTGTCGTTTTCCAGTGAACTGTGTTTTTGATCAGCACTTTTCAATTTGCTGTTGGTGTTCTGTGGCAATTAGCTATTTGCACTCCATACAACTAATAATTGTATGCTATATGAGAGGAAATGGCATCCAAACCTCTCACATCTTACAGCTCAAGGGTTGAAAGGGGTGAAATGCAAATAGAATTTCATTATAGGATAAATGCGCTCTTTCTTGTGTTACTGGGCTGTGTCTTTCAAGAGGAGGCACCTTTCTGCTGAACGCCAGCAAAAACTGTGCTCAGCTTTCTGTTTTGTGAAGTTATTGAGTCTCTGGGGTGCAAGATCAGACAAGGGTGTTAAAAAAACGAGCAGAAGACAGCAGCACCGTGCTGAATTCACCCAGCATTTCTTAACGGCACTGCTGCTCTGTGCAATATTCCGATGGCACGCTTTAGCCTATTGTTGGAATGTTGGACAGACAGGAGGTCTGTTTGAACCACGCAGTGGATGAAAAAATGCACAGCCCCCTTGAGAACCCAAATCATTCCCAATCTCAGCACATTCTTGCGTTGCTTGCCAAGAATGCTTGACGTTTTTCCCCCTAGAGTCTCAGGCAGGGAGCTAGAAGGGGCTGTCTGTGCTCTCAAGTATGCACAGAAACTGTCCTGCTTATTTATTTAAAGTTATATAGTGATCTTTAAAATGCAGTAGTAGATAGTTGTAAATTGTCTCCTTCATAGGCCTTCAAAAACATGCTTCAAATACTTTCAGTACTTAAACACAACAAAGACACCCTCATCCAAGTCTTCCTCTGTTCAAAGCATAATTCACCCAAAATGAAAATTCTGTCATCTTTTATTCACTCTCATGTCATTTACACAACACACCCAGACCTGTATGACTATCTTATTTTATTTTTTTCTGTGAAACACAAATAAAGATATGTTGAATAATATTGAAACTGTTTTTGTCCATACGTTAGAAGTACAGTACTGGACCCCATTGACTTTCATTATATGGACCAAAAAAAAAACTATTTTTGAAAATAATGCCTTTTGTGGTTTACAGAAGAAAGTCATGTTTGAAGGTTTGAAATGAGTAAGTAAAGGATGACAGAACTTTAATTTTTGTTTACTATTCCTTTTATGTTTCTCCTATTACATGCCACATTAAATGTGTGCAGAGTAGGATGAGTTATGTGTGCATGAAGCTAGTTTGCGTCATCAGCAAATGGAGTGGTAATATTAGCAGAGGACTCAACTGATTTCAGCTTGTACAGTAGCTCTGATTTGCAATTTGCACTCCAAGTCTCAGACCATGAAAATGCGGGGGGGAAAATTCAGAAATTATATGATGAGAATTGCAATTAGAGTAAAAAGTTGAATTGGCAAAAAAGGCATACAAATTTTAGAATATCATACTTTTATTTTTGCATAGTTGAGAAAAAAAAAAACATTTTCAGTGGGGTCTCTGAATTCAGGGCCCCATTGTATATCAGGGAAAAAAATACGGTATCATTCAAAAGTTTGGGTTTTGTAAGATTATTATTATTGTGAAATATAATTGCTATTTAAAATGAATGTTTTTCATTTTAATATATTTAAAGTGTAATTTATTCCTGTGATGGCAAAGCAAAATTTTCATCGGCTATTTCTCCAGTCTTCAGTGTCACGTGGTCCTACAGAAGTCATTCTAATAAGAAACATTTATTTTTATTATTATGTTAAAAACAGCCTAATATTTTTTTTCCTTTGAATCAAAAGTTCGAAAAACAGCATTTATTTGAAACAGATTTTTTGAATGTCTACTTTCACTTTATTAAACGTATTTCATCCCTGCTGAGTAAAAGAAAAAAATTCACTGACCCTAAAATTTTTAATAGTATTTAACATTCCCATTTAGGTTTTCTGTAGCGGATGATGTCTTATCAAAGCTCTCATGGTTCCTGGTTTTCTTTAGCTGCTATGTTAAGAAGCATTAGCACCATTGTGTAAGGAGCTCAGTAGAGTTAGCCTAGATTCACACCCTGTGTCTCAGATGGAGAACGACTCCATTTCAGAATAACAGCCGGATACCTTCCACTCTGATCCGTGCGACAGAACAGTAAAATACAGTTTATGCAGTAAAGCTGAACCGCATTAGTGTTTTGATGCTGTATAGTGCATCTAATTGAAACGGGAAGTGAACTTGAGGGATTGATAAGAAGACAGACAGGAGTGTAATATGAGGTCTTCCTGGTAGTTTGGAAAGCAGCTGACAGCATTTGCTGACTCATGCATGAGGCAGGACGGGGTGAGATAAGCGCGTCTGTGCGAGAGAGAAAGGCCAAGTAGGTGCCAACATTAGAATTAATGGAGGTTCCCTTTAGACTTGAAAAATGGTTGTGACTTCCCCACCTCCCTGCTCACCAATCGATTCCTTTCTCTTTTTTTCAGTTCTTTGTTTACTTCATGCTGTATTTGCTCCATCTAACAGGCTGGTTTCTTTGCTCTCTGACGTGGAGGCCTCACGTCACCTAGTAGCCAGACAGCTCGTCTTAAGTGGAAGTGCTCATTCCTTACCCTCACGTTACCCGTCTACTTTCTCTCACATACACACACACATTCACACTGATTCTTCAGACATGGGCACTCTTGGCCCTGTAGTCTTTTAGACAAGACATGGTGAACATTTCCACCACTTCTCAAATGTTCTATTGTGTTTAATAGTATTTTATGATGTATGGTGGAAGTGACATTTTAACTTTAAATTATGGAATGAAATGACAGACAGTTCTTCACTGATTTAATAAAAAACTTGCTACGTGTACTGCGTTAGGCTAACTGAGACTTCTCATAGCACTTGCATATTATTGCTCTTTTGTTGGTTTTGATTGCTTCTATTGTCCTCATTTGTTAGTCGCTTTGGATAAAAGCGTCTGCTAAATGACTAAATGTAAAATTGTTGGACATGATGACAGACGTCATGCAACTTGGAGGCAGTCACAATTTGTGTAACACTTAGAAAAATATTAGAACTAATATTCTAATATTCGAATAATAATTTGTGTCCTAGATCGCACAATTTAAAAAAAAATTCAGTTTCGTGGATTGAGACCCATGTACAATATGGCATTAAACCGATTTCTGTCACTTACAATGTTTTTATTTGTGTGAACTTTAATTTCGGCATCTTCTCCGACTGGCGTCTGTAGGATGGACCAATGTATGGATCAAATGCTTAGGGTTTCAAACCTGCAACCTTTCAGTTACCAGCTCAGGTCCTTACCACTAGACCTAATCAGCTACTCAATTCAATCTGAACTAATTCTTTAAAACAGTAAAGCTTGTTAAGAATGACTGGAGTAAAGTGGGGGAGAAGGAGAGCATTCTCTCTGGCTGATACGCTCATAGCTTATGAAAGAGGGATTTGAAGAAAGGTGTTGATTTCTATCCATGCAGAGGAAATCCATGCATTTTACACAATGAACCATTCTTTGGAGATAAACTTCTGAAAAGTGTGAAGAAACAGGCCTGCAGCTTGCGCAGCAAAGTGTCAGAAACTAAACATTTAACCATTCAGTGTCCTGAATCTGTGTAACAGTACAGTACACTGTAAAGAAATGCAAAACATCTGTTTTAAAAGAAATTTTATGGTTTACAGACAGTAAACACCACATCATTCTTGTACGTTTGAAAGGAATCACCAGAAACGTAGTGCACTGTATAAACAAGTAGTTGTAACCAAATGTTCTCCCAGTAAGGATATTCCCCTCAGTCTGGCACGACTAAAATTGTATGCGAGTACTTGTGTCTCTAAATAGTGTCAATGTAATTTTGGTGTTACGCTGCTTAAGAGCCATTATATATTCACATGTACATATGGTGAGAGTGTATAGTGTTTGGTAATGGAGGCCTGATTTTGTGCTGAGCTGGTACAGACCGTTTCTGCACCGCTGACTTAGTAGCACTTCAAACAGCTGTTTGTTTAACCTTCCATGCGCTCAGATAAGCGTCCACCTCCTCAGCCCTCTCACCACTTGGAAAAGGAGGACAAAGTGTGTGGGAGAGAGAAAAAGAAAGAGTTGATTGCCCCGGAGTGTGGAGCAGGTGCAGAAAGATGTTGTTCCCGTAACACTGTCGATATGTTTACATACACTTTGAAAGTTTGTTTTTAGCCTGAATAGAAAAAAAAAAAGTTTTTGAAAATCATGTGAATGCTATAGTTTAGGGGAAATCACAACAGACTGTTTTTTGTGAAGTTGGACTAACATATTTGGACTTTTCTTGCTCACTTGTAGATTTCATGCACTGTTAATAGTCATATTTTTGCTTTGACAGTTTTCTGACTCTTTTAACTAAGAATGAATTAGAATAAAGAATTAATGTTTTACATAGTCCATTTTATTCTTTCTTTCTTTCTTTCTTTCTTTCTTTCTTTCTTTCTTTCTTTCTACCTACCAGAGTCAGCAAATTATTTATTTATTCATTTATGTTTTTTATTACATTTTTTTGTAGAAATTAATACTTTTAACTTGCAACAACACATTCCATTGATCAAAAGTGACAGTAAAGCTATTTTTAAATGCTGTTCAGTTATTTAAAATTATAGCATTATTCATAATACAGATTGTTTCAAAGCAGCTTTACAGAAAATGCTTGATGCTGTGTTTCATGTTACAAATTGTAACAATATGCCACGATGTTAGTGTTTTTACAGTTTTTCATCTGATATATGCATGAAAGACTTAAGAAAAAATTAAATGTTACTGGCCTTGTAATGTTTGAATGGTAGTGTGTGTGTGTGTGTGTGTGTGTATACATATTCTCTCTTTTTTTTTTTTTTTTTTGTTAGTTGATTGGTAGTACTTGATGCACATTGAATGCTGTCACCCTAATTAAAATTTTAATTGCTTTTGTGCCAGATAAATTCAGCTCCAATTGTAAGAATACAATATCCTTTGTTAGTTATGTATTTAAAGATATATGCCCCTAACAGCTTCAATATAGTGTGCTGCTTTGTCTTGTTAGCTTAGCTTGGGAAGCTAATGTTAAAAGTAGTAGTGTTGGGGATGCTAAAGTAGCTCCTCCTCATTCTGTCTGTAGTCTCTGTCCACTGTGGAGGGCGGTTGAGACTGCGTCTGGCTGAGTCATGCTAGCCTGTAGCCTTATTTTGGGCTAATCGAGTGAGATACACATACAGGAATGTGAAGCACAGATGACTTCACTTCTGTGTTTGTTGTGAAAGCAATGAATCAGGCTTGACAATGATTTGATTTCTGATAAAGATGAAGTCAGTAGATGACAGTGTTATTAGGAATAACAGCTGTTTTACTGGTTTATAGTTCTGTTTTATTATCGCTTTGGATTTTGAGGCTGGAGAAAGATACAGAGCAGTGAAGGTTTGGATTGTTTTGTCTAGTCCAGTGAGTCCTGAGAGGGAGTGGTGCTTTCAGCTTTTACTGGAACAGAGTCGGAGAAAGAGAGCAGAAAATGGACCGCTGGACGGTTTGTCTGCTTCAGTAATGAGGGAGGGCCGGATACTGGACGACATGCTTTGTTTAGCACCCAAAGCCTACCAGACCAAACAGAATTCCCCGCTCGCCAGCTCTTGGTTTCTTTTTTTTTTTTTTTTATGTGATTCCTTCATCTCTTTGTCTCGGACTGTCTGTTTCTTTGAACCAATCAAATCATTCTCTGTTGTACTCGTGGTGTTGGGTTGTCTGATGCTGTTCCTGTTGTTCTCAAATGAGAGCTGTGAAGAGCTGTGAGCTCTTGATGCCTGAAATGTCTGAATAACTTGGTCTTGTAACATACTGTCAATTAGGATGCCTTTGTCTGGTAAATGTTTAAAGATAGTATACAGTAGATGGATACCCCACAATCCTATTTTTTTTTTATCATTGTGATTTTCTTTTTCTTGTCAGTGTTGTTTTATTTACGTATTAACAAGGTTAGCTTTGTTTTATTGATATATTTACAAGTTTAGGCAATTATAGTGGAAGTCTGGTGTTTTGACATCGTTTCATTTAATTTTCTAGTGCCTAAAAGAGTGTTCACAAAACACTGATGTGAATTTATGAGCCTCTATTATAATATTTGTAGGATTTAGTATTTATTATAAATACTCCATGATTTATTATAGTATGTAATTGTTTTTAATGCTAAATATATTATAAATTATGTAAAATTATAAACCTATATATTAGATTTTATTGTAGATTTTTAACGCGCATGCACACACATACATATACATGTATATGTGTGTGTGTATATGTATGTAATAAGTATATATATTTATTTTTTCAATGTATATTTAATGGTCATATCATCTCAAATTTTGCTTTGTTTGATCAGCCTGTTCAACATATTTTATATTTTTATACTACATATTTAAATGTCATATGAAAACTTTTTTTTTTTAATCTCAGCCCAACAGAGTAAAATGTGTATATATATGTATATCTATCTGTATTTTATATTTATAATGTAAAGTTAATTGTTATATCAAAACATTGTTTTGTTTGTTTGAACATGCCAACCAGCCCAACATAGCAACATTTATATATTGCATAATTTATATTTAATTGTCATATCAAAACTTTCTTTGTTTAAACATCCTGACCAGCCTAACGGAGCAGCATTGGTGTGTGTTGGTTGAGGAGGGACTAGCTATTTTTCAGCCAATAGCAGATGGGGCGAGTGTTCAGATTACTTTTGTTGTTCTATCTGGTGAGGCTAGTGTCACAGAAATACATATACATTATCTTTAAAATGAACCTTCATACAAAAACGCTACCTGTGAAGTCAGCAACTCAGCTAGTGACTCAGCCTTTGTTAGATTTCCATAGTGTGAAACACAAGAGTTTCAGGGACTGTCAGAGAAGACGGCGCTGTCGTTGTCAGAACGATCATGTTTCGGTTCTGCTTCCAGCTGAACACACACACCTTTATTTTCTGGATCCCAGAGTGCTGACCACTACATTATGAGTGTGTACATGCCTCACAAATGTTCTTTCTATTTGGTTGTGTCTTCAGGTGTACAAATGAGTGTGTATTCAGGTAGTGTAACCTGTCCGTCATGTGATTGTATTCAATATGGCCGCTGTGTGACCTAATTCTCAAGTGAGTGCTGAACCTGATCTCAAAGCTCACCTTTAATCTGATCTGAAATCAGAACTGCATTACGCCATGGTTGCTTTTCCCAGCAGCACCTCCCAGTCCTTAGGCCTGGTTTCTACAGAACGTTTCTCACTGCTGCCTATGGGCATTACTCCCCTGTGTGGAAACATGTCCTACTTCTGATTACTCGTTATCGTGGTGCATATGTATTTGAATGTGGGTTAGAGGTTTATAATGTAAGGATGTAATAAATATCTGCCAAGTATGATTATCCACGTAGCAATATCTGAGCTGTGGCTGTTCTGAGCCAAAGCATTGCTGATTTTTGTTTTATTTTTTGTTGTTGTTCCCAAGACTGCAAAGTCACTGAGTGTGAAACCTCCAGTCCAATAACCATCAACACCACCATTCACAAATCAACACTCATTTACAAGGCTAATTTATTGTAGGGTTTTAAAGAGACGTGATCCGAACTCCAGGGTACAATCGTTGACACCTGAAACGAGATATTAATGTCCACTCTTGGGTGTAGTAGTAATTTAATGTTATTGCACTGTAACGGTGGTTAGGTTAATACAGATTATGCAGAGGGGTGTGTAAACTTTGGAGAAAAGAGAGGTATGTGAAATTGTGAGCAGAACTGTTAAGCTTATAGAAAATAATAAAAAAGGGATTTAAAAACTTACTGTACGCAAATGTCTCTCTCTATATGTGTGTGTGTGTGTGTGTGTGTATATATATATATATGCACACACATTATCTATTAATAATTTTAAATTTTTGTTTTATATTTTTATGTATTTCATGAAGTGATATTGAATTTATATTGTTATAGAAATTATGAAATTATATAATATGCGTGTATGTATATGTGTACACAACTGTCTATTAATTTCTATATATTTTATATTATTATACATTATATAATTTATATAACTGAAGTCCTGAATGAGCTTCATAATGGATATTTAAATATATTCATCAGGGCAGGGCTGAAAAAAAATATGATCATGAGTGTGTTAACTTATGAATTGTGTCTCTACACTAAAACAAGTCTTATAAATAATGTTATTTACTGTGTATAATAGACATTTTGGTCTTCATGAAATTCAAATAAATGCTTATATTTTGATTTTCATTTGACAATATTGTAACATCACTTGTTCTAATGTTTATAGCAGAATACGTCGCACACAGAGCTTAAACATACTCACAGTGTCCCAAACAGCTTTCATTAGTGAATGCTGAGCAGGCACCTGTCTCAATGGGAGCTATTGTTCAACTCCCTCTCTTCATAAGTACCCTTTGGACTCGATATGGTCCCATTTGGGCTTCTAGCTTCAAAATGGTGCAAAAAGGGAAAGATCGCCCCCTGGTGGAGCTTTGGTTGCATGTGCCTCAAATATTAACATGATTACTCATAACTGTACTGAGCATTGTACTGTATAGCTGCATATTCAATTCTGGATTAGCTTGGTCATATGGCTTTGCTTAATTTTGATTGGCATAGAAATTGTTAAAGATCTCAAACCCCACAAGAAGTGATACATGAATATTCACTATTGTTATGTTCTTATACCATATGTGTGTGTGTGTGTGTTTTCAGGAGCAGATCCATGTGCCCGTGTATCACCCCACTCCCAGCCAGGCCCGGCTGGCAACCCAACTGACCGAAGAGGAGCAGGTGCGGATCGCTCAAAGGATCGGCCTCATCCAGCATCTTCCCAAAGGTGTCTATGATCCAGGCAGTGATGGCACTGAGAAGAAGATTCGAGAGTAAGTGATGATACTTTGCATCTGTCTTTTTGTTTTTTAGTTATATTAAAGGTTTTGAAGTGTTTTTTCAATCTAGATCAAAAAACATGAATGTACATGAAAGCACAACATGTTTATAGTGAAAAGACTCAAATTAAGCTGAAATTTGGCATGACTAGGACTATGGTAACATGTTAAATTCTAAGGTTATTTAAATGTTTAACGGCATTAGGCCTACATTTATAATGCATTGCCTTATGGTGGAATTTAATTTTCATCCAAGCGAGTACAAAATATCAATTTTATTCTTGCACAACAAGTAGAAATCAAGTATCAGCAGTACAGTTAAACGCATGCATAAAGCTGTTTAAATGTTTTCATATCCCAGCTTAATATGCAGAGGCATCTATAAGTAAACCATTCTTAAGCTAAAGTCTTTCAAAAGTGTGTAAACTCTGTTTGAATACTCCAGCTAAGCTGACAGAATCTGTAGTGCGAGTTTGAGATGGGACTGATGTAATGACTGTTGAAAATTCAGCTTTGCCATCACATGAATACATTTGATTTTTAAATATATTAAAATAGAAACAAGTTATTTTAAATTTTATTACCATTTCGTAATATTACTTTATTTTTTGATCAGAGAACTGCAGCCTTGGTGCACATGAGATTTCTTTGAAAAACATTTTAAAAAATCACAACAACCCCAAGCTTTTGAATGGTAGTTTATATATTCCTAGAATGCTCTAATCGAAATGAAGCAGGTTTACAAAATGGAATTTTAGTGAGGACACCTAATAAGTGTCTGCTCCTGACCATTCTGTTGTGTGACTTTTTTTTTTAATTACAATTCAGTAAATTCATCGTTCTGTCATTCTGATTCAACATCCTGCAAGGCGTGACCTACTTTTAAATTCTGCATTAGGCCCATCCCTGTCAGCAGCCTATGGAAATGCTGTGCCCTTTGTTGCCAAGCTTATCGTGGTGTGTGTTAACACATTCTCTCTTTGCGCAGGTGTGTGATCTGCATGATGGACTTTGTGTATGGAGACCCCATCCGGTTCCTCCCCTGCATGCACATCTACCACCTGGACTGCATAGATGACTGGCTGATGAGGTCCTTCACGTGTCCCTCCTGTATGGAGCCTGTAGATGCTGCCTTGCTCTCGTCCTACGAAACTAACTGACTACTGCCTGCACTGATCCCCGCCCCACACGCGCACACAGACACACACACACACACACACACACACACACACATGCACACAACCCTTGAGTCCTGTCCTCACACGGCCCCTTTGCATAAAGAGACAAACTGTCCGCTCGATTGGGGCGTGGGATGGTGTGCCTGTGGCATCATGGGATAAAGGAGGCCACACTGATAATTAAACCTCCTGCATGGTCCTGCTGGACAGGGAAATCTGCAGGAGCCCTTTTGCACCCTGACGACTTTATCATGTGATTTCCTTTTTCTCTCATCGATGACACCCAGACAAGCCAGTCATGCACCATTCCACTGTAGCAACACTTACACTGGAAGGAGACGAACCTTCGAGAAACATACCGGAGGACTTTTAAAAATGCATCTTTAACATTCAATCTCTATTTATTTCTTTCTCTCTGTGTCTGTTTCCATAAAGGGCTCGTTTGATTTCTGCCGAAGCTGCAGTGGAGTAAAACCAATGGCATTGCACATACACGCGCAAAGAAAGAAAAGAAAAAAGTCTCATGAATTTTGCACTTTTGACTCAAAGAATTAAGCCCAACTTTACACACACACACATACATGCAAATGTGCATCACACAAGACTTTTATTTAACTACATGTTAGCTTTTTTGAGTTTGTATGTTTGTTTGGTTGTTTTAAACTACTCAATGTACACTTCAGCTACCCAATTTGTGTTGAGAAATTAGCGTTTCTCTATATCGCTTGTGCACACCAAGTCTGAGTGGATTTGGTGCAGCAATTAATTAATAAATACAGTAAAATACAGTGCCTTGCAAAAGTATTCATACCCCTTCATTTTTTCACATTATATGTTGCTGCCTTATATTAAACTGCTTTAAATGACTTTTTTTCCACATCAATCTACACTCCATACACCATACTGACAAAGAAAAAACAGAACTTCAGCTTTTTTATATTAAATAAATTCATGAAGTTAGTACATTGCATAAGTATTCATACCCTTAACTAAATATTTAGCTGAAGCACCTTTGATGCGACAAGCTTTGCTCATCAGCATTTGGCAATTATCTGCCATTCTTCACCTCTCAAGCTCTGTCAGGTTGGATGGGGGGGCAGATACACATTTTCAGGTTTCTCCAGAAATATTTAATTGGGTGGAAGCTCAGGCTCTGGCTGGGCCACCCAAGGACATTCACAGAGTTGTCTATAATTGACTCTTGCTGTGTGCTTAGGGTCATTGTCCTGTTGGAAGGTGAGCCTTCTGCCCAGTCTGAGGTTCTGAATGCTCTGGACTGGGTTTTCATTGAGGCTATCTCAATATTTTAGTGCGTTGAGCTTTTCTTCTACTCTGAGTCCCTTAATCCCTGCCACTGAAAAACACCACCACAGCATGAAGCAGCTACCAGCACGCTTTACTTTTGGGATGGTACTCTGCGGGTGATGAGCAGAGCTGGTTTCATTCAAACATAATGCTTGGAATTGAGATTCATCAGACCAGAGAATCTTCTTTCTCAGAGTCTGAGAGACCTTTAGGTGCTTTTTTGCAAATTCCAAGTGTGTTTTCATGTGTCTTACCTGAAGAGAGGATTGAATAAAGCCCAGATCAGTGGAGTGATGCAATGATGTTTGTCCTTCTGTAGATTTTTCCCAACTGCATATATGATCATGGAGCTCAACTAGACTTACCATCAGGTTCTTGGTCACCACACTAAGCCCTTCTCCATCAGTTGCTCAGTTTGAACGGATGTCCAGCTCTAGGAAGAGTCCTGATTGTTTCAAACTTCTTCCATTAAGGGTAACAGAGACTACATGCTTCTGTGACCCTTCAAAATTATTCATAATTTTATTTCCCTGAACTCTTCCCCAGATGTGTGGCTTGACGCAAACCTGTTTCTGAGCTCTACGGGCAGTTCTTTTGACCTCAGGGCTTGGTATTTGCTCTGATATGCATTATCAGCTGTTAGACAGCTGCTTTCCAAATCATACCCATTCAGTTGAATTTGACACAAATTAACTTCACTCGAAGTGTAGTGACATCTACAAGCAATATGTATGCTCCTGAGCTAAATTTTAACTGTCCTAGATAAGGGTATGAATACTTATGAAATGGAATCATTTAAGTTTTTTATTTTTAATAAATTTGCTGTTAAAAAAACTTTTTTTTTGCTTTACCATTATGGTGTATGGAGTGTAGATTGATGTGGAAAAAAAGTAATTTAAAGCAGTTTAAAATAAGGCAGGAACATAAAACGTGAAAATAAAATAAAATATATGAATATGAATAATATTGCAAGGCACTATATACACACACAGAGTATATATATATATATTATTATTTTTTACATTCATAATATATAACGTTTTATTTTCCTGCATTACATTACATTAAAATGTCACAATAGTGGTTGATCTCACATATTGGTCAAGCTGAAGTGTTTTGTTGCTGTTTGCTTTGTGGATCATATTTTTTTTCCTTCAGTTTTAAAATCAATACTGTTTATTGTAGTAACACAACCGAAATATGTATTTAACGATAAAAAAACACTGTCATCGAAAGTCTGAAGGTGACTATGCGGTCAGCCTGAAGTGATTAATGCAATATAGGCTGTAGTGACTCATGAAAGTACACGTATGAGTGTGTGAAACTGCTCAATAATGATCATTTCACCTTCTTTGCTGGTGCACTTGTGTGTTTAGTTAACTTTATTGTACATAGTGCAATGATATATATTTTAGTGACTTTTATTTGAATTTTCAGTACCAGATACTTTAAAAGAAGTCTTTATGACATCATAAGGGACTCATAAACCGCATGGATTCAGCCAAGTGATATGAGTTTTTCCCACACTTGTTTGTGGGGTCAAAAAAAAGAAAGAAAAGTTTTTCTCATAGACTTCAAATTCTTGGCATTAATTTGCATTTTTTTTGTTGGTGAATATAAGACCACGGGCAGTATGATCACACCCAAAGCTGGGATGTGCTTGAATAGCTGTTTGATGTTTTTTTTAAATGAAAGATGGTTTAGTGAAATTACGCCCAGCCCTCTCGCTCTGTCTAAAAAAGAAAGCACAAGAGAGCATAGAAAGCAAGTTTCTATTTTTCTTAACTCTCAAATTTTATATAAAGACAAAGTAATTGCTAGAAATTAGAAGTGCTAGTAGGTAATGCGCCTTTGGCATTAAATCTGTCCCCTTAATGATTCAAAACTAAAAAAAAAAAAAAGTTCTGGTGGTTAGTGGCTGCTATTGAAGTGAAGATTTTCAGTTTTTCCTCGTGTTTGAACTCATGCCTTGTGTGGAGTGACTGTAAGTGTGTAGTTAATGAAGGTGAGGGATATCTTCTTCATAGAAAATCCATTGACCTGGTTTTGCACAGTACATTTAGTTGTAGTTTTTCTCTTTTCTTTTTTTCCTGTCTCTCCATACACCGTGGAGCTCCATTGCCTTAGACCAGACAAGCAGGAGGCTTTTGGCTGGACGTCCTGGGCTGACGGGGGCTCTACACCAGCATCGGGAGGACAGTGTGATGATGATAATGATGATGATGAATGAGCATTCGGACGTAATAAGACAATTTTTGCTCCTGAGAAGACATGTCATCAATGCAATGCCATACAGAAACTGATTCTCCATGATGTGCTGGGAGCACATGGACATTATCTGTGATCTGTTTGTATGTGACAGTGTGTGTAAGGCTCCCGTTTGTCTCTGTGAATATATACATAAACGTATGTATATATATAAAATTATGCATCTTCTATGTACTACAGGCAAATAATAAATAGAATTTATGCCATGAAATTGTCTGTGTATACTGTTTTGTTTGAATACCAGTTTTTAATATTAAGAAGGATGTCTGTAACACATTGAGGTCATTTTCACCAAGAATTTCATTGAAACACATTATATAATAAATAGTAGTGACACTTTACAGATACACACACACACACACACACACACACACACACACACACAAAGCATCAATTAAAGTAGCAGGATGTGAAGTTCTGCATTTATTATTTCTAAAATCTGGTCTTGTCTTAATATAATTCACAATTATAGACCAACACAGTCTGACTTAACTAATAGCACACGAACAGTTGTACTTTTTACATTTTTATTGAATACACCGAGCACTAATTGTGTAATAAAAAAAGTAATTGGGGATTTCTGAATTAGCAATTCTAAAAATCCATATATTTTCAAATAGGGTTCACATACTTTGTTTTTTTGGCCATTGTACATTCATGATTAATGTTAATTTAAGTAATCTAAAGTCAAATCGTTCCCGTTCTCTCTTTCAAATGATTGCTATTATTATTTTTTTAACTCAGTACAAAAAGCGTTGCGTGGCGTGTTGAAAGCCTGCTCTTTATTACAGGTCCGTTACTGTTTATTCTGCAGTAGCACTTGTGTGCCACTAGAGAGCCAGTGCAGTTAAGCACATGAACTGCTGAGTCACTTTTGTTGTAGGCCATCCGGCCATTTTCACTTAGATTTAAAAACTTTATTTGGGGTGACCATTACTAGAAAGTTAATACTGATTATCTATTTTGTTATTGTGCTGTTAATCACAAATCAGAGCTTGTTTTCTTATTGTGTATTATATTTTAGTGCAGTGCCATTAATCTGTTAGTGATGTATGTGATAAATAATTCCTGCACCATACAAATGCATAAAGAGAAGAACGGGGTTATTTGTCACTCTTTTTTTTTTCAGTGAATATTTCTCAGTGTAGGTTTATTTTCGCTTTCTGTACTAGTACATACTAGTGTGCAAAAAGCCACTGAACAACACACACTTGTTGTCCCACAATTGTTTCCAATGAAAAAAAGATACAGATTAACTCACACTACTGCATGTAGTGTAATTTGTCACAAAGGGATCCTGCTTTGCATTGACACTGATGTGAGGAGAACATATTTTACTGAAAAAATAAATATTACATTTAAATATAAATATTAAAAACTAAATACCCAGTTTGTTCACCCAAAAATGTCATTAATTACTCACCTTCATGTCGTTCCAAACTCGTAAGACCTTCGTTCATCTTCTGAACACAAATGAAGATATTTTTGATGAATTCCGAGAGCTCTGACTCTCCCGTCGACGGTCCTTACACGATCAAGGTCCAGAACCATAGTAAGGACATAGTTAAAATAATCTATGTGACGTCAGTGGTTCAACCGTAATTTTACGAAGCTACGAAAATACGTTTTGTGCGCAAAGAAAACAAAAATGACTTTATTCAACAATTCCTCTCATCCGCATCACCCTGGCACCATTTTGGAGAGTATCACATATGTAAACGATGTATGCAATGTATGTACGCCGATACGTTGTTTAAGTTCAGATAAAATCGTAAACAGATCAAATCAAATTTCAGATCAAAGCGCTCTGGACCTTGATTGTTAGGATCCTTGCTGTCTATGGGAGGGTCAGAGAGCTCTCGGAATTCATCAAAAATATCTTCATTTGTGTTCCGAAGATGAACGAAGGTCTTACAGGTTTGGAACGACATGAGAGTGCACTGTAAAAAGTGATAAGTTGACTTAACTTAAAAAAATTGAGGAGACCCGTTGCCTATTTTTAAGTAAATGATAATTTAAAAAAATAAGTTAATTGAATTGTCATGTTCACTTAACTTTTTTTTTTTAATTATTATGTACTTAATAATTTTAAGGCAACAGGTTTCCTCAATTTTTTTTAAGTTAAGTCAACTTATCACTTTTTACAGTGTGAGTAATTAATGACAGAATTTTCATTTTTGGGTGAACTATTCCTTCAATGGCTTTTTAGCAACATGTCAACACTCAAAATAATTTAAAATTATAGTTAAATAAAATAACTTTTTTTCAATACAATTATATTTGGTAATAAATATATCCATTTATCTGGAAATATACACAAATGCTTTCAAAAGGCATTTTAATTACTGATATTTATACCATTTTCCCTACTATAAATGTGGCAACCTGACCTGAAAGTCCCTGAAAGTCCCTGAAATTCCTCTTCTAAATATATTTACATACACACTAAATTATATATGCAAATACATATATGCATATACTTTGCATAGACACCCTGAAAACTGCCAGTAACGCAAAACCTCATTAGGTGCATTTTTAACAAATATGCTAAATGAAATCTATCTATCTATCAGCAAACTCGGTTCATCATTTGTGTATTTGTGTCACAACCCCCAGTGCCTGCAGAAAGTGGAAGGAAGCTGCACTTGAATTGAGTTCTGTGCTGTCAGTCACTGCGACCACAGATGAACTTCTCAGCAAAATACAGCAGTTCTTCCAAAAAGTCTGATAAAAGTGGCCCTGTTGACCGGCCAATGGCTCACCATCACAGGGTTTTGGACATATTGTATCACCCCTTCTGTGGGAAAAACAAAGTTTTCAAGTGGCACTCCACCTGGCAGCTGCTCACACAAGCTCTTGTAACACTCATAAATTACAAAGCAGCAAACTTGTTATATTGCCCACAAAATCAATGACGCTTTGGCTGTAATGCAATGGGTGTTTTATTCAGGATTCTGCTTTAACCTTCAAACATAATGCAAGATAGGTCAGCCATTTATTTATATTACTACACTGAAAAAAAAACAACAACAAAATGAATGAAACATCTAAAATAACTTGTTTTGTTCAAGTCAAAAATACTATTTAACATCACTGAACCATCCTATATTTATCCATTTATATCAACAAACTACCTTTTATGGGTTAGATAAGGCAGAAATAGCTCTTTAAGGTAATAATTGCAGGTTACCATTTTTTACAGTGTATTTTGGCATATATATAAAATTTAAAAACAGTGTTTTAAAAAAGCATGGGGTTGAAAAGCAATTATCCTACGCACACTTTAACTATTATATTTTATTGATGTAAAAAATGACATAAATAGAAATAGACCGGGTCAATATAATGACAAACAAGAGTTTTTCTAAGATGAAAGATTTTGACACTCAGTGACCTCACTGGAACAAAACAAAATATTGCAGTTGAGCAATTAAACATCAGACACTGGAAAAAAAATCAGAGACAGGCCTGGGCAAACAGTTTGTGAAATGCAGATGAAAGGTCTGCCACATGATGCTCCCTCAGGTCTCCATTTGGTTAAAACTGAACTGATCTTGTAGCAGGGCGACTAAAAAAATAAAATAAAATAAATAAACAAATAAATAAATATTGTTAATAAAAATAATGTGTATAAATATTTTTTTAGAAATTATAAATCGTATCATTGTGTATGTTTTTAAAATAGCATTATTGAACGAGCAAAAGGGAACTGTTGGAGTCAGAATGAACCCTTATGCAATCAATTTTACTAGTGTTAAAATAATAAAAAGTCCTCTCTTAAAATGTTCTCAAGTGTAAAAATATCATTTTTTGCACTGGTCACTCGGTCAATTGTAAAAACCTACATAAGACCACTAAAGCAGCTGTTCCCATATATACTGTTAACTGTCAGCTCCATCAAACTCTCCTAAAAGGTCAGATGTGGAGACCTCTACACCCAAATATTCTACAATCAATGAACAAAACATCACAAGATAGCACTGTAGCCACACTGTAAAAAGTGATAACCTGCAATTGTTACCTTAAAGAGCAATTTCCACCTGATTTAACCCATAAGACTGAGTTTTGCTGGTACAAATTAATGTCAGCATGTTTAGGTTACCATTAGGATGTATGCAAATACTGTATATGCATATATAGAGAGCATATGCTTATACAATATAGTCTGTATCGACATGATTGAGGACGCAGGGTCATCATCTTTACTTTCATATTTTTCAGCACTGACAACTATCAAAATCTTTAGTAAAATCTTTATTTTTTCATTGTCATCTTTAACTTTCGATTTCACATTACAATGCTATGGATTCAACATATTATAGATTGATTATAAGTTACTGTTTTGACTAACACAGTTCTCCCAATAAACATGAAAAGCTTTCTTTTTTTTTATTGTAAACTATACATGAATGATAAACTGACCACAGACATGCCCAAACATGTCTAGAATATTTGCAAATTTAGACGTTGTTTTATTTACCTTTTTTCTCGTTGACAGTCGATATAAACCCATGCCGAGAGCTGAATAATTGTCATAAATGCAATTCGTTAGATTTGGAGCATAAAGCTTGAGCAAGCATCGTGCGTTTCAAGAAGATTTTACGCAGCCGCGTAACCAGGAAGAAGATAGCACTGCATAGCATCTCCATAAACAAGAAAACTGCGTTTTGAAACGGCAAACACCCTACAAGTGTCGTCTTCTCTCGCAGGGTAGGTTTGGAGAAAATCGTGAGCGTTTTTACACCGAAAGCGCCTAAATTTGAAAATCTTGGCACTGCGCACTGGACTGTTTCCTCCCACCGATCTAACGGATTTCTGCTGCTGCTCGACCATGAAAACCCTCAGAGAGTCACCATTTTATCATTCATCGTCTGTCCTTTTGTATTCTGCAAACGTAATAACAACAGTTCATGCATCCACGACGCACGAACTTTAAAATAAAAGCGCACTGCTTATCCAAGAACATATGGCACATTATTATACGAATTCGTGGTTGAAAACGTGTCCACTCACTTCTGTTTGTGTTCTGGTTTAGAAATGAATGACTGCCACACACCACACGTCAAAATATTTGTTTTAGATTACTGCGAGAGAAAGCACAGAAATAATGTGCCCACATGACGCATATTTAGATTTCATTGTGCTTGCGTTTCTGTTGCTGTTGCTGTTTCGATATGGTTCAATAACAAATAAGGATGTTCGAGATTATGAAAAGGATATTTTGATCATCTACTTTAAAGCACACGTATCAAGATCATATGTGATCTTTGAATTCTTTGTTTCATACATTTAGGGGGAAAAACGTGGATGATTTAGGCTAATGGCTTCAAAATTTAGCTTATAGCAGTACCGAATACAGCCCTTGCACCTTAATGTGAGTGTGCATAACTTTTTTGTAATCAATGTAAAGCATTTTATTTTATTTTCTGATTATAGAAAATTTAGGATTAGGCCTATAGTACTCGGTTCGACCTGAATAACAAGTGCCTTGTCATGAAAAGGTCAAAATATCTGAAAAAAATCCTTTCTGTGTGTTACATACGCCACAGTATTTGTTAAATATTATTACATTAGAATTTTCAATAGAATTCTTAAAAGTAACAAAACAACAAAAATCTTTTAATGGCACTTTTTTATTACAGTCTCGAATCAGTTACACCACCAGTTAGGCTATCATTTTATTTTATTTTAATTTTAATCCCTATAAATAAAAATATTAAAATGACTTTTATTTTAGAAATTAAAATCCGGGCAGAAACACAATGTGCCATTGAACCCTGCAATATTTTAAAGGTGAGAGAAATGTAGGCTACTAGTTAATTCCAGTCAAATTAATTTTAGGACAACGGAAATTAGAATATATTCATTTAGTTTCGCTTTTTCACTACAATGAAATATAAATCTGATTATTGTCTTTCTGTTTACAGAGGGAACGGTGTGCTCTGTAACAGCACTAAAAATATACAACTGCCACCGCGAACGTCACAGCGTTTTATTTTTCTGTTTTAAACATTCGACAACATCAAACAACAGTTATCAATGTTCAGCCAATGATATTTCATGTTTTTAATACAGTCTCATAAATGTTTTCTAGGCCTACCCGTATTTCAGTGACACGAGGCCAGAGTTAAACACATAACTTCACGAAACCGTTTAACAGCTGTCTTTGGTTATTTTGCAAGGTTTTAATATTTTCAATGCGACACAACACAAGCTTTCACAGTAAATCAACAGTTAAAAGGCATTAATTACAAGCGAAAGTGCAAGTTCAATATCACAAAACTAAACACAACAAAAACAGAGCAGTCAGGGGTTAAGTGGATTTTGACCATTATAGTGCAATTACTTCAATAAAAAGGGAGATTGGTTTCTTTAAGCACATCCTTTAATTTAGGTTATATTTTTTCGTGTTATAAAACAGGACATATAGGACAGGCGTGACCTGCCTGGAAGTTAGTGAAAGAAATTATCGATACAAATCTAAAATGGACACTTAGATGACCTGAAAAAAAATGTCTTTTATATATATATATATATATATATATATATATATATATATATATATATATATATATATAATATTTTATTTTATATATATATATAAAATAATAATAAAATGAAATCCACTTAGCCAGTTGAAATTGGGGGCAATGTGAATAACATGCAACGCCAACTGAAATGTTAATTGTTCTTCAGAAACAGACAAGCCCCTGAGCCCAATATTTTACAATGCAATGAGAGGTAGTTGGCTGAAATGTCTGCAATGCAATAAATCGCTCATTCAGCGTTTGTCTGCTACCTCTGTTACACAACAAAACACACAGGCCCATAGTCATAATCTCTAGCTGGATTGTGAAGGCGCAATGTTCTCCAGCCACTCAACAGTTCTGTGTTTTTTGTGCATGAGCGCCAGGTCACGAGGCGTGTAGCCGTTTGCGTTAGGCACAAAAGGCGGCGTGCTGCAGTCAGATACGAGATACTGCACGACATCCAGGTGTCCCTCCCGCGCCGCCAGATGCAGAGGCAGGTTGCCGTCGTTGTCAGGGAGATTGACATCAGCACCGTTCTGCGCGAGCACCTGTAGAGTGTCCAGATATCCGTCTCGCGCGGCGTCGTGACTGACGGTCAGTCGTAGGATGGGGTCGCGCGCGTTTGGATCGGCGCCCGCTCGAAGCAGCGCCTCCGCTATGCACGGACAGCCAAGTTTCATCACCTGAGATACAACCCAAAGAGATGTGTTAAGGTGCTTAAAATGATTGTTATATTAATCAATTACATGAATCACTTTTTGGTGAAAGTGTGCATTTTAATTAAGCATCATGAGTGCATTGTTCATTTTTTATATATATATATATACACACTCACACACACACACACACACACACACACGCACGCACGCACGCACGCACGCACGCATACACAAGCATGCACACTATCCTGTACCTATTATTATTATTAGCCTATTAAAAGAGACTTAATTAAATATCATGTAAATAGAAAGAAATCGAAAGAATATTGAAAAAATAACCACGACTTCAAAACCTGTGATATATATAAAAAAATGTTCGTGGTTGAATTCAGTTTTAGGCACATAACGACCTCCTGAATTATGACTCTCTGACCTCCTGATCATAAGTTATGAAGTGATGGCATAGACCTAATCGACATACCCAGAAAAAATCCCCTGTATTATGAAATGTGTTTATGGAAATTTCACGAGGAAGTTCATCAGAAGAGTTGTTTAATATGGTAAGGCTCCATTTTACACAGCTCATTCTCGGATAATTATTATGCATGCATTTTTTGAACACATTTTAATTGAGACCACATGGAATACTTATTTTATAAATTTCTTCGTCACATCACAGAACCATTTAAAATGACCCAGAGAAGGTAAAAGGTGATAAAACGGTCAAAACCTAAAAAGCAGTGACCAGTCACATCACCTAAAACCTACAATTTTCCTTATGCACTCATATAATTTTAAACCTAAAATAATATTGTTGTTAAAACAAAAAATCACGAATATTTTATGTGTCATGTAGGCTAGCCTACCTATAAATATATGCCACATATGCATAGGCATATGAAATTGGCATATGATACTGCTATAAAGATCAAGGATGGGGATTACCCAGTGTTCAAATTATCACTCATTCTGAAGCCAAGAGAATATATGACACAAGAACATGAAAGTAATATTAGAATATTTCACACTGACAGAAATTAAACAGCTATATTGTGCTTGGTGTAAGTCCAGACGGCCTTCTGATAAGCAGAGCATTTTATGTATAACTGAAATAATTTAAAAAGCAAAAACAGCCTCTCGGGGTGTGTACGATTTTAATTTATTTATTTTATTGATTTCTAGAATTTTATCCTACGCCATAAAAGGAAATAATAAACATAAGCATCTACAACCACTTCGGGCCTTATTGCCTATTAAAACAGAAGCTCCATGATCATTAAAAATACATTTTATCTTTGTTGTTTCACTTACGTTGTATAAAAAGTATAGAAACAAATGCAATGATATCTGAATGATCCTAATTTAAGTGTAAAAGGCTGCCAAAAACTGCAATGTCAGATTTCATGTAGCTCGTGAGCTGACTGTGGTGTAATAAAACACTTTTCAGTTTCCACAATAAATTCTTTATGTATCAGAAAACGTGTGACGCTAATTTATTGGCATAATAAAATATAGATCATTTGTAACAGGTGCGTACTTGCTGGTTAGCAGGTAAACTGTATAAAAAAACCACAGGTTTAGTTAGAAGTAAATCAACCAGGCCACTGCTAGTGACTGCAAGAAAGAAAAGGACAAAATGTTTTCCTGAGGCTGATGCACTATGCATTATAAACATCGTGTTTAGATATGAAAGTCGTTCGTGGAGATGTGAATCTAACCTGCAATGGTGTCCTGCCGTACTTGTTCTTCTCATTAACGTTCACGTTGCTTTGCAGTGTCTGCTCAATTTCTTTCAGATCTCCAATCGCAGCTGCAGTGCTCAGCCTATCTATAGCTGTGTCCTCGGCCATTATATCCTGACAAAGGAGGTAGAATATCTCTGATGCTTGCGATTTAAAAAAAATGTCCGCTGCTTTAGATGTAAAAAGTACTACAAAGCTGTAGTAAATAGCCCGATCCTCCTGCCCCCCTAAAAAATATCCGTTGGAGATGCGCCAAGGTCCACCCACATTAATATCGTCCTACCGAAGCCATCGGAACCAGCGGAGAAAACAGGGATGCCATGCCATCTCTTATCAAATATATGCACAATCAAGAATTATATGGAATAAAAAAAAAGAAACATCCTCTTTTATATGATCAATGCGCGAAGTTCCTCCCCGCGTCCATGAATGACATGCAGCTCTCCTGTGGTCTTGGTCCAGATATGATCTCACATTCAAACAGATCTGTAGTAGTCACACGAAAAATGCTCGTATCTGAGAGCCAAACTTTCCTTTCATGAGTCCTCTGATATTAACTATATGCAGGTGCAACGAGCTGGAGAACTGCGATGCGTTCATGGCATTCGCAGATGTTGTCATTTCAAGCCTCCGAACGACCTCTGAAACAGATAAATAGAGGGAGAAGACTGTTATTCCGCGAGGAAATTTCTACTATGCATCCACTTGGGTTGCAAGGATGTGTTGTAAGTTTTATGCAAGCTTCCCGCCCATTTTGAATAGGCTATGAAACGTCAAACGCGAATCTTCTTTGATGTGCACATCAAAGAACGCTGGCGTGAGGGTTATCAAAACTTGTTAACTCAAACTAGTCCGGTATTTCAAACTGACACGCGTAGACAGAAGCTTTAATAGGTTTTCGGTCTGCGATCACGCATTTCGAACTGCAGGCGTGAATATCTACATAATGTTCTGCCGTAGTGATTCCTCGCGCACGGAGGTGCAGTTTCACTGTGACGACTCAGCCGATGATGGACGACGTCATAATGGATCGTTAAAATGAAACATTGTATCCACTACCTGCAGAATGGTTAGGCTACGTCGCGGGCATCGAGTTATCCTCTTCGACCGGTTTGTGGGCGTTGAATGAGCTGGTTAGAAGACAGCTGACTTTGTCAGAGAGTCTGCCGCTGTTGTTTGACATCACTCCGTTTTTGAAATAAAGGGCCGACACTTCCGCCCACTTTACTAACAGACGCTGAGTGAGGCGGGACTCAACGGTAATGCTGGGGGAGAGGCTGAGAGATGCACTTTCTGCTTTAGTCTCACAGGTTCTACCGTGTTAAACGTTCATCCTTGAACTGTAAAGGCTTTGAAGTGTTGGTACCAATATAAAATTCCCCTCTCCATACATGTGAAATTTATTCAAATGACTGGTAAGATGAAAGGGTGTAAGACAGTGCAAGGTTTATATTTAGTCATGAAACCTTCCAGAAGTACAATCAGTCTAAAAATGGCCAGTTTATCAATATTTCACCATGGCATTGGTTTGTTTATTCATTGTAATTAAAGACATATAGCACAGCAATAGCTAGCCTAATATGTTTACATTAACAGTCCACACTAATATATTAGTAGTAAGCTATACTGAGACATACAACTACATCCCTGCTCATACAAACTAAACTGAATTTGGTGGGTTTTAGAAGATTTTGGGCACTTTTGACTGTGCAAGGCTGCGAGACCAGCAAACCAGCGTAGGCTGGTTTATTTATTTTTTGTTTATTTTATGATTTTTTTTTCTCTTTCTCAGGCCAGGCAGCCAAGGCAAGGTTTATAAAAACTTAAGTTTAATTGCAACGTAGGCTATGTCTCTTGTTTGCTGGTTTAAGATGATCTAGCTTGTTTCCTAGCCTCTCAGCCTGACTCACTGAAAACCGATCTAAACACCTCTAAAACCAGCATTGTAGGGCTGGCATACCCGCTAAGACCAGTGTGAATTGGTTTATTGCAACAAATGTCTCTAGTTTGCTGGTGTAGGATGGCTTGACCTGGTTTTAGCTGGCCAAGATGGTGCTCTGCTGTATGACAAGCTGTAATTTCTCATTCGACCCATTTAAAATGGCTCTAAACCCATCTAAAACCAGTTTGGTAGGGCTTGCATATACCTGCTAAGACCAGCAATCCAACTTAAACTGGTTTAATTAATTTTTCAGCATAGATGACATAAAGGAAACCTGTTTAGTTAGAGTATCCTTAGTAAAATTAAATCAACCCTTCTAAAATTTAGTTTTACGATTTTTCTAAAATCTTACTAACGTTTGGGTGTTCACCAGGGTTGTGTTATATCTTCATGTTTTAAAAAAAAAAACTAATTTTGGGGGGTGGCAGTCGGGTAGTGAACTGTGAAAAAGTGGTACTGATCATTGTTTTGGTACTGTCTACAGTTTCAGAAAATATTTTTAAAGATTTTTTGTTGTAAAATGTCATGAGGTAGTCAAACATGTCGCTTGTACGACAGTCGATTCAAATTCAACCGCGGCCCTGCTGCTGCTTTAAAAATATACAGCTCTTTCCAACCGTGAGAGGGGCGCGACAGTTCACGGCACTTCTTTACGGCAGCCGTAAGATGTTCTGTTGCTTTGAACGCCGATCCAGAACAGCAAAGTGACGATAACAGAAAAACTGAAAGCCACCAAACACTGACAACACGGCCCCAAAGAGCAGCATTTATACTCAGTTACTTGCCGCACACTGATAAGCCGCGTCCTGAGCTGCTCTTTTGAAATCGGTGGTTGATATTTTTGAGGTTTTTACATGAGTCGTTAGCCTCTCACTGCAATGGCCTCCGACAGCAACATGGACAGAGAAATGATCCTAGCCGACTTTCAGGTGGGTTTCCTCTCATAAATACTGATCATCTGTGATTTTATAAGCTCTGGATGTGTAGATCAGACCCATTCTTGTGGCTGCTCAGTGTGTTAGCCGGGTAACGGCTATTTAAGTCACTTCTTTTTGTTGACATCTCTCCGGATGATCAGCTGTCAGTGGCTTTGTTTGAATTATTCAGCAAAAATGAAATCTGGAAAGCACATGACTAGACATAAGAACAATAGACAGCCTAAAATACATTATTTTGGTGTCGTCTGCTCATCTGGGACTAGAAAACATAACTGGACTGTCATCTGAAGCCTGATCTTTGTTTTTATGACCCTGTAATGGCCTGAAGCTGTCAGATGACCCTGTACAGTTTCTACACCGCCATGACCTGTCACATTCCATGTTTTTCTGTTTGTTTACCTTGAGATTTTAAATATGAGTCAGTTTACGAGTGTTGACAATATGTGTTTGTAATTTGCAAACTGTTTATTTCATAGAAACTGAAAGAGATCAGAATTATGTAGCAATTACAAATATTTTGAGGTGGCATTCACCAAAATTGAAGGTTGCTTATATACACTGTTACATTGTGACTATAAACTGAAAGGTTTACAATAAACATTTCTCATATAATTTAATAGCTTTTCCTGTGTTATATTGAAGAAAGGTTTAGCATGACCTTATATGTAAAGTGTACACACACACACATTACATATATATATATATATATATATATATATATATATATATATATATATATATATATATATATATATATATATATACGTATATGTATTCAGTGCATAATGCATATTATAATGCATATTTATGTAGCCTGCAACAAAATATAAATTCATTTATTATTCTCAGAAATGTATTTATTGGTCTGTTCTGTTATTTTGTTCTGTCAAAATAAAAAGAGGACTTTTTAGTTTGTTCATTTTAATATGCAAATATCAAAACCAGTTTGTTGTTTTCGTTTCAGGCATGTACCGGAATTGACAACATTGCTGAGGCAATCACACTTCTAGAGCTCAATAACTGGGACTTGGTGGTAAGATACACTTTATTTGTTAAATCTGTAAGACTGACACACAACTAGATTTGTTTCAAAGTACAAACAGTTTTAACACATGATTGTATCTCCTGTTTATTGTTTGTTTGTGATGATGCATCGGAGACAAAGCCACTATGTTTAGTACAAAGGCTATTTATTGGTACCATTGTTCACAGGACATTCTGGCACAGTTCTGTAGTAGCTGCGTTTCCATATACCAGTTACATTGACTTACAGCAGAAGAACTGTAGTCTGACATGTTTGTAATTCAAGGCTTTATTTTTATGTTTGTTTTTGACATTGTGAACAATTGGGTTATAATCAGGGGTATCATGTCACAGTCTTAGAAAGAAGTGCTAGAACTGTTACTGATGACCCCTAAAACAAAACCAGATGTTTTAGGGGTCATCAGTAACAGTTCTAGCACTTCTTTCTAAGACTGTGAGTTATTAATGTGTAATGATGTAATTTTATGGTATGCATGGGGGACTGGTTCAGATAATTTATTATAATATAAATCTTTATAATGAACCAAGCAAAATTGTAGCTGTACTCAACTGCCAGGGATCGGCCTGAATTTCCTTGTATGGAAAACAGCAGGATTAACTTTTTGATAATACCTTTTGTGCTTTATAGAAAAAAAACACAACCCCCCCAAAAAACACAATTCACTGTAATAATTACTGCAATGTCATCAGAGCCAAGTATATACTTGAACCAAAGTGAAAACATATTATTAAGTTTATTCCAGAATATTAACAATATTGCAAGCACTGCATCGATTCATGTATTTTGTAGAAACAAATGAATGTAAACTATCAGCACTGGACACTGCACTGGACTTGTGTCATGTGTCATTCAATTCAATAAGTGCTAAATGTTTTCAGTTGTGTTGTGTTGACAAAATATAAACTCTTTTTATTTATTTGATTAATTAATTAATTTATTTTTTGATGAATTCCCCCAACTAGGTCTATGGTTCTGCATGAACTTAGGCTAAATGACATATTTTGCCTTTAAAACTTTAAATTTTGTACCACAATAGTTGTAGAGCTTAATTATCAAATGTAAAAATTCTTGTTTTTTTGGATTGGTAAATACTTATGGCACCGTTAGGGGTGCATAAATTAGGACATTTCAAGTCAATAATGACATTCACTGCACCTTAAAAGCTGTTACATACTACATCAAAATGCACTGTATTGTAAATTGTTACAGATTATGAAAGATTATTACGTTCAAACATAGACAGTCTATTTAATACTGATCCAATGATAAAGCATTAGTAACTGAATTATTTGCGCTCTTTTAGGATTTTGTTTAGGTTTGGTTATATAAATCACTAATAACTAAACCTTTGCAAAAACATGACTAAGTTTTGATATTGCAGGATGAACTGTAATTGCTGTTATCAGTTATCGCAATATGAGCATGAACCGTTTCTGTCAATTTGCATCTTTAATTCAGTCTGATGATTCAGTCTCACTGCTGCTGCTCCATCAGGAATACTCAAAATCAGTTTGCATTTCTTTTTCCCCTCTTTTCTAATTATATGCTGATTCTGTGATGCATAGAATAACATTACAGTTCATACACATTTAATTTTAGAGAGGCGTCATTAGAGGCAATACACCACAGTAGTGAAATGCATGCCCAAACAAGGGACAAGATCTGTACGTTTTTTCAAGCAGGAACTGTTTCACTCCTACTGAACAAATAGTAGCTCCTTTGTTGCTCCTACTGTGCAGAGCTTATGTGTCTAAGTGTCTGTTTCAATCGATAATGTTATTTGAACAGACAGTAATGTCTGCTGCAAGTCTCGTCTGCAGATACCCACACCTTTTTATAACCTTTCATCTTATCTTTTGCAAACAGGTCATTTAGACGGATCAAAACGGTCCTAAAAATGCCTTGTTGCTGGAGTCCATCCCACCCTTTGAATACACGGTGTGGAAATTGTAATTGAAGTCCTCTTAGTCTTTTTACAAGCGTCCTGGTGATTTATGGTCTGGTATATCACCTTTCATTCGCCGCCGCACAAACATTTCATCTCTAGAGCCTAAAAAATATGCAACTGTGACAGGTGTCACACCACAGACAAAGGCAGACGTGCAGAGCTTGTTTTGATCGGGTGAATGTAAGAGAGGGTATGTCCTCTAGCAGTTTCCGTAGAGCAAATTTGCATGTGGCACTGCGTGTGACCCACTCTCACCCTAAAATAAGGTTCAAGCCATCTCGTATTTACAGACAGCAATGGTGGTATAAAGAATGCAGTGTCAGGACAGATCTAAAGTGACAGTTTTCAAACAAAATGAAGGAATTGTGGTTTTGCAGGCAGATTTTCCTCCACAAAGTTTCTTTTTATCTTAAAAGCAGGCTGTTTTACTATATTTAGCAGGAAGCTGGTTGTATGCTGGCAGCAATTCAAAGAAAACAGGCCCGAGCCATGGCGTGGTTAAGTGCACCTGTGAATGTGATGACTCGCTGTTCTACTCAGGGTTGTGAGGTTGATTGAGTCAAAATGTAGAGACGGGACAGCCAGCGAATGTTTGAACACCCCACGCTTAAACCAGGATGTGTGCCGTGCACACTTGATCACACAAACACTGCGCTGCACCTGAGCAAATCTTTCATGAGAAGTCAAATGGCCTTAGATGTGTAGAGCACTTTGTCTACATATTTGCAAGCGTTAAAGGGTTAAAAATATCTGATGGTCTGTCTCTACGGCAGACAAAACATCATTTCTGTGGCCTCTACCGGCATGGAAAAAATTTCGGAGCATAGCAAGCGTTGCGATGTACGTCTCTGTATACACTTTGTTATTTGGCTCAATCAGAAGCCATTCCATTCAGATCTGTATCCACCGAGAGTAAGTCTCCTTATCACAGTCTGGCTCCAGAACCCACTTGCTCACACATGCACAGACACAAACACATCAGGCCCATCTCTGTGCATTCCACTTCAGTCTGATGAGAGAAAGAGAGGGGGAAATATGTGGCCCACATTGTTGGATACTGCTTGTGTGTTTTATGTTTGGGTTGCTGTGTATCTCTGTTATTTCCGTTATCATCTTAAAAAAATGATCAGAATATTTAGACCACTATTTATTTAGGTATTTGATGTGAAATTTCAAGTAATGATATGATATATGCTATGCCATATCTTAAGTAAATTGATTCTCATTTGTTTATTTATACTACAGTTCAAAAGTAAAACAGTAAAAACAGCAGTATTGTGAATTACAATGTATTATAATTTTCTGTTTTAATATGTAATTTATTTATTCATGTAATTTATTCCTGTGATGCAAAGCTAATTTTTTTCAGCAGCCATTACTTCAGACTTTAGTGTCACATGATCCTTCAGAAATCATTCTAATATGCTGATTTGGTGCTCAAAAAATATTTCTTATTATTATCATCAGTGTAGAAAACAGTTCATCCTCTCTGAATAAAACGATTATTTTTTTAAAGGCTTTTATAAAAAAAAAAAGGTTTGAATAGTAGTGTAAAATAAATGAATTTATGAAACAAGAATGTATGACCTCATTACTTCATATTAAAAATATATTTGTGCTAGTTTTGTCACATTGCAGGATTATTTACATAAACTGCAAACAGCAGAGTGACTTAATAGTGCTCCAAATTTGCATGTGCATGCAATGTTCTGTATTACTTCTCGGCCTTACATAAACTCTGATCTTTTGCATACTGTATAATAGTGGAGTACACATATTCAAACATGCTGTGTTAATACGTTAAAGAAATAAAATATGTTTCCTTTTATACATTCACATGCATTGACTAAAAGGTTTCATGTTATGTCACTTTTGATTTGAACTTAATCCAACAGTTATTTCTTGTATTCATCAATAATTGGAATTCTCATTAAAATATATTTGTGTTTTCTTTGTAGGCAGCCATCAATGGAGTGATACCACAAGAAAATGGGATCTTGCAAAGGTAAGATGTTGATTTGTTGATTCTTATGAATCTAAAACTATCAACTCAGGCTTTCCCTTTACAAGATTATGGCAGAGATTCCACTCTATCGAATTGCATGTGGTAGTCTTTAGAGTAGAGATTAATTCTGGTAAACTCCAAAGACGGCACATTACCTGAATCAAGACCCGGCTGAGCTTGATGGCCCGAACGAGGTGGTTACTGTTTTCATGCCCCTGTAAAATGAAACTGGCCTCCTCTCAAAAGGGCATTCGTCTCTAAGCTCTAATGAGACCCAGCTGTGGCTGCTGCTGGTTCCCTGAATGTTAAGGAATCGAGGGGGAAATGTCAGAGCAGCGTGTGTTTCGGCTTGTTGGGCCTTTGGAAGAGCTCTTATCATGTCTGCTCATCTGATTAGTCAAATCAGAAGTCTTCTCTTCCATTTTATGTCTGGCTAATCAGCAAACTAACTACTGAACACAAAATCCTGCATCTAGCTTCATTTAATAATTTACAGTTAGCCTGTGTGTAAAGGAATCAATGCACGATCTCTTCCACAGTTAGCCTAGGTGTCAGTGTCTGGTGCAATTTTGAGAAAATTAAGCACAAAATTTAAATTTTGAGGAACTGTTACATGACAGGACAAAGCAATATTGATATGATCCACCTTCTTCACTCTATAGCATTCCAGAAGTTTTAAATACCTTTAGTGTAATATAATAAAATGTTATGTCTACTATCATTAATAAAATTAATATATATGAATAATTATAGTAGACAAAGAATTTGATCACAGATAATTACATTATTATGCAGTGTGTATATGTACACATACACAATGTATTATAATATAATGTAATTTTTGTGATCGACAGTTATTAGAAATATGACTGAAAGAGTTTTAGATTTTAGTGGAAGTTCATTAGGCCTGTAAGACATTGTTAATGGTTTTTAAATGCAAAATTCTCTTGTTATTATTTTTTTGTATAGTTATACTACACTACCATTCAAAAGTTTGGAATTGGAATTTTTCTATTCTTTCTGTCTTTCTTCAAAAAAAAAAAAAAAATAACTACAGACCCCAAACTTTTACACTGTATTGTGTATATATATACAGTAGTATTTATTGTGCATCACTGTAATGTATATAACATTTATTGTATATTTACTGTACATCAATTTGGTACCATGTCTTAAACCATTCTCTTTGCTACTTTAGGGTTAGGGTTAGGGAAGAAAATAAAATACGAGGGGAGGAAAAAGAAAGTGAGAATTAAAGTGTGTTGCGGAAATAATTGCGGTGAAATAGCAGTGCAGAAAAGGCTGTCATCTCATTTCCCTCTGGAAGTCTGCTCCCCAGCAATTACCCCCTTCGTGCCATTTCAACACCAGAGTCACAGGAAATCAAACAATCAAGTTTACTGCGGGGGTTTTCATAGCGGTTGGTTGATGACCTTGTTAATGGAGGAGAACAACCAACAAAGTTGGGAGCTTTTTATAGGACTCAGCACGGATGTAGCCAACTGTGGGTTCTGCACCGCTGGCCACGTTTCAGTATGTTAATACAGTGCCCTAAAAATACTGTTTAATGTGATGTGTTTGTGACCAGCGGTAGGATTATTTAGATGCTCACCACTATTTCATACATGCAAGTTTTTCTTCCCCCCCCCCCCCCCTTTTTCCAGTGTCTTTAGTTTGGTCTGCTTTGTATCGCAGTGAACTCATTCATGGTGTGTTTAGGCTGAATGTAAAGCTTTTCAGCATTCCATCGACCAATTAAATTCTGCCAGTTGCATTGTGGGTAAGAAAAGTAGTTGACAGCTTGCATTGTTGAGCACTCTTCACTGGGTTGTGAAGGTATATAGAGGGGCCAACCACCTTGGCACAGCGTTGGGCACTAAACCGTTGACACCCACAATTGAAAATGCAACAAACAGTTCTTGTTGTTTGTCTGTCTCGCTTGAAGAGTTTGTAAAGTGTTACACTACGCATTTAGCAGTATTGAGGTTTCCCTCAGTCGCCTTGGCCTGAAAGAGAGAGAAATTGAACAGAAACGCACACAAACACAACAGCAAAAAAATCTGACCCAATAACAGGAATTGAAACTTTGGGAAACAAAAGGCGTTTGTGAACACTCATTGTGTCCGCCGTCCATTTCTCCTTCCTCAACGGTCAGCGCTCATGAATGCACCAGAGTCTTAAGAACAAATATATTCAGACGGAGCGCGATCTGTGACGGTTTATTTAGAGGGTGTGTGAATGTAAGAGCTTGGACACGAGGACATGTTTTTCTCAAAGGCACGTAATTATGAATGGAGCCTGGCATGGCGACTTCCAGCCTGTGCATTCAGTGGGTGGCTGGCACCATACTGCAGGCTGTAGGATGGCACGGTTCACTCAAGTGCCCCCATTGAGTCGCCCGCCGCCAGCTGGATCTCTGCTCGGCGGGACCCGGAGACCTACGCACTGCTGCCAAGCCAAGCGTGTGTGCAGACTGCCATCTAGACGCTCACGGTGGAATAACTGTTGACTGAATGCCAGTGTCTGAGAGCAGGGAGAAGAGAAAAGATAGACATTAGTGGGTGAAAATTATATACAGATCACAAGATTGTTTAAAAATGGGCTGAGGATGCCGCAGGCTGTGGAACTCTACTGTTGCAGCTCCGCTCTAGAAAGATGTGTTATTAACCGCTCTCTCATATCTCCATGGAAGAACAAACATCTAGATTTGTTAATAATCTTGATGTAGCGTCTCATTGGTGAAGTCTATTTCTAACCACGTCAACTTCACAAATGTCATCTTGTGTAGGCCAAACTCTGAAATAAGTACAAGGGAAACCTCATCCTTAACGTCTGAGGTTTACCAGATTTGTATTTTGTCATCATCTTGGCCTTGTCACATGCTGTTTCTTGGTTTTGTTTTAGAAGCATCCAACGAAAGATGCATTTATTTATTTTAAGCCTCACGTTTTATTTCAAAGGCATAGTTCACCCAAAGGGATAGTTCACCCAAAACGAACATTCTGTTGTCATTTACTCACCCTCAAGTTTGTCCAAACTTCTATGAGTTTCTTGTGCTTAACAGAAGAAAGAAGGTATTTTGAAGAATGCTGTTGAACTCTGTTTGGTTACCAAAATCAGTACACTATGTGACCCTGGACCACAAAACCAGTCTTAAGTGTCAATTTTTCGCAATTGAGATTTATGCATCATCTGAAAGCTTTCCGTTGATGTATGGATTTTTAGAATCGGACAATATTTGACCGAGATTCAACTATTTGAAAATCTGGAATCTGAGGGTGCAAAAAAATCAAAATATTGAGAAAATCGCCTTTAAAGTTGTCCAAATGAAGTTCTTAGCAATGCATATTACTAATCAAAAATGAAGTTTTGATATATTTACGGTACGAAATTTACAAAATCTCTTCATGGAACATGATCTTTACTTAATATCCTAATGATTTTTGGCATAAAAGAAGAATTGTTAATTTTGACCCATACAATGTATTTTTGGCTATTGCTACAAATATACCCCAGCAACTTAAGACTAGTTTTGTGGTCCAGGGTCACATATGATGTAGGGCTGGGCGATAATTTGATAATGATAATTATCGCGATATAATTTTCCTCGATAAAACGATATAAAGAGTTCGATATAATGTTTATGCGAAAAAAAGCGGAACGGAACAGCACGACCCTTTTGAATCATGCCACACAGACCGTTTATCCTCTCGGATCACAGTTCAAACTGCTGCGCAGCGCAAGAATTAAACGGCACTGTGAGATCCAGTGTGAAGCGCTTGCATTCAGCGATGAACACAAATGACTCTGTGATTTAAACTAGTTTAAAGCCAAACAGGAGAAACACTGTGTGCAACAAGACAAGACTTTCCAATCTGCACATCCCCATCATTTACCATGGTTTTACTGTAGTAACACTCACTGCACCATGGTATTGTGGCAGAAATGTGGGATATTCACATTGAATTTTATTACAGGAGTAATGGTATGTGTGCATGTGTGGCTTGTGTGCATTTATACTGAATGTTTTTAGACTACTGTTTTTCATACAAATAGGCTACCTAAAAACCATATAGTTACATTTTTTACCACGGTATTGAGGTGTTATACCTGTGGTTTCAACTGTGTTTATCATGATTTAAATGTATGCAACTATGGGAGACCAATGCTTAATTAAAAAAAATAAATAAAAAAATAGCATGTAAAACTGGGGTTGCTACAATTATTACAGATGTTACTGATTTTAAGAATGAACAAAAATTTATCTCTGCATCCTAACTCCAGCTACTATCAAATGTAGGGGTGTGCGATTCTGCAAATTTTGGTATCGATCCGATACCAAGTAAATACAGGGCAAGTATTGCCGATATTGATACCGATACCGATACTTTTCCTTTTTAATAGCATACATTTAAATGACCAATTACACAAAATTAACAATAACTTATGTTGATATGACTAAAATATTACATTCACCTTAAAGCTATGTGGATATTATTTGCCTTTCTGAAAGGAATTTGCAAGCAGAGGAGCCCAGAATATGAAAGCAAAGTTTTGTGTTAAGCATTTTCCTCCCATAGAAAAGAGTTATAAAGAAAAAAAAAAAAACTTAACGTGACCTAATGCATTAAGAAAGTAATATTGAAAGGCCAACTCAGTATACTGATGATGCAAACTATATGCAGGCAAAGTGCATGCATGTTAAGTGTTTTCCTCTGACATAAAACCTTTATAAAGAAAAAACAACAACGTGGCTTAATGGTTGAAGACAGTAATACTGTAAAAGGCCAAATTCTGTAAATTTAATGGGTCTGGCTTCCAGTCTCATCTGCTTCCAGCAATTTTTAACTGTACAAAACAGCTAGTTTTGCTGCTTGTTTGGTAGTGCAAACTGGTGTTTCTTACCATATTATTTTAGTGAATTGTCTTAATTATAAACACACAGTGGATAGCACAAACAATTTTACCGTTTATTGCACTGTTATTTTTCTCATGATTTCCCTACCGTGCCTAATGAAGTGGAAGTCTCACACATTCAGTCTATGAAAAAAGCTTACTTCCACATTGAAAAAGGTGAATAAGTTTGGCGCTGTTGCCACAGCAGCGAATTTCTACTGTTCCATCTCTCGCTGTAGCCAATAATATGAGTCACGTAATGGCATAACAAAACACTAAAGCAGGGGAGGAGCAGTAATGTTTGCATACGAGAAGTGAAAATAGCGGTATATAAACACACAGATATGTCTATTCTTTGTTGAATGTATTAAGCAATATATTAGGTTTAGAGGAGAGAAAATTAACCTAAAGTATCGATCTAATCAGGCTAGTATCGATCCGATACCGATACCAACGTGGTATCGATATTATCAATATTAGGATCGATCCACCCACCCCTAATCAAATGTGCATTTCTACGAGACAAAAAAATGATATTATTATTATTATTAGTTATTAATTATTCATTGTTATCAGGCTTCCCAAACCTGTTTCTTGATTTGAAACAGTATCACTCATTAGAACATGCAGCAACTATTACATTTTCTAGTTAGATATTTATTTTAAGGAGAATTAATGGCCTGGTTTCTACAACTTTCCCTGTGGAGCAAAATTCTGGCTTCAAACTTGAAAGAAATAAAGATTTGACATTTATCGTGATAATTATCGATATCAACTGATATGAAAAATTATCGTGATTTTGGCCATATCGCCAATTTTCATTTCTGGGTGAACTATTCCTTTAAATACTACTTTTCTTTTGTTCCAACATCTGGAAATGTGGAATTTTTACAACTGAGAATTCCAGGCATGTAAAATTAATCAAAATTAGTTCATTCTTAAAAATCTTAGTCATTAAAATTTCTGTATTGATTGTTTTGTTTTGTATTAGAAATGGACCAACGTTTTAGTGGTTATTCTGTAGTAATGTTTCCCTCCAGTAAGCTGTAAACCACGATGACTGGATTGAGTCAGCGAATTCTGGAATTGGTGATGATGATCTAAGTTAGATTAGTCAGGTTTGTTAACAAATCATTTCACAAATCATTACAAATAACAATAAATTGGTTTATTGATATCTTTCTGACCTATATGAATGAATGAAAGCTAGGGCAGACTGCCTGATTTTCTCTTCTTTCTTTCATTTATTTTTTCTACAAAATGTAATCACCCAGAAAAGTGTTATCACCCAGCTCTTATATAAAGTTGGATATATAAATATGTACATACATACAGTAATCTCATGTAGAATGTTATATAATACATAGCATATCTCAACTGCTATATTATATACACTATATCTGTGTATATAATTACACTAATCTGCTAAATACAACAAGGCATGAAGATATTATAAACATTAACATCATGATTTTCTGTAAAACTGCTTTGAAACCGCGTGTATTGTGAAAATCGCTATTCAAATAAATTTGACTTGACTTTTCTAATTTTGATTCCTCATACAAAGCTGTCACTAGAAGACTGCTCAAATTTGACATATTATTATATTATACTATTATATGATATACTGTGTCTGTACTTCTTTTCCATCATGTCTAGTTGTTTTATTATAAACATTGAATGTGTGACTATTTTGTCCTATAGATGTCACTGAGGCTGTTTTTCTTTTTTTTTTCTGGACATTTCTTTAATTTATCCAATGTTTGGGTTTTCCTTTTTGTGTCTAACGAGTTTCTGAATGCCCCCGGAGCCTAACGTCTTTAACCTTTTGGTATTGTAATAAGGTGGTATAAAGTCAGGCATTGTGTGCTGTGCCTGGCCCCCCGCTCCTGCTCTTACAGCGATATGTGCTGACCCTGGTGGAGAAGAGAGGAGCCTTTGTCCCGCCAGCGCTCAGAGAAAAGACATTATTTACTGCCACAGGGGAACACGGGGGCACGGGGGAATTCAGCCATCAGCCGCTGAGAGAGAGAGAGAGAGTACGACAGAGAGAGAGAGAGAGAGAGCAAGTGCCAGAAAAAGCCGTTTTGTGTCCTCAGCAGAGCAAAAAAAAGGGTGATTTTCTCTGGGTTGGACAATCGAGCGTCTGTTGGGCCCTGCCCATATTATTATACCAGTAAAGCCTGTTTACATTGAGTCTGATACTGTTTGGATTTCAGCACCGCCGCCATTGTGGATCATGCAGAGTGGTGTAAGGAGGTGCAAGCTTTTCCGCTCTCTCTTTTCCTCTCCCTCACTTTATCTGTTTCTCTCCCTTCCAAGTCTCCTTTTCTAAAATCATCAAAAAGGTTTTCTATTTAGATGTTGGAGTCGATTTCTGCTTACAGTGGTCAGATAAAGTGAACATAAAATTGACAGGAGTTTCTGTTTTTAGATATTGTGCATTACATTGGTAGTTTTGCATGATTTTGGGGTTTTCAACCTAGGGCCCTCCATTCAGAAATTCAGTCACACATGGGTGATAATAATAATGATTTATTTTCTGTTTCAATGTCATTCTGTCATATATTCATATTCATATTCATATTCATATATATATATATATATATTCATATATATATATATATATATATATATATATATATATATATATATATATATATATATATTATATTATATATATTCATATACACACACACACACACACACACACACACACACATTATATACGTGTGTATAGATATGTATGTACTGTATGTATGTATATCAGAAAGTTAAAAAAAAAATTTTTTTTTTAAGAATTTTCTTACTCCCCAAGGCTGTATTTTTTTTTAATCAAAAATAAAGTAAAACCAATAATATTGTAAAATATAATTACAATTTAAAATCACTGTTTTTATTTATTATATTCATTTGTTATTATAATTTAAATTATATTTTAAAATGTAATTTAAAATTAAATGTTGTTCTTTTGGCAAAGCTGAATTTTCAGCAGCCATTACTCGAGTCTTCAGTGTCACATCATGCTTCAAAAATCATTCTGATATGCTGATTTGATGCTCAAGAAACATTTCTCATAATTATCAGTGCTGCTTATTATTTTTGTGGAAAGTGATATGTTTTTCAGGATTCTTTGATTAGAAATTTCAAAAGAATAGCATTTAACCCCAAACTTTTGAACACTATTTTTTTTGTGTGTGTGTGTGTGTATATATATATATATATATATATATATATATATATATATATATATATATATATATATATATATATATATATATATACATACACAGTCATGGCCAAAAATATCGGCACCCTTAGTAAATATGATCAAAGAAGGCTGTGAAAATTAATCTGCATTGTTAATCCTTTTGATCTGTTATTTAAAAAATTCACAAAAATCTAACCTTTCATTGGATAATAAGAATTTAAAATGGGGGAAAATATCATTATGAAATAAATGTTTTTCTCTAATACACATTGGCCACAAGTAACAGCACCCTTTTATTCAATACTTTTTGAAACCTCGATTTGCCAGTTTAACAGCTCTAAATTTTCTCCTATAATGCCTGATGAGGTTAGAAAACACTTGACAAGAGATCAGAGACCATTCCTTCATCCAGAATCACTCCAGACCCTTCAGATTCCCAGCTCCATGTTGGTGCTTCTTCTCTTCAGTTCACCCCACTCGTTTTCTATAGGGTTCAGGTCAGAGGACTGGAATGGCCAGCAGAAGCTTGGTTTTGTGCTCAGTGACCCATTTTTGTGTTGTTTTTGAGGTTTGTGTTTGGATTATTGTACGGTGGGAAGATTCAAACATGGCCCATTTATAAGATTTCTAACAGAGTCAGTCACTTATTGATTTTTTTATCTGTTGGTATTTGATAGAATCCATGATGTTGTGTGTCTAAACAAGATGTCCAGGACCTCCAGCAGAAATATAGGCCCAAAACATCAAAAATACAGCTGTATATTGCATTGTACACATGGGGTACTATTTATCCCTGTGTTCACCAAACCCATCTTGAGTGTTTGCTGCTAAAAAGCTCATTTTTTAGTTTCATCTGGCCATAGAAGCCAGTCCCATTTGAAGTTCCAGTCGTGTCTGATAACTGAATGTGCTGGAGTTTGTTTTTGGATGAGCTATAGGATAAATTTTCTTGAAACCCTCCCGAACAACATGTGGTGATGTAGGTGCTGTTTGACCATTTTTTAAAAGGTTTTCTGACCCTGAGACTCAACTATTTTCTGGAATTCTCCAGCTGTGGTCCTTGGAGAGTCTTTAGCCACTCAAACTCTCCTTCTCACCGTGCATTAGGACGATATAGACACACGTCCTCTTCCAGGCAGCTTCCTAACATTTTATGTTGATTGGAAATTCTTACTTATTGCCCTGATGGTGGAAATGGGGATTTTCTTAAAGCCACTTCACTAATTTGTGAAGCTCAATTATCAGAAATATATTCTTTGTTTTTTCTCATTGTGATGGATGATTAAGGGAATTTGTGCTTTGTTTTCCCTCCTATTTATGTTTCTGTGAAACAGGAAGCCATGGCTGGATAATTTCATGTTCATAATCACCCTGGAGTGCTCAAAATTGTGAATATGAATGGGAATATACTTCAGAGATATTTTACTCATAAGAATTTCTAGGGGTGCCAATAATTGTGTCCAACATGTATTTGAGAAAAACATTTATTTCATAATGATATTTCCCCCCATTTTAAAGTCTTATTATCCAATGAAATGTAAGATTTTTGTGAATTTTTTAAATAAAAGATCAAAAGGATTAATGATGCAGATTAATTTTCACAGCTTTCTTTGATCATATTTACCAAGGGTGCCGATATTTTTGGCCGTGACTGTGTGTGTATATACAAGGCTCGCAAAATCGCTAGCCCGACGTCCTGGGGCTGTTGTGATTTCCAGTCGGGCTATCAAAATGTTATCACTGCCTGCCCGACGGGCTCCTTAAATACAGACCTCCCGCGGGTCCTTAAAAACTCTTAAAGTGAGTTGTATCAAATTTAAGGCCATAAAATGTTTTAAATACGTTAAATGGTATAAGAAATGTCTTAATTATAATTTCAAGAGGTCTTACAGTTGGGGACGGAAAGACAAGAGTCGTGATACGTCAGGATTAAACTTTAAGGATTTAAGGCAATGATGTCATTGAATAAATATGAGCACTGCACGTTTCAAGTCAAAACGCGGCATGGATGTCTTTGTGAATGTATCTGAAGGGAACAGACTGTCCTCAGAAACGTGTCTTTGGCATTTTAATTTCATTTTACCTATAATTCCTGATAAAGCAGTGTTTATGAGCGCGGAGCTGCTTTGTGTACAGCGTTTCCGGGGAAACCGCAATATTTCAGCGCTCCTAAAGCGTCATCTCGTGGCAGAGAATGAATTTGCATTTCCAATAAGCCTTTCTTGCTGTTTATGGTCAGATCAATGCAAATATCAACTCATGTTTTTACACAGCAAATACATAGAGCTGTAAATGAGAAAGAAGTTAATGTGCCTTCTAAAAATATAAACAATTAAGGCAGTAATATGTATACGTTCTAAATTAACATTTATATGCTTGATTGACCCCTTTTCATAAAAATTATCTATAGCCTGAAATGCTGTTGTATAAGATTTTTGTTTTTGTGAAAACCTGTATCTGAACTGAAAATCATGTAATTTTATGGCTCAGTACTGTATGTTACCATAGACATTGTCCAACCCCGCTCATTCTGTGTTCATTTTACTCGTGCAGCTCTTAAAATGGGTCATAAATTGCTTTAAATTTATTTTAAAAAATTCTGCAGATACCCTTTAAATAGTGAAATAAGAGTCCTTCCTTCCTTTATATTTGTTGATATTTGTGTATTGAAAATATTTTTGATTGACATTTAAACTCCTATCTGATTTTCTATATTTAAAAAAAAAAGAAAGGTCTTTTTTTCATTTGGGCTAGTTAAAGTAATTTTCGGGCCACCAAAATCTGAAGAGTACCAGCCCGAAGGGTTACCAGGGATTTTGAAATTTTGCGAGCCCTGATATATATATATATATATATATATATATATATATATATATATGTATATGTATATGTATATGTATATGTATATGTATATATATGTGTATATGTATATATATATGTATATATGTATATATATGTATATATATACACACATATACACACACACATATATATATATATATATATATATATATATATATATATATACATATACATATACATATACATATACGTGTGTGTGTGTATATAGTGTATATGGTGTGTGTGTGTGTGTGTATCAGGTTTTAGTTATGATGGAGTGGTGCTTCTCGTAGCAATTTTAACATTGAGCTAATCCTCATTTTCCTCTGTCCTGTGTAGTAATTTCTCAAGTGAAGCATCTCAAACCGGCCCCTATGGACCCCACAGCCAATCAGAAGCCACAGCACCTGCGCCCTCAGCCCCGCCTTCTTCAGCATCAGCATCAACATCAGCATCAGCATCATCATCTTCCTCACCCCCATCCTCATCCAGCCCAGCCTTCTGCCCTGTCCAGCCCTCTCGGCACATCGTGGAACGGCAGTCTCGGATGCTCAACTTCCATGTGGAGTACAGACAGCGCTCCACAGAAGTGGTGCTGGAGGATGCCAGCACAATCGGTGAGTGCACACAATGTTTTGATACATTAACACGATATACATGATTGTTTAATCATTCAGTCTTTTTGTAGTTGACAGCTTACTGGCCCACATCCAAAAAAGAGTCTGCATGTCAGTGCTACTCTTGCAAAGGTAGCACACATGATTAGCACTGTCCTTTCTTAGAAGTACACGTCATACTGAGCATCTGGTAGCAGAATTCATGTGCTTGTTACCCACAATGCTGACAGGTTTCTCCATTTAGATTAGGCTTTTGTCAAATAGGCATGTCATCTGCAATAATTAATCTGTTCTAAAAAGTTTTCTCAGAAATGATTGGAGCATTTTCTTGGTAGATGTAGTTACTGAGCTTTGATTCTTGGTATGGCACAAGCCACTGAACTGAACCACAAACTGTTTATGTGACTGTATTTCTGTGAATGAAAGTTGAATCTTATGTCAAGCGAAGTCAACAGGAAGAGCTGTGAGCTGCAGGGTGTGTGGCGCTCAGCAAGCCACACAAATACAATGAAAAAGGAAGAAAATTGCTGCTGTGCCTTTTTGGTGTTGGTATAATAGTCGACTCATTGGTGTGTTAAACAAACAGTGTTATTTTTTCTTAATATAATATATAAATAAATGTTAATATAATAAATAAATAAATAAATGTATTTTAAATAATTAAATGTATTTTAATAATCCATTTATATAACTGAATATTGTTATTATATATGAATGTGTGCATTTATTAATCATATGAATGAATAGTATTCATTAATTTAAAATATTACAATATATTATGTTGCTTTTGTTTGGGTCTTTTTTTTTTATCTTACAGTTATTGTAATTATGTAATGTGTTGTGGATATGTGTCCTGCAGAGGTTGTTTTGTGGGTGACAAGTCTTTGACACGCAAGCATGGTTTCATCAAGTTTCTGTCTGAAGCTTGAAATTTGTTATGCATTTCAGTAGAAATGCATTTTAGAAGATCACTATGCTCTCAAACCAGTAGTTAGGATAATTAACTAAACTAGATTTAGAAATAAGGAAAAATACTTTACAGTTTAAGAACCAATGTTCTGGTGAATGCTTGTCTGCAGTACACACATGCATTTACTAGTACACATATACTAGCAGGTTTGACAAGTGAAATGTGTTTTTGATGAATGTTTTTAATTTTTGATTTTTTTTTTTTTTGTGGCAAAAAAGAAATTTAGCAGCTTGGCTCCTGAACTGGCTAAAGATAAGAAGCACTTCACTAAAACTTGACAAAACTAGACTAGATGCATGCTGTCCTCTAGTGGTAACTTACTGAACTGCCATGAAAATTTTATAACCTATTCTTATTTCTTTCTCTCTGCAGGAGATATTAAATCTATTTTAGAGACTGAGCTACAGGTGCCCGTCTCTAAAATGCAGTTAAAAGGCTGGAAGAGTGGAGACGTATCTGACAGTGTAAGAATGACACTATAGAACACATGCCGCTGATATTCAGATTAATACTGCATTAATATTTTTAATGCATTAATGATGCATCAATTATCTTATTTTGAATCTAAAACTTATACATGTGTTAAAAATAATTCAAATAAGTTGCAAATATATAGTGAAATTTGCGACTGCCATTTTGAGGGGTTGGGTTGAATCTAAAAATATCTGTTTTATTATTAGTGAAATTATTTGAGTGTTTTGTTTGTTTGTTTTCATTAAATTACTCTTTGTAATTTTTGTTATGCTTTGAAAATGGCAACTTTGAAAGTATTTATGATCTCTTTTATGTTTTTTTTTTTCTTCACTTTCTCTCAGACTGTTCTGCGGAGTTTACATCTGCCCAAGAACAACAGCTTGTATGTGCTCACTCCTGATATTGCCCCTTCCGCCAGTACCAGCCAGAGCAGGTATGTTTTTGCAAAGCCCTGAGCATCTATTTTCTGCATTGACATTAGGCATACAAGTACATTGCGTTTATTTGATTCTTTAGCTCAAACGGTGTTGCTAAAGCAGTGCTAAAAACAAGTAATGTACATGCACTTTCTGGAGTATACAAAAATGATCAAACAGGCTTGACACTAGCTCTTCTATCTAAAAGGTTGGACATCCATTCCTGCAGTTGCCATTTGTGACCCTGGATGACAAAACCAGTCTTAAGTGTCAATTTTTCGAAATTGAGATTTATGCACCACATGAAAGCTGAATGAATAAGCTTTCCATTGATATATGGTTCGTTAGGATCGAACAATATTTGTCTGAGATACAACTATTTGAAAATCTGAAATCTGAGGGTGCAAAAAAATCTAAATATTGAGAAAATCGCCTTTAAAGTTGTCCAAATGAAGTTCTTAGCAATGCATATTACTAATCAAAAATTAAGTTTTGATACATTTACGTTAAGAAATTTACAAAATATCTTCATGGAACATGATCTTTACTTAATATGCTAATGATTTTTGGCATAAAAGAAAAATCGATAATTTTGACCCATGCAATTTATTTTTGGCTATTGCTACAAATATACCCCAGTGACTTAAAACTGGTTTTGTGGTCCAGGGTCACATTTATATATGAGTGGCCCATCTCTTTATACAAATATATCTTATATCTAAAGCCTGAAGTTTATTTTTTTAGGGGTCTCAAAATCCAGATTCATCCCACCATCTAAAAGCTGACCATATATTTGTGTGAAACTTTCAAAAATATGGGCATTATACATTTGTGTTCTCAATACTTCAAAAACCTGTTTGAATGAGGTTGATGGCATCAAATTGCATTAGCCTTTCTATAATGTGTTTAATATAATGTGTCATTATGCACAAGAAGGATGCTTTTTGACAACAAAATGTTGTAGTTAACACATCTACCTGCAGGGGTTGACTGGACCTTGTTAACCAGACAAACCTTGATCCTTTGCGTTTAAGAGAATTCCCACATTCACCGCTAGGTGGCGTTGCATGACCGCATTTTAGATAGAGACACTAGATCAGCATTTTGATTGTAAGGCGTTTTATGCAATCCCTTTTTTCATTTATTTCTTTTTATTTAATTTATATTTACAAAACTTTTCAAAGGTTTGAGATCAGTAAGATTTTTAAAAAGATATTAATGCCCTTTGTGCAGCAAGGATATGTTAAATATATAAAAGATAATAGTCAAAACATTTATAATGTTACTATAGATTTACTTCTCAAATAAATGATCTTTATATAACGATAAGTAAAATAAATAATCTTTTGAACTTTCTGTTCATCAAAGAATCCTGAAAAAACATCGGTTTCCATGAAATATATTAAGCAGAACAATTGTTTTCAACATGGATAATAAGAAATGTTTCTTGAGTACCAAATCAGCATATTAGTGAATGATTTCTGAAGGATCATGTGACACAGAAAACTGGAGTAATGGCTGCTGACAGTTTTTTTTTTTTTTTTTTCATCTTTGCCATCACAGGAATAAGTGACATTCAAAAATATAATAGTTATTTTAAATTGCAATAATAACATTACTGTTTTTACTTTATTTGTGATCAAATAAAAGACTTATTGGGTCTGATAAACAGTTTAGGAATTTAGTAACACACGTGGATTTAGAGATGCTGTAACTCGATATACATTACATTAAAAAAAGAACTGAAGAAATATATCGCTGATTATCGCCCTGTGTCTTTATTTAAATAAGCAAGGTGTTGACATTGTGGTCAGAGCAGAGCGGTTCAAAGTAATAAATGAAAGTAACTTCAATTAGAAAGGGCTTCGTGTGTGTGTTATATTGATGTGCATGTGTTTGTGTGTGTAATTATGTGTTGATTAGCACTGCTGTAAGCCCCGGCGGGAGGTGGTGGCGATGCTGTCGAACGACTGGGTATAAACTGGAATCTCAGTCAGCTTGTGTGGACACTGTACTCTAGAGTGCGAAAACATTCTGAGAAAAGTACTAAATGGGCTGTAAACTAACATTGTGATAACAGTACCCTCCAAAGCACATCAGCACTTCATTTTTTTCCCTCCTGTTATTTGGCACCTTTTCAAACGCCTGCATTTCACATGGTCCAGAGGCATTTTGTGTGTGTTGTTTTTTTTCTTAGCTTTCGTTTTTTTTAGATTGCAACAAAAACACACATTACTGTGACGTACTGCATGCTATTGTGGACCACATTGCTGGTTACGGGTTTAACGGATCCGTCGAGGTCACATATATTACTGTGATCCTGACAGCTGCTCTCACTCGTCTCGTTTTTTCCTATCGGGCAGGTGACGTGCCACAGAGACCTTGTCACCTCTGTCTCTAAATGGCACAATATCTAATATCCAGCACCTACTAGAGTTCATCATCAGTGGCAGGCTCTAATTATTTCCCAGAAACTATTTTAGAGGAGTTGAAATGAGGGAGGAGAAGAGAGGGCCGGTGTTAGTTAGGTGTGACCCCATTGTTGCCCGTGATTGTCCTCTCCTGGTGCAGTGAGAAGAGGGCTTCCAGGAGGGCGAGCAGACAAGCTGTTAACTGCCTTTATAAATAACTGTCACAGAGAGACGGGGAGAGAGTGAAGTGTTCCTCAGCAGACTTCGCTCCTGCTCTACTGCTGTTCTTTGGTTGTATCTCTCAGGGGCAGTTCAGATGCTGTTTTCTCATCTGCTCAGGCATCTTTACTTACACTTATTTTGAACCTGGCTTGAGCGGAACGTCAGTGTTTCTGTGTGATTTAGCAAATTAATAGAAAGAAACTGTGTGAAATGGTAACTGGGTCACTTCTGTTACGCAGTACTTTTTCTTGTCCCCGTCATGCATGTCCTAATTTATTGGATAAAATGTTTAATTCAATTTGTACAGATGGAAATTATATTAGTTGGCTTTTTGTAATTACAAAATTACAAAGTAGCGAACGAAATGGCCAATATGAAATAAATTTAATTTCACTTTATTATTAAAAGGTACTTTATTGATATGATTGTGTTACAGTAAAAATACAGCAAGAGGTTGGTAAGGATTGCCTGGGAGAAAGAAAAATGAAAAAGTCTTGATTTATGGGAATAATTTATTCAATTATTCATTGATTAATTTTTTTTTATTTTTTGTTAGGTGTTTTTATTCACAAGTAATGGTAATTAGAAAAATAACAATACGCAATAAAGTAAAACATTTGCTTATTTTCCAATGTTTAAATAATCCAGGTAAACTTAAAGTATTTTTGTTGTGTTTATTATGTTACTGAGAGGAAAGCACACAACACATATTTACATATTCATTTAAACGTTACTTTCATCAGAGTGGACGGCATTGGGTTGTACGATAACAGTATAAGCTTAAATATGAAGGTCTTGTATATCCTTTTATAGAAATGATTTCCTAAATTACTATTATTATCATGATTTTTTTACATTTTACAAAGTTCAAATGGTGCTGCAAAACAGGAATAACCCAGTCGCCATTTACAAAAAAACACGCATATGCCTTGCAGAGTTTGGGGTCAGTAAGGGTCAGTTTTTTTTTTAAAGAAATTAATACTTTTGTTCAGCAAGGACGCATTGAATTGATCAAAATGACAGTAAAGAGATTTATGATATTACAAATGATTTAATTTCAAATAAATGCTTTTTAACTTTTTTTCAAAGAATAACTTTTCTTTGAAAAAGTGTTTTTAACATTGATAAAAAATGACAACTGTTTCTTAAGCAGCAACTCTGAATATTAGAATGATTTCTGAAGGATCATGTGACACTGAAGACTGCAGTGACAGCTGATAAAAATTCAACTTTTCCATCACAGGAATACATGTATATTAATTTTCGGGGGGGTTCTGTATTTTTGATCAAAGAAATGCAGCCTTGGTGAGCATAAGAGGCTCCTTAAAAAAAAACAAAGTTCTTTATCAGCTTGTTTTTAATTTAAATTAAAGTGTGAAGTCTCAGGATGCAGACTGTGAACAATGGGACAGTACTCAACAAATAAAAGCCACTGTAGGCAATTACTGCAAAGCATACCTCAGCACACCATATCCAAACATATTAATCAAACCCGTCTTCACACTGCGCCGCCTGCCTCATTTTCTTCCCTCTGTTTTGAATGCAAATACGGCACAGGCTTTGGAGCTTTCAAGACAGACACTCCATCCAAGGTAGTTACAGAAATCCAGTGATGAGCCAAGCTCATCTCGCTCGCTCTCCCTCTCGTTGAGGTATCCAAACCCCTAATCTCCAGCATAAATAATGGAACTTTATGAATAATTTAAAACGAATCATCTATTTCTGTTGCTTCCAGGAGATGTGTGTGTTTAAGGTTATTTTAATTTGAACTTCTGCTATTTCAAATACAAATGAGCAAATGAGTCAGTGCGCATTTGGTATTTATCTCATTTTCTGCGTCTGATCTCCTGTGAGACTTGGGGGCCCGAGGAATCTGCTGGTTTTGGCAGAAAGGAAAAACAGTTTAAACTACAGCAATTAGTACTTAGACTTGTCAAAGCAAAACAGGCGGTGCAGAAAAAAACATTTTGAGTAAGTGGCGGATGCTAAAATAAAATTTTAAAAGAAAGAAGGAAAGGATATGTTTGTGTTTTTGGGGTGGTGGTATAGGTCACCCTAAGAGTGTGCGTATGAGAAATTAGAGCAAGAGGTTGGTACTGCGGAATGAGAGGAACGAGACGGTAGGGCTTTAATAAAGTCTCAGTCTTGCAGGTTTCTGAGACGGCAGACTTATCACTGAACGAAACCAACCTGCTCTTCATTTACACAGTGGTTTATTTTTTGTCTATAGCAGCCAGAGACATTCTATTTCCAGTGCCTCCGATGGTGTGGAGAAGCTTTTAGGGTGAGTTTGGGGGGGGTCAGCTCCAGGTGCTGTTGGGACCACAGAGGGCTGAACCTGGTTAAGCTCCTACAGATGAACCTTATGCTGTAGATCTGTTGTGAGAGGAAATTTCACATAGTTTTAACTCCTTAGAGAGAAAAGTTCTACTTTGCAGTTTACTTTTTAACCCACAGTTTCATAACAACATCTTAAGTGGGACAAACCCAGTGCTCCGAATAAATTTATATTCTTTTTATATAACAATGCATTTTGCTTTTTGAAATTATTTATATTCTTTTTATTTATATTTTTATTCTTTTATTCAGTGAGGGCACATTAAATTAATCGAAAATGACATTAAAGACATTTATAATGTTAATATTTGTGTTTCCAAGAAATGCTTTTCGACTTTATATTCAAAGAATCCTAAATTTAAATGTATCCTGGTTCCCACAAAAATAGTAAGCATAATAATAAACATTAACATTTTAAAATATTAAAATGATGTTTTTATATAAAAATGAATTTTGTGTAAGATTATCTTTTATATGAATATATAAAACATTTATATAAAATCTATTGTTTTATAGGAATCTATCTGAGATTTTGTGTTTTCACATTTAGTATAATTATAATAATTTAAACACTTTTTAAAAATGTACAATTCTACTTTTGAAGAGGGATCATTTTGAAACTGATTTCTCTGTTCAATTCATTTGTGATCTGCAAGTTCATTCAATATCACTTAAGTTAGAAATAGTACAGTTACAATATGTATTTTGCTTTTATGTGAAGTACATTATGCGAACAGTACTAAATGAGCTGTTTTTAATATAGCTAGTAGTATATAGCAGATAATAAACATTGCTTAGCAATATATCAAACAAGGTTTTGATTTTGAGGGATTTTAAGAATCAATATTAGATTATTAATCTTTAAATCAATATTTTTTTACCCATACCTTATGCGCATTAGTCAATGCAAATATATTGTATCAGAATGCAAAATGTCTCCAAATCGTTCTTATTTGGTGAGAGTCTTGATACCCCAATTAACCCCCCCCCCTTTACAACTTGTATTCATGACTCTGTGTTTTTCCACTCTCCACAGAATCGCATATGCATCCTCCTCTCCTAGGCCACCGTTTCAATCTTCATCGCTAGCTACAACAAACATTACATTTACATATTGATTTCGCAGTTTTAGTCAATGTAAATAAGCTGCCATTACAGTAAATTTGGTCCTCTGTTAACATAAGCTTGTCCAAAGCTCCTCAGATTAAGGCGCTGGTTGCATAATTAATGTGTGCGTTACATATTAATTCCCAGACTCTCCTCTTCCTGACTGCTTTCATTCGAACCCTGATTAGCCGGCAGGCTCGCCTCTAAGCTGTTGATTCATATTCACACACACAGACGGAGCATTTGCTCAAAGCGCTACTTAACCCCCATCGTTTGTCATCAGATGAGGCCTTCTCTCCTACAGCTCAGCACCAAGGCTCCCATGAATCTCAAACCCGCTCTGAGGTCAGTGTGACAGCGGAGCGGACGAGCGGCACAAGCCCTCTTGTCCTTTTGTGTGACGTTTACACCTCTTAGCCCCAATCGATACCTCCAGATGGCCTTGGTGCTGGTGTGCGCCCATGCTGTGGCCCTTGGCTCTGCCCTGGCCTCCCGCCTCTGCCCTGGCCTCCCGCTACCCAAGCAGAGAAGTGGGGTGGCACAGGCTTGTCGGAGCCCAGAGACCCTGGGGAGACATAGACGAGCCCTGACTCGTCTACCACTGAACTCTAATGCTCCTCTCTCTCTCTTTTTTCCCCCTTCTGCCCTTCCTGCCGTTTAGCAGTGCCCAGCAAGGGTTGTCGAATCAGAACTACCTGCTTGTCATTAGCCACCGTGAAGCACAGAGAGATTACAGCCTCAACTTCCCTGCCAGCAAAACCATCCAGGAGGTGAGACAACCGCACACCTGTCTGTCACCTAGCCCCTCTGTCTGTCTGTCTACACCTGCTTGTCTGTCTGTCTCTCCACTGTGTTTCTGCCCGTGTTCTCGGCGACAATGTAATTATTACATGTTAAAATAATAGTCCTCATTGTGCTGGAGATGGTACCAATGATTAAGACCTGTGTTGAGCGAAAGCTAATTATCTCCTAGTCAAATTTCTTCCTTTCCAGAACGCCCATGGAACTGCTAACTTCAAGACTGCCTCAAAATATCACAACTGTGTGTTTAGGGTGAAACTATGCGTAAATTTTGTCGTGTGACCAGTACATTTAGAATGGGCCCATCATATACAGTTTCCAGTAATGTAAGAGATTCACATTGTTTTGCATTTCGAGGCAAATGTTCTGCATGGTAATTCATTCAAAACTAATTTTATTCATGTCTACAAAAACATATTGTACGTTTAGTGCAAAATTCAGATATTAAACTTTTTATTTAGCATGCCGCACAATAAGACTTTGGAACATAAGTAGTATATTTAGTACAGTATTTTTTTATTTTTATTTTTAAATGTAAATCGTTGACACATTTCCCCTTTATTATACCACTTGATACAGATTTCTATTTGGGATATTTTATGTTTTCTTCTAATTTCCAATGATAGCAGACATTCTGAAATATTAATATATAGCTTCTTTTTTTTCCCCCTCTTATTTCTCGTTGACTATTGTACAACTTGAGTAAAAATTCTTACAGCTAAATTTCCCACTCTCCCCTGTTCTGTGAAATGGAAATCTCTGAAATCTTGAGGTAGTAGGGGTTTGCTTGTTTCCTCTTTCTGGTGACATTATATTTTGTAGCAGGTGAGTTAATATTCTAGAAGACTGTTGTCTGTTGTGCGTCGTTCTGCTCATCACATTGTCTGCAATAACCAGAACTCAGTATTGAGCAGCATAAACCCCCCTGTGGCTCATCAGCTCCTTTCCCTCTCCCATCAGACCTGTGCGATGCCATTCTTTTCATCACTCTCCTTTTAACTACACTGTGTTGTATTTAAGGTTGGTTTGTATGGGACACAAAACCCAAACGCTCCATTCTGTACACACACCGACCCCTCCCTGAGTCCGTCGCATTCTCCTCGGCCTGCCCCAGTAACCTACACACAGCTTTCTGGAAATGGCTCCATTAATTATTCACAGCAGGTAGCACGCACCACGTCAAGTGTAACAAGCTCCCTGTGGACTGACAGCGCCACTTGAACCCCTCCCTTAGTGCTGGGGGAGTCGTGTTGGGCCAGTGCAGTGCCGTTTTGAAGAAACAGACATCTGTGATGGTCTTTTTTTTTTTTTTTTTTAACTTGAGGCAACTTGTTTAACTTGTGCAGATTCTTACTTTTAAATCTGCACTACAAAACCTCTTATTCTTAACGAGGTTTTGTCTTATTTTCCATTTAAAATTTTGGAAAATCCTTGAAACAAAATCAGAAGCAACAATGGTTACACTTTATTTTAAGGTGGCCTTGTTACAGTGTAATTATACATTTAAGTGCAGGGTAATATAAATTAACTACATATACTTACTATATGGTTATGGTTAGGATAAGGGTTTGGCTTAGGGTTACTTGCATGTAATTATGCATGTAACAAGGACACATTAAAATAAAGTGTTACCGCAACAATATAGACTTGTTTTCTGGGAAATTATCGTTATTTTTAAAAAGATTTTCTCTCATTTTTCTACTTAATTTTTCTAAAAGTCTTTGAAACAAGATCAGTTTACTTAAATGCCAACACTGCATAAGATATTAAGACTTATTTTTACTACGTAATAGTCTTCATTATTAACAACAACAACAAAAAACTAAAAACTAAAAATCTTACTCAAGAAGCACTTAAGATCTTAAGATTTAGATGATATGTTTAAGATTTTTTTCCTCTTTTGGAAGTCTGATAAGCTTGGTGCAAGCTTGGTGATATTTGTAAATATCAATTGTGAAAAGCACATGGAATTTTGTAAGAAACTGTTGGGTCAGAACGTTCTTCCTTAAAGGAAAAGTACCATTTTTAGTACCAAGTACCAAGCTCTTCCTTTATACGTTTCATACTCTATATACTTTAAGTCAGAATTAGTTCTTTTTTTTCATTGTAACTAAAGAACTGATTTTCTCTACCTCAGCTTTGTCCACGCAATCCCAGAATCCCTTTCCCGGCGAAACTGCCGCCTTGATGGCGCTGGTCACCATTACAGTAATCAGACTACTTGACAGGTTTGTAATGGTGCTAATTGAAGAGATTAAAGTGAGATGGGTGAGCGCTCTCTTTCCCTCAGCAGATGGTTTTGATGAGCACCTACTGTGAACCTTAAGTGTTTCTGCCGGGATTACAACAACTGGAGAGTAGAGCCCGCAGGGTAGAGAAAAGAGAAGCAGGAAGCGAAGCTGTTGGCTTGGTAGGGGAGCGAGTGACTGGACAAAGCTGAATCAAACGGGGCCGCTGTGGCCCCGACTGGCTTGATCCTCGGGCATTCTGTTTCTTTCTTCCTAAGATGGAGAACGAGGGGGAGAGGCAGAAGATTTGTTTTCTAAGGAGAAACAAATTGCGTGCGATACAAACTGTTTTTGTAAGGGAACACCTTATTGGTTGCTCGTCTCTCTCTCAGAGTTGGTTTAGTTAGCTGGAGAGTTCATTAGTTACTTTGGCTCCACAGGAAGATTTTCCCTCTTTTGGGATGGGAACATTTTTATCTAACGTGTCCAAGCACTTGCTTTTGTGCCCGAAAATGCCAGAAAATAAACATGTGAACGAGAAACAAAAGCTCAGCGGGATCCACTACGTTTCTTCACAAACGTCTCGTTGAGAAAAAGTTACTAACAAGTGAGAAGTTTTTGTTTTACAGTTGTGGCCCTAAAACTGAAGGCCTGTGTGAAAATGCAACAAAACAGCAACAGAGAGCTCTCACAATCTCCCCTCTCTCTTCTTTTCCCCATTCACCCCCTCGCAGCCACATATGGAGAGGACTCCTCTCCAGCCTTTCTTTTTCTGCTCATCTTTTGTCTTTGCTGAAGACCAGCCGATGCTTTTCTGCATGTGCATATCAATAGGAGCAGCAAAAGAGAGCGAGAGAAGAGAGTCCCTCAGTGCTGTCCCGTTGTTTGTCTTTGCCAAAGGCTCTCGCTCTGCCTCCAGGCTCCCAGGGAACGTACCCTTCCACTATTCGGCCCCGGACCCTGCTCTCCTCCTCTGATTGGCATTCCCAAACCCGAATTCGAGGCTACGCTTAAGCCTCAGAGCAAATGTTTGTCAGGAAAGTGGCGGGGAGAATAGGGCCGTCCGATAGGGCTCTGCCGTCCGTGACCAGACGACTCGTCCCAGGGATTTTTGCCGGCCCCACAGTGTTTCTCTCCGCAGCTGGAGAGATGAACGCAGAGGAAGAAAAGAAGGATGGAGAGTAAAAGAGTGTGAATGAAAGGCATCTGGTGCTGAAGAGCTTGTGACTGTTTAACGGCAACCTTTTCTTCTCTTTGATTTCTCTCCAGCCAAGGATTACTAGTACTTGGCATTTAGAAAGATTGGATCATTAATGTGCGTGCGTGTGTGTGTGTGTGTGTGTGTGTGTGTGTGTGCTTGCGCATGTTTGTCTGGGAGAGCGTACGTGTTTATTGACGTCTAAGTCATTTAATTTTGTATGATTTTTTTGAGCACTTTGGCTAGTCTTTTTTTATATGAAGAAATTAATTACATTAGTGAATTTAATAAAATAATCTTCTAGATTGTTAAACAATGTTTCTTTTTATTATAAATACATATAAATGATTAGATTAATCTTCAAATTGAACTCTGCAGTTTAGGTTCTGTCAATAAGGGGGCAGCAATACATAGATGCCTTTCAATTTTTTTGTATCTCAAATACTATTCTTTATCTTTGTAAATTTTGTGCAGTCCATCTTCTAAGCGGTATTTTTTGACACCATGGAATTGTTTGTTCTGAGGATACGTAATATTTATCTTATATGACAACCACACTGGAGAATATATGAATGAAAGAAAACCTTTTTAAATGAAAGGCGCTGTTACATGCAGTCCTTAAGAATATAATCCCGGCAGCTGAAATGTCTTTATCCGTGAGATCTTCCCGCATTTTCTGATATAATGTCAACATTTTCTGCTTTTTTTCCCTCATCCTTTTCACAGTGGATGTCTGTTCCCTGATGCTAAAAACTCTATTGTGACATTTAAAATGAAATGTCAGTGGAACTGGGTTTAATAGGACTGAGTCTTTTCCTTCGTTGTTTAATCAAACCTCATTGTTCCTTATGGGCAGTGGTTTGGGCAAGACAGAACAAATGTCAACCGTTACCGAACATTTTCAAACTCTCTTTACTTTCTCTCGGAAATCAGTGGTAAATAAACTTGTTATTTGGAGGATTTGTTTGTTTATCCTTTCCGTGTATATTTTTTTTCTCATTTAGTTGGGTAATGTTGGCTTTAATTTGCAGACCCCTGACTGCTAAGAGGAGGAATTCGTAGCTCATGAATAGGTAATGACACTTGTGTTTGTGAATATTGCAGCAGTATGGGGCTTTCTCCTTTTAAGTCAATTATAATTCGCAGTAGTTGCAGAACAAGCCCCTCACCCAACAAGTCACCTCTGATAAATTAACTTTTATACCACTTTTTTTCACTGACAGGTTCGCAGTGTGGTTTTATTTGCTATTTTCTTTTCTTATTCTCCAAGAGCGTTTCGAATTCACCTTCCAATATAGCTAAATCTGTTTTGAAGTCAAATAACAGTGAATAGCTTCTCTTTGGATGTTTGTCAAGATGGGATGAAGTCTGGCTGAAGTACCGAGTGGTATAGGTATATTGACAGTAGGGCAGTGCTCATAAAAAAGACCCAATGAAGTAAAGCGGTGAAATATCAGATTCTCGCAGAGGGCCGATTTGTTATAGCAGCTAAATGCTTCTGTCTGGCCCTTGGTGATGCCGTTACTTTCTACTTTCTCTTGGGCTGCGGTGCCATTTGACCCTAAACGGTTCATTACAGCCAAGAGCCGGTGTTTACGGCAGCCTGCCGGTCAGGCCTGGGCGGCCAAATCCCTGTAGCCCTCTGGTCAAACACAGATATTACACTCTGTAATAACATTGGCCAACCCAGCTGACCCTTGCTCGCTTCAATAAGAAAAACGCACAGCCCAGTGTGTGGGCTTGTGGATGGTTGAGAGTGTGTGTGTGTGAGAGATGGTAGAGTCTCCGACTTCAGCCGACCAAGGTGATGTTGTCAATATCTGAATTTGTTTCCCTTTATTGAGTTTGTGCCTGACCAAAATGGTCAGAAAGCTAACTTTAGCCATGGTTCTTTATATGTCTATATTACTGAAACATAAAAAAATAAACTTTTCTATCTGTATGGAAAGCCTTTAAATCATCCTTGTATCCTTATAAAAATCCTCTATAAATGAATGCTGTGGTCTTAAATTGTTTTGCTTTGGAACACAGATTTCACATTTTGTAGGTTGTAGTTTCCCTTGTATTTATTTCAGAGTTCGGCTTACACAAGATGACATTTGTGAAGTTGACATGGTTAGAAAAGGACTTCACCAATGAGACGCTACATCAAGATTATTAACAAATCTAGATGTTTGTTCTTCCATAGTGATATGAGAGAGCGGTTAATAATACACATCTTTTTAGAGCCTACAACATTTTGTAGGTTGTGAATACATTTTTTTTTTATCGGAGTAGCCTGTTTTACAAGAAAATACTTAAATTTTTTCTACTCCAAAATTTCATATTTAATTGAATGTGTTGCTTGCCGTTTTATTGTCATTTTGTAAAATTTATTAGCAGTTTCTAAGTGAAAATTGTTTCTACCAATTTTTTTTAGTTGACCAGAATTGCTCAAGAGTCAACAAATGATTGTAATTAAATCCAGTTATTAATATTATCATTAACTGAAAGCCCAACAATATGCTTAATTATTGACATGACATAGGATAAGTAATAATCACACAAGAGTATTAATCATTGTAATTTCTGAAGTCTTGAAAAAATATAAAATATAAAAGTATGTAAAATCAGCTGACATATTTTGGGTCACAACCCTCCAGTTAAGAACCTCTGTATTATTCCATCCTTAAATATTCATATTGTTAGTGGTTATATTTTGTCAACAGAAATGTCATGATTTGTATCTGTTAATGAATTCTTAACCCTTAAATCTCTTTCAACCCTACTTCATGTCCTTTGTTTTCACAAGCATCTTGCAGCCATCGTTTCTGCCTCCGTGGGCACGAGTCCTCAGTCTGGCAGAGGATACATGTCCACTCAGTGCGCTGGTGGTGGGATTTGGCCATGCGCTATGAGGGCTTTCCGCCACAATGGCTAGTTTTCTCTGCCTCTGTATCTAGCGCCGCGGGGTAGTGCATTCTCTGGGGATAATGCATTAGAATCTGCGGCCCATCCAGCTTTGGGTGACGCCTGCTTTGATCACCCCCGTCCTCCGCACATCAGCCTGGCGTTGGGCTTTAAACCAACAGCGGCATAGGAGCAGGGGCCAGCATCAACTGTTTAAATGCACGCAATGTTATTAAGTGCAGTTACACAGGGTTGAATAGCAGAAGGGAAATACTGTCCATTTTTCGAGTGAAGGGCTGTTGGCATTGGGCATTAGAACAGGCATCTGTGGAATTTTTTAGAACACGGAGCTCTTTTCCACTACTTGCCTTGTCTCCCTCCCATCAGTCACTTATATCTTAGTAGGTATATAAAATAATAGGTATACTTCGTGTTCTGATAGTGTCTAAACAAAGTGTTGTCTGGTAGTGTTTCTGAAATAAACTTGTTGTGTTTGTGTTTGTGGATTGTGTTGTGTTCTTGTACCTGTTATCTAATATTTTTGTATGTTTATATCTCAGGTGAAAAGGAACATTTCAGACCTGACAAACATCCCTGTGCGGCATCAACAGTGGGACGGCTGGCCTGCCTCTGCCTCAGATGACTCGGTATATTTTTTTTTACTCTCTCTTTTAGTTTTTTTTAATCCTGTGATGATTGTGCACCCGCCTTTTGCTCCAGTTTAATTAAAAACTCAGATTGAATAATTATGATATAGAGAATAAGTTGTAAATTAAGATTAGTAGAAGTGTCACTAACTATTTATCTATCTATCTAGCCTCAAATCCTGCACTGCATAACTCTAACTTGTTTTGCTTTGCTGTAATTGTTGCATTTTTGCTTTCAATGTGAAATGACAAATATCATGACAGAAATTGTGCCTTAGGAGTGTAAGAAAACAGGTTTCTTATAGAAGTTTAGACAAATTGAATAGAATTTCTTCTTTTCCGTACTGTTTAAGCATCACCCAATGTGAAAGTAAGATGTTGGTACTAATTAAGATGTCACACAGCAGCTCCTCTCCCTTGTCCTCTCTGTGTGGACATTACAGCTCATGTAGTGGGGGGTCAGTGACCTTTCTCGCCCTGTTCTGTGCTCCCAGCCTTTCAGTACAACTCGTTCACAGTGATCAGAGAGGGCCCTAACACCGAACCCTGAGGAACCCCACCTCCCAGCTTAGACATCCACGATAATCATCCGTACAATAACCATGGGAACTTTTTCTTTACTTATGACTAGTCATTGTGAAACTGAACAGTTAAGCATGGAAATTGCCCTTGTGCTTTTAACCATGTGTTTCTTTGGTCTATGCTCGTCATTGTGTCTTCATTTGCTATCAGGTGCCTGATTTAGGGAAAGTACGATTTCAAAGGGAGTGGCCTGATGAACAAACCTGTTTTGTGAGCACTGTTTGTTTCAGGTGTTGAAAGTCTCCCCCCCCCCAACTTCCATATTTGCATTGTCATCTTTCAAAAGAGTAAAATGTATCTGACCGCTTTTTTTTTTCTGAAGCTATTAAGTTGGTTTTGGTTACCACTATTTAAAGAACAAAATAAAACACAAAACCCTGTGACTACTTAGTATTTGAGAGTACCAGAACAAAAGACTATGACCCTATTGTCAGTAGCTTTATGAGCAGTGTTTCACAGGGCTCTTCAACAATGACTGCATTGTTTATTTTCAGTGTGCGTTTGTAAGGCTCATGTATCTCACCCATTGCATTTAGCTCATATTGTTAAAAGGGCGGTTGGAGTGATCGTTTCGTCCTTTAGCGAAAAGCACAACAGACACAAGGTCACTGAATTACACCCTCTCACCACAGACTGCCCACTTGAGTCGGGCCACTTCAGGGCTGAAGTGCACTCACCGAAGACCTCAACCCACAATCTTGTTTTTTTTTTGATGAAGAGGGCACCGCTCATGAATACTCTTTAAGGCACATTAAACCGTTAATGCCCAAGCAGTGATTGGTTATGTGTAGTCGTCATGCACTTGGCCACAGACCAGCTTTTCACCTCAACTTGTCTTAGCTTATAGGGAGGGACATATTATTAAAGCACCAGTCTTAATAATGGCCCCTGGCCCTTATTGAAATGCCTAGCCGTGCATTATACGCAAAGCTCTCGCATGGAAGGCAGGCCCTTTTTTGCGCGTATCTCATTAACCTTCCCTCATCTCCCGGGATTTGTACCAATAAACATGACAGCCCAGGCTTAGAAATACATTTACCAGCAGTCTGAGTCAATGCCTACTCCGCTGTGCTTTCATTACCCTTGGCTTGCTCATATACAGCGAGTCTCTCTGTGCTCCGTTCCACCTCATAAGGGTGAAAAATGGAAAACTGATCAGTAGTCAGTTTACATTTCACTTTTAAGCATATTGGTTTTGAAGGAGCTAGCGACAGGTTTGTTTGTTTTTGTTTTTTCTTGTACTGTTGAAATGGATTGAACTTAATATATTAATCGGTTTCAGAGGGAAGTCAGAACGTATACTTAGCTCTCAGTGCATCTTCAGTATTCGTGTTTTGTATTACTGTCAGGGAGTCAAATGAAGAAAATATGGTTTGATTTTTTTGATCCATTCGTGCAGTGAAACTGTTTAACCAGTTAACATTTAAACAGTGCGGTTGTTTTAACTGGATTTGTGATTAGCATTGTAAATTTGTCTCCGGGGAGAAAGGGATTACAATGTAAAAATCAGTGTACCTTCTTATGCCTTTTGAATCTGTGGGTGGATCTTAGCGGTTGTCTTGACGTCCCTATGCAGTGTCTGTAAATTCAAAGGAGGCTGTTTACCATAGTCATGTTTTAGCCCTTGTTTGTTTGAGTGGGTGTAGTCGGGATGTGTGTGGTGTGTTTGAGGGGCTGACACAGGCTTCTTCATATGGCAGGCCACTTGAGGACTGCTGTTTGCAGGCTGTGTTTGGCATTAACCGGCCAAACTTCGATATCTTTTCTGCCTGAACTTGGGCTGCACTACATTTTTTTTGTTGAATCCTACTATTGTGTTCTGGAGATTTCCAGCAATTTATGTAAATGATGCCAGTTCATCATTTTGTTTTATTAGTGAAGATGTATTTCATGGCTTATGTTAATGTAGTAATCTGAAAAAAAATTAATTGTGTTCAAGATTGATTGACTGTGCACTGTTCCCTTGACGCTATTATTAAAAATGTCCCAGCGTCAAATTGTAGCTCATGTTTATTTTATTTGTTCTCTTAATTTAGGCTCCTAATTGGTCCATTTCCCACCTCTGAGTTCCCTTTCTCACACACACACATTCTGAGCCAAAACACTTTCGAGCTCTTTTCATATTTCATTGCCAACCTCGTGGAGCACCTATGGGAATGATTGACAACTTCTGGAACGTCCTTATTAGAGTCTTTTCCCCCTTAATTGCTGACATTTATCCAGTGTTTCTTGGTGTTTGCTAATGTATTACTGCTGCTGCTCTCTGAGGGTCTCCGTGGCCCACGGCTGTTATGGGCTTTCAGCGTCACAGACCTGCGGAGGCGGCTTATTGGGCCTGCTGGTTGCCGTAGCGACGAGGCTCAGCTCTAAGCCCGTACAGAGCCCCTTGTGAGATTGCTGTCTGCAGGTGAAGTTTTCGAGAGAGAGGTATATACACTCTTATATTGCCAATCTTCTGTCTTCAGAATTGTCAGCTTGCTGTCGATCTCTACTCCCTGTCCCTTACTGGGACCGACTGACATAAATCATGCTTTACATGTTTAGATCAGTGCTGACTATGCCGGTGTCGTATTTAGCAGTGGGTAGTGGTGATCTATCATATGCAGGTGAAATGGATCTGTAATGTTTGATTTCGAAATGGAGGGGGTTTTCATTCATCTCGGTTTTAGTAAAGACGTTTCTCAGTTTTTCACACTGCATGATAGATTTAGAAACTGTTTTATTTTAGGAAACTCTAAATAAACATTATTAATTTTTAATTAATATTTTTTTAGTTATTATTTTAAAGTTATATATATTTACCTAATGCATATAAACTTATCATCACCAGCTTTAGTAATTTTTATTTTTATTTTGTACCTGTCAGTTACTATTTCAAATAATATTTTGTGTTAAAATTATCACTATTTTGACAGAAATTTGCACTACAGAATTATAACATTTTATTATTGTAAGAGGCATTTGCTTTTGTCTGCCATCCGGCATCCGACAAATCGTAGCAGTTACAGATTACACCTTAAACAGGTGAAAACAAAACATCGCCTAGCCTATTCACACTTTTTCTTTTTTTTTTCTCGAAGGGCTTAGTTCTGAAAGGTTCACTGGGCATTTTAAACACTGTATTTGACCCTAGATCTTAATCAAGACTGACACCTCTTCAAACCCCAACCTGAAAGGGTCCAACAGGTGTTTAGGGTGGGGCTTCTTATTTTTCTTTTCTTTTCTGGACTCCATACTCTCGCTTTTTTCGCGCTCTGTAGCTCTCTTGTCCTCATCTATCAAAGAAGGCAGACACAAGGTGCAGCTTGAGGCTTTCGGACGACTAGAGCAGCTGTCAGCAGTAATTATCTCCTTCACAGCCTGAGCGATGGAGAATGACAACAAATAGCTGAAAACAACCAAGAGGAGAAGTAAAAGTTAGCCTGAGAAATATGTTTAGTTGATAGTAGATGGAGAAGTCCTCTAAGATGAGAACAGAGAAAAAGAAATGGAATTCCTCTTTTGCATGGTGCTCAGTGCTAGGGGCTTTAATGCAAGTGTTAATGAAAGGGGTCCAAAAGAGGAGGATTTTGTTCTTTGTTTGGAGGTGGAGAGGGAGGTGTGGAAAGATGAGGGGGTGACCTCTCCCCTGTAGCCTGCGGCTCTGAGCACGCACACACACTTAAGCACCCAGACACACTCATACCGTTAGGCAGTGGGGTCAGAACATGGACGTTTCACTACTTACCTGTGACTTTAAGTGCCCTAATTCTAACCTGCTTCACGTGTTAAATCATGGAAAACAGGATTTACCTTGTTAGATAACGGTTATTTACTATGTAGATGTACTGTAATATTTACATTTCTGACTATTTATGAGAACTAAACTGAAAAAAAAAAATCGTCATTATGAGCACATTAAAGGGGTAATTCACCCAAAAATGAAAATTCTTGCTTATTTAATGTCATTTAAATACCTTTATGACTTACTTTATTTTGTATAGATGTTTTTTTTTTTTTTTTTGTCTAATAAAAAGTCATTAGAGATCAGGGTTGCTTGGAATTCAGAGACTATGAAAATGTCATACAGGTTTGAAACAACATGAGCATGAGTAAATGGTGACAGAAATTTCATTTTTGGGTGAACTATCCTTATAAATGTTCAAAACTAACCATTTGGATATCAATATCTATTCAGGATTAGACAACTTTACCAACCCAATCATCCAACCTGGTATGTGGAGGTTTGCATAACAAAGGTCATTTACATATTACAATATTTTAGGTCAGATAAATAGTTATGCAAAAACTTAATTACACTGGGAAAAAAAAACAATACGTAAAATTTACTTTAATTATTTTTCTTTTGCAAGTTTTTGGACGCAATTTTTTTTCAAACAAAATTAAAGTATGGAATTAAGTAAAATCTACTTAAAAAGTTTAAAAATCTACTTAAGTTTAAAATTACCAAAGGAAATAAGTAAATTTAACATGGTCAGTTAGAGTTTGAAATTATTTTAAGTTTACCATGCAATACTCAAGTATATTTAATCAGTCATGGTTTGTAAACTTTATTCAAACAACATGGTACTGAAAAAAAACCTTTTCACTTACAAACATGTAAGCAAGTAGACAGCTCGTTATTCTTTTTTTTAAATTTATGATTTATTTATTGAATTTTCAAAACAAGAAGACAGGCAGAAAGTAATAAAGGAAAAGGAGAGAAAAAACAGCTAAAGTAGGTTAAAAGGAAGTTAAGAAAAGAAATAATAATAAAAATAAATAAATAGCTTAGTAACAAATGTGTGCTACTAACATGACAATACAAGTGCACACTCGGGATAAATCGAGTAATAATAGTACAGTGTAGATGTATAATTTGCTGGAAAACAGCAAAAAATTTTACCTTATTAATTATTCATGCCCAAGTGCATGATGGGAACAACAGGATCATGACTTTGATATTTACTTAAACAATCTTTGTAAAAATAACAAACAATTCCAAGTAAAATACACTTGTAAGTACAAACTTTAAATTCTACAAGCCTAAATTGAGTACTAATATTGAATTTACACTTTTTTTTTTTTAATTCTTGCCTGAACTAAATTATTTAATGTAGAAATTACATTTGTTTTTCTGTAGTATTTACTTCACCACAAAATAATTTTTATTCATGTATGACTCTGCAGGCACCTTCAGTAGTGGCACAGTTTACCCTCTTTTCCCTATGATTTCTTCAGTGAGTTCTACATTTTCTCTGGCCTCCGACACTCTGATATTTCCGCGGAGAGAACATGTCTGATGCTCGGACAGTGCTTTTGGTTGTGTCACACAACAGTACTGTACATTGTCTCTCTGTACAGACAGTATGTCTTTAATTAGACCTTGTAGAAGAGAAACACTGTGATTCTTCTCTCTGTGTGGGCCATTACAAAGAAAGAGAGACTGTGTTGTGTGTTTGTGTGTTTTGGGGGATTTAGCACCCTGTTAAAGTACTTGACACTCTGAAATCCTGAGTTGCATTATGGGATATTATGGTGCTTTAACCAAAGCTTCTTTACACTTAATCTGTTATGTCTGTTAATCAATACCAAGACGTGACATCGGTCTTGGTATGGCTCAAATAATCAGTAAATTAAGTGTCATGCTTTTATTTTCATACCAACATTTGCATATGTCCTAATGGCTAGGCAATGAGAACTATTCTTTTAACTTTTCAAATGTAAAGTTTAGTTAAAGTTTAAATTATTTAATTTTATAGCCTGATCAAGATGCTCAAGAAAGTTGTTTTTATTGGGTAAAGTTACAAATCAGAGATATCTTATTTAACAGCTGATTTTTATTTTTTGTTCAAATGTCAAATGTGCAGAACAGTTTTAATAATAATAATAATATTATTATTTTTGATGTTGTCATTGTTGTTATCCTTTTTAAAAATTATTTATGCACAGTTGTTTTGGCATCTAAATTGTCACATTTATTTTTATCTTTGTTTTGAGCTTTAATTTTAAACTTAAATTGCATGTATTTCACGTTGTCTGCTGTTTCTTAAAAACTGAGTGATTGATGCAAACAGTACATTAAGTAATTTACCTGTGAAAATAGTTATGTCCTGTTATGTAAATGGTGTTATTGGGTGCAATTTGTTTTGAGTTCCACCTAATGATGCAGTTTATCAGTCGATCTAAAATTGAAGAACAATAACTTAAGTAGGTGATAAACTGGTATAAATATAGCATGAATTGAACCAAAAGTCTCTCTGAACCACATGAAAATAAAAGAGCACAAGAGCCCCCTGCAGTCAGGTATCCATTTTCTCTTTGTCGCCTTGTGTTTTAGTTTCTTCTGGTGTGTCTGTCTTGCTGCTTTAGACAGGTTTAAGACAGGCTAAGAGCTGAAAAATGTTTATCATTACTGTTGGTATAAAGTATAGACCGCTGTGGTCATTTAGGTATTGAAAATGAATATGTAAAAACAGACTGATTATAGAGTGTAATTGGTAATGTCAGGTAAGAGTCGAGAGAATAGACCTCTGTGCTGTAACTCCAGGGAGTTATGTGTGTGTGTGTGTGTGTGTGTGTATGGGGCTGGTCTGTAATGAGTCCCTGTAGTGTGGAGTGCTGCTGACATTTCCACTCTAGCCTGAGAGTTAATGAGGTACTCAGGCCTTCACCAGCAGCTCAGCGTATGCTGCATGTGATGCTCTTTAGAGTGCCAAACAGACAGTACCTCTGAAACCCTGCAAAGATGAATACTGGTGGTCTCTGCAAACTTTACTGGGAAATGCTATCTTAAAGGAATAGTTCACCCAATAATTCTATCATCGCAGGCTCCTCATGATGTTCCAAACCCAAAACGATAACTTCATAAATGTTAGCTATGATGACTTCATGGTCTTTTCCGTTAACAAAAAGGAGTGTTTCATTCTACATACAACAAAAAAGTTGGGGAAACAATGCTAAAATGTCTAATAAATCTATTTTTTGATTGCACAGATGACTCTGGCCGCCAGTGGAATCAGTTACCCCTGCCACCACCTCACTGTGTGCAGAAGATCTTCCCCTGCGCTCACGGTGGACCAGACAGACGAGGTAAAGCAGAACACACATCAACACCACTACAATGCACAAACAGTGTCAAAGCTGCTGTCGTTTACCTGTAGATGAGAACCACGAAGAAGTTCTGTTTCTCTCATAATTTTTACATTTATATATTTAATTTCTGCTGTTTTTGTTTTTTAATTTTTCAACATATGGAAAGCCAGCATGTGGTGCCAGTTTTGGCAATTCTAATGTTTTGTGGGATTTTTAATTAGACTGCTCCGCTCAGCCAAAATGGATAAATGATTGCCATTTTTATCTTTAATGAGAAACTCGTTGTTGGAATAGAAATGCTGTCCCGCTCTGAATTGATGAAATAATGTGTAGTGGGCACAGGGATCGCTGTTGAGTTGCCAGGCATAACACTGCAGCCAGACTTGCCCCTGTGTTTCAAGTCTGATGGCAACCTTTCAACAGATTGGCAACTATTACATTCTCTGCACCGTTCGTATTAGGTTTGGTCCCCAATGTAGAATTAAAATGGGAACTATTTTATGAACTATTATACTTTTTTTATGGAGTTATAATTGGGTGGTCACTAATATAGGCATTTTTGGCTGACACTAATAGCTATTTTTGTTGTTATTGCCAGGATTTTTAAATCTTTTGTATGTTTATCAACACACATACCTTTCAGGGAAATTAGATTTAACATTTTGATATACAGTAGAAAAGATTTTTAGTAGTTTTAGAACCTTACATGGAGAAAAAAAATTTAAGAGGCCTTTTTAGTTCATAACAAATTATTATTATTATTTGTTTTGTTTTTTTTTAAATTGTAATTTTACTTAAAAAATAGGTTTTGATATTGTCATTAAATATATTAGCCTAATCTAGGGATTGGCAAATTTAGTCATTCATGCCACAGTTGACCCTGAAGCAATTTAGAATGAGAGAGAATTAGTTTTTAATGTGTTTACTTATTTATTTTAGAAATGTTCATGTTCCTCGTCGCATCCCCATTGGTGTGATCACAGATAAATTGTGCATCTCTAGTTTTGTCACATTAATTGCTTTATTTTTAAGAAATTGCTTCTGTGTCTGTGTTGCAGTGCACAGATGTTCACATGGTCAGTGACAGTGAGGGAGATGATTTCGAGGATGCACCTGAGTTTGGTGTAGATGAATCTGAAATCTTTGGCATGGGAAGCTCAAGTTGTCGAAAGTCTCCGATGAGTAAGTTATACTGTGTCATTTCATCTGGGGTTGACCATGAAGGAATGGTGTTTACTGGGTATCTGTATTGATTTTTTCCTTCATCTTTCCTCAGTGCCAGAGAACAGTGAAAATGAGGGTGATGCCTTACTGCACTTTACTGCTGAATTTTCTAGAAGGTGAGATCCCTGGACAAAGTAACATTTGTCATCCAATTTCACTAAAGAAAACCAAACATAAACTGCATTTCTTTGTAGCTCAGTATGCGGTGTCTTGTACACATTTTTTCATTACTGCTGCTAGTTTTGAATAAGGTGTTTTTAATGTTTGAAAATAGCTACTCTGATATTTGGTGTTTGCTTATTTGTGTGTGATATTTGCTTAGTGTGTGCATGTGTGCTTTGTAGATATGGCGATTGCCATCCTGTGTTCTACATCGGCTCCTTGGAAGCAGCATCTCAAGAGGCCTTTTACGGCAAAGCCAGAGATGTGAGTATAAACTCCATAATTTACCAATCAATAAATATGTAATTTATATCATGATTTTATTTAAATGTATTTTTTAATTAAACAATTTACTTTTTTATTCTAAGTGATTTATTTAATTTAATATTATTAATGGTGACGGTCAGAGGTGGTACTGGAAATGATTGGAAAAACAGTGGGAGGTGGGATCAGGAAATGACCCGAGCCAGATTCCAGAAACCTACGTTGCCCACATATAAGCATATGCACTACCAGGTTACGTTTCTAACATTTCTTCTGAGACTCATATGCACAGGTATATAAACAACACTAAACGTTTGATTGGCAGAACTGGCCCCCCATCATGATAAATCCCCATCAAATTTCCGTTTCCCATTTGAACAGCTGAAGCTTTATTTAGAACAGCTTTGCGCTGGTTTTCCCGCTGTGTCCTCATAAGGAGGCTTGTATCAACTGACAGCTTGTGTGGATTACGGTCTTATTAGACTGGGAGGATGCAGCAAGATGTTCAGGGGGTTTTTGAGCATGAGGAGCGGGCTGGAATGGCTTCCTGCCTGCAGCCCAGCTGATCTCCTCCTCTCCTCAGCACAGGCACAATATGGCCGCCGCTCTCCCCCGAGGACACAGTTCAGTGTGTCAGTAAAAACAAACTAATGTAAGAAGAAGAGATGACCCTCTGTGTTCCTCTCTTGCAGACAGTCAGTGTTTTTCTTCACGGGTCATACTTTTTCACTCTTTTATCCATGTGTGCTTCTCTAGTATGCCATTCGCAGTTGTTCTCCTTTTGGGCTTCAGCCAGAGGATTTATCTTTAGGAAGGATTTAACAGGACATATTTAAGGTATGCGTCATTAAAAAGTACTTTTGAGTAAAAAATGATGAAAGATGAATAGAAATGTCTAAAAATGGATCGACGTCAACTGGAATGTTGTTCCGGTACAGCAAAGTCCCAAAAGACTTATGAAAATATTTTTAGTGTATTTTACGATAAACACTAAATTGGGGGGATGGGGGATGGACCTTGGTCCGTCTAATGGGGTTTAGGAGAAGCCACCTCCAGATACATTTTTTTGTTCATTTTGAAGTTAAATGCCTCAATCTGGTTTAAAATTAAGTGCTCCAACTCATTTTTAGTAGGGCTGGGTAAAAAATATCGATATCTCGATATTAATCGATTCTCATTTTTATGGAACGACATCCATTCTTAAATCCCAAGAATCGATTAGTCTAGCCAGTTTTCAGTTAATGGACAGAACATTGAAGGCCAATTCCCATCCAATATCTCGCAATAAACATTGTGCTTTGGTACTTTTAATATGAAAAAAGTCTCAGATTTCAAATTCTTTTCTCTATAAATGCTGTTTTGGTACTGTTTAATGTGGAGTGACAGATCGCTGTAGTGCCTACAGACGCAGCAGCGCAAGGCGCACATGAACCGATCACCTGCTCCACATTAATAGCAGTTTCAGCACAAAATAAACATGACTAAACATCCGAAGATAAGTTAAAAGAAAGAGTACAACTTTACAATCCGTATCCTGTCTCATGTAATCGCTCAGTCAGTATTTCAGCCACACAAAGATGTCAATAGAACGATAAACAATGTCACGTAACGTCACATTAACCTCAGAAAAACATATTCGGTGACCATAAACACATTAGTCAGATAGAAAAATAAACTTTAGAGAGGGCATTTTGCTAAATATGTGCACCATATAACATATTCATTATAAATTTTACTGTTCTTCAATGTTTAATTTATGTTTGAATAAATCCAAAAAGTTATGACAGCCACCACCATTATGTTTATATTTAAAAAAAAAACGAATTGAAGTAGAACTATTATTATGTAATTGTAACTTTATTATATTAAGTGTAACTTTAACAAATCAGTCAATTTTAACCTTCAATATTATAGTAATGTAGTACCAACTGACTCTCATGTGTATTTTACAGCATTAGTTTTTAGATTTTTTTTTTCCTTGAGAAAATTTGGCATGTACTGTACCTGATATATATCCAAAATAATTGATATTGAATTGAATTGGTAATCGAATCGAATCGCAAGCTTGTGAATGAGAATCGAATCGAATTGTGAAATTTGTGTCAAAACCCAGCCCCTAATTTTAGTGTCGAAATTAAACAGAATAAAAAAACCTTGCATTGATGTTAAAGTGGAAGCCAAATAATTAGAATATAATCATAATAATAATTTTATTATTATTATCCATAAGACAGTAATATATTACTATTGTATTAAAACTACACCGTAAATTAAATGTAAATGAACAATACATTTCATTTGAATTTCATAAAGTGTGTGTGTGTATAAATAAATAAATATATATATATATATATATATATATATATATATATATATATATATATATATATACATATATATATACATATATATATATATATATATATATACATATATATATATATATATATATATATATGTATATATATATATATATATATATATATATATATATACATATACATTTTTTATATCTTCTCTTGTAGGCTTTTATTTTGGCGAAAAATTGCAGCTTCAGTGGAAACAGGTTTACAAAACGTCTATTTACAAATTTTGCGAAATGCTTTAATCATACGACCACAAATATGTCAGAAATTATGCAAATGTGAAAGTAATGCATGACTGGTGCCTGTTGCATTCCCAAATGCATGTTAAACTCACAGCACATGCACTGTGAAGCAAAAACATCAGATCACGAGCTGATCATGTGCACACTTCTCTTTCAAACGTGCTGTGCAACAGACGATATGTTTAATTAAATAACTTATTTTTATTTTGGTTTCATTGACAAATGCATTGTAAAAGCAATAGTGCAAAATGTGTTATTTTACTATCAAAAGTGTACAAAATATTTAAATTTTCAATACAAAACTGAAGCAGGACAGATTAGATTGTGGCAGGCTGCCAAAATCTAGGCAGTTAATGGGAAACACTGATGAAATTTCTGCACACTAACATCATCATATAGAACTGCAAAAACAAAGACCAGTAAAATAGGATTCTCAAAGGGAAGCATTCAAGAAACCCATTTCAAACTACTCGGACCATCGCTTGAGCCACTGTGCTCACCACCTTTGAGTCAGCCGGTGTTCTCGTTAAGTGTAGGTTGTTTAGCCACGGCTGTGAACATTTCATGTGCACGTGTGCATGTGTGGGATTGATTTTTCTGAGGGCACTTGTGCCCCTCTCTCATAGGCCTGAGAGGCTAATCGCTAAGTAAAACACTACATGTGATGAAGTGTTTCTGGAGTGGGAGATGCTCCCAATCCATCCTTAATGAAAATGCTGGAGGCCCTGGAGTTCATATGGAGGATCAGCGGAAGACTCTTGAGTCAGGCCACCCATCAGCACACAGGCCTCATCACAAATCCCCTTAACATCCAGCTAATCACACTAACCCTCCTCTACCACCCGCACAAAGACGGCCATCAAAATTCATAGCTCCTTCGCACCTTTCATGGGTTTTTCATGCATGAGCTTCATAGCGGAGCCTCCGTGACGAAGTGATTTTTTTTGGTCCGCGAGAAAAGAGATGCAGAGAGAGATGAGTTTTCTGACACCCGAAAGACTTATTGACAGTGCTGTTCTAACAGGAGAACTGATGAAAAATGACTCTTGTCTTTGTACATTGATCAAAATAATTTATTGACGTGTCAGTCGTGCACGTCCACAAGAGAAGTAACAATGTCTGATTCATGAGTGATTCATTCTTGTGAGGCAAATCCTAATGTTTCACAGCACACTGGAGAGGAAGATTATAATCGCTGTTATAATTTAATAAATAATAATGACTTGCATGTTATTCTGTTTGTTTCATAGCTATCAGAAGACTTGGAATATAGTGTGTGAGTCGTGTGAACCACTTTTATGATACTTTTATGGTGCTTTTGCATCCTTTTCAAAACTTAAGAAAAAACATTTCTTTAAAAATTATCCTTTTTTGCCCTCTGGAAAAAAGAAAGTCATTTGGGTTTTGGAGTGACGTGGGTGACTAAATAATGACAGAATTTTTATTTCTGGGTGGACTGGTCCTTTAAGAGTTGTATTACATGTACAAGGCAGCTCTTAAAGCTAAACGCTAATTATACAAAAAGATTATTATTATTATTACTACTAGATTATTGTTCAGTTTTTGTGGGAGAATCTCTTATAGTATTGTAAGTGCCATCTGTTAAAGCAGTCCGCTACAGGTCAAGAGAGAGCAGTAATATGAACTTCTCATTTCCCATTGTTTGCTTTCCTACAGGCAAAAGAGGATGATCACTTTCACCGTCTCTCCCCCTCCAGCACATAGCCTACACATTGCCTGTAATTAAAAACATCCTTGCACAATACAATTTTACAAGATGATAGTTACACTCATGACTAAGACAGTGCCTTAAGTATGAGTTTGACCAAGTAGCACTTCACCAAAGGTCTTATTTTTGGATTCAACTTAGACTAATCTATGCTTTTATTTAACTGAATTAAAAAAAAATATGGCTACTCTTAAAGAAAAATTAGATGACTAATTTATAAGACTAGTCTAATTCTGTAAATAGCATTAGATAAAAACTAGCTGTTTCTTACATCACAAGAAATAACGTGATGTTAATATCATTAGCAGGACATTTTGCCACTCGCTTTATTTCGGTTTCTGCAGTGTTACACTGGTAGCTCTGCCCACAGTGAAATCTCATTGGTCCAAAATCTCTATTGATAGCTCATTAATAAAACCACAATGTAATGGAAGTAGTAGCAGATTGCATTGTGGTGTACATCCAAGTGAAGTAGATTATTAAAAAAGAAGAAATGTAGGATGAGCGACTTGGTTCTGTTCTTTGGTTGTTGATTGAATGGAGGCAGATCTAAATGCAAGCTTGCAATTGATTGTATAAAAAGTGGTGGGGTTTCATTGGACTTAAAGACCGTTTTTTAACTGGAAGATCAAGTTATATAATTTTAATATAATTTTCGAACTCCAAAAATGAAACATGCTTGGATGAATCATTCACGAAAAGATCAATAAGTTTCATTTAGAAAATATTTTTTCAAATTTTCATTTCATGCTGACTTTAAACATTTAAATGTCTTACTTAGCTTTGATTTGTGCTTCATAGCATTTCGTTCAGTTTTTGGTATCACATTAATGCTGGGAACTTTGCCTGGTGTAATACTAAATTTCGAACCATTATTTGTACATTTGGAAGACACTTTTACTAACTGCTAGGGCTGCCCTTGTCTAAGGATTTTTCTGGTCGACTAGTAGTCGTTCATTTTAAGCATTAGTCGACTAATCGCACGTTTATTAATAAACCATTTAAATCATTATAATGAGCCTTTAATTGCCTACATAGCTTAATAAAAGCATAACGCACATGCATAAAGCTTGCCACAGCACACCGGCAGAAGTAATGATTATGACTGTGTCAAGAAAAAACAGTAAGGAGGCTGCATTAACATTTTAATAATTCACTGATAAACAAGTGCTTTCTTTGGCTTTAGCTTAGATGAAGTCTGCGACACTGACTCATTATCTCCGCAGTAGTGATGCGCCTGTATGCATGTTTCATATGGATTACGTAATCTGAGAATATTTGTTTTCCATTTGAATTGGTTCATTTGAAAGTAGACATTTTACTCTCTATAGGTAGCCTATATTTTTTATGTCTGTAAGGCAAAGATATACACGGAGTTTTGCGCTCAAGTTCACTGAGACCGAGACGGCAGAAAGTGCATCCTGTTTGCTTTCATTATTTTACAAAAACACATTTTGTTGTTATTTTGAGTGCACACAAATAAACGTAGAGTCTTTTAGGGTTGCACGATACACCGGTACTACGGTAGTATCGCGATACTAAAGCTTAAAAATACCCACGGTGCCATTGCATTTTTTAAACGGTAGTATCGTCCATACGGTACCGTAAGATATGTGGTATGCACGTCAGGAACACTGTTTAAAACGTTTATTTGAACATGCATGCCAGTTGATTGCCAAATGTCTTTCTGCTGTACTCTGTGTAGTATAGTCTGTGTATACGCGTTATATGATATTGAGTGTTTCCCGATGCTTCAGTTTAGTTTGCAATGGGAAGTTGTTCATGCTGCTGTTTATCAGAAGTAAGGGTCTGATTCAGACCATCTGATGTCATTTAAAAAAAAACAGCAGCTCAAGCATCACTTATTCAACATCATAATATCTTACAAGAAAGTATTCTTGCAGTTTTATTCATTTGACCACTTCTAGAACAGGTGTAATAGTTTCTGGAAACACAAATGCAAATCCATTCATCAGCATAGCGGCTTTGCACTTGGTTCTTATCAGTCAATCATTACATATATATTTTTATTCATTTATAATGTTATGTTTTAATATACATGCTGCTAACTCGGAAATTTCAAGATATGCTAGCAAAAAATGCTCCTGACAGTCCGGCAATACGACACAAGCAAGAGTGCTGTTTTTGTTTTGTTTCTGTGTTCGAACCCAAATCTGCATTGGCTTGGGCGAATCACTGATTCACTAAGCCACTCATAAAAAGTCATTTGATTCGCTTCTGAAGGATTCAGCTGTTTTGAAAGAATCGTTTGAACGACTCAGTGATTCAATCACAAACTTCTGCCACCTGCTGGCCGTTTTTAAGTCTCCCATTTAAAAGTAGGCATATTACATTATTTTCCAACATATTTCTATATTCAGAATTTAGTTTTTAAAACATTATTTGTGCAATTATAAATACAGTCTAAATGTATAAATGCCACATCTAAATGTCACTTCATGCAGCTTCTGTGCAGTGCTAAGATCATTTGTTTTGTTTAGATCATTTCCTGGATAACAATAGCCAGTCATTCATTCACATTAATTAAGTATTCAGAGAATAATATTGTCTGTTTTCACTGACATCTATTTATTTATTACATTTTGATTCATTTTGTAGAATTGAATTTTAATTTAACACAATACTGCATGGTATCGTGATACTTCAGCTGGTATAGTATCGTAAGACATTTTTATGGTATCGTGACAACCCTAGAGTCTTTACAGATTTGAAAGATGTATTACTCTTATCTGTATGACCAAAAATTACGGAGTATTTTAAGAGGAAGTGGGCGCACCGGCGCCTTCATCTGTCCTGCAGTGAGCACGCTACTGTTCAGCTTCCACACTCTGCAGACACTAAATAGCGCACATTTCTCTAGGTTAACATTAGATTGAGCGACCATGTAAAGTTGCTAATACTTACATATTTCAGATGATGAGCCATATTTGTGGTGGATGAATGATAGGCGAGCGTTTGGATGTCCTGCCGGATGTACTGTATTACCATAGACCAGCCATTAATGATCTGCGCGACTTCACCAATGTGGATTTATTTTCTCAGTGACTAATAAAATTTTTGTCGACCAAGCCCCTTCTGGTCGACTAACGATTAGTCGACTATTAGGGGTCAGCCCTACTAATTGCAAATGCTTCGTTCAAGGTGGTTAGCATGTCCTTGATTAGGTAATTTCAAAAAGTGCGTCTTTTTGCATTCAATTTCCACCATCCTCCAAATTTCGATATCTGAATTTTTTTTTTTTTTTTTTTAATGACTTGTATCTGAAGAAATAATGACTGATTTTTAAAGGACTACAAAGTGATACATTGTTTCATTCATGTTTTTCATGCCAAACAGCCATACTTGGTGTGAATAGGCCGTCATTTTGCAGATAAACATGCTTTGTAGTCATGCTGCTGCAACACTGATTCACATGTCCAAAGTTAGCCTGGGAATTCCTCACTTTCAGACAACTGTGTGAAAGCTAGTACTGTCCCACTCACAGGACAGATCAACTTTCTCTCTCCTTCTACACACCTCCCTCTCTGTCCTCTCCTCCCATGTTCCTCTAGCTTCTCTACCCTTTCCTCCTCACCATTTCAGGATTCTCGTCCCGAGCAGGTGGGGGACAGCTCAAGGTGAAAGAAAGAGCTTTTGGGTCAGTTTCTTCCCCAGAACAGACCCAGTAATTTGGACCGAGCACTGATTTCTGCAGGCTAAGAAAAGCCCCTCAAAAACGAGGGAAAGAAAGGAGGAGAAAACAATAGGATGAAAGTAGAGAGGAGTGACTGTGGGTAATGGAGGGGCGTGAAACGAGGGAGCTGACCAAAGACTGTTATTAGCGAGAGTAGCTTCTCCCCACCTCTTCAGTGAAATCTTAGAGGCCTCAAAAGGTCAAAACGTTTTCACAGCTCGGAGCGAATACGTTCAGTCGGTGCTGAAACAGCCATGTCAGTTTTAGGACCGACTACAAGAGAGGAGTGGAAAAGTTCATGTCTCGTTTTCATCCACCCCCCTTCTAGTTTTTGACGAGTAAAATCTCGCCCTCTCTCTAGGTCCCATTTGCTTGTCTACCCAGCGTGAGTGTTTAATCTTTTCAGGGCCTTGAATTGGGCTAGTGAAAGAGGCCTGAGCTCTCTCCCGCCAGGGGCCGTGCGGCTCATTCGAGAGCTTTAATCACTGTGCAAACACAGCAGCGCTCCCTCCATACACACCTCCGTAGAGCCCAACTTTCTCTCCTCTGTTGACGCCCTCCTTCACTTCTCTCCCCGCTTTGCTTTCTGTTTTTCCGCCGTCGGACTGTTGAGAGATCCCTCCTGCTGTATTCGACGAACCGTCGGGGGTCAGAGCTGTAGGAAACGTTCAGAGTTGTTCTGTAATTCGGTGGGTTTTATTCCCCTGCCTTGTCTGGCGAAACCTTTCATGTTTGTGGCGGTGTCGGTTTTTTTTTTTTTAATTAGTTGCTGTGTTATGCGAGTGAGCGCCGTCCATCTGACGACGTAAATATCTGTGGATTTGGACGTGCGTCGACATCAGCGGTGCCTTCCTGTGCTAACCTGTGATGATGGAAGGAGGGCACTGGCATTTGATGCAAAACAAATAAAGCGATTTGTTCGGTTTTTGTTTTTCAGAGAAAGTTTGATTTAGCCTGCATCAGTTTGATTTGGTTTGGATGTTTGTTTTGCTCAGGGTTTGCGGGGAGGGCACTCGCTGTGTTTTTCTACTCGTGGACCCTGGTGAAGCATTAGTGGCCTTAAAGCTCTCAGAAAGCCTGATGGTGAATCATGAAATAAGGGTGGATCAGTGAGCCGGGATTAGATGGGTTCTGGCTTCATAGTTAGTGAATTGGCCATCGAGGCTTCAGTTTTCATGCTTTTTTTCTGAAAATTGGATGTGGGAATGGAATAACTTGTGTGCGCATTAGTTTATAGATGAGTGAATGTCTCTCTTTATTCAGTGCAGATGTTTGAATCGTTTGGAATTTTTAATTCTTTTGTCAAGTGTGTGTTCTTCCCTGATTGAACTATTTACTGTGTGTGTGTGTACATTTTTTAAAACTATATACAGTTGTTGCTCAAAAGTTTACATGCATCCATATTATTTTGATAACATTATTAACATTTTGCAAATTCTGCAAGATGTACATTTTTGACCACAAATGTAGTTTTACATAAGTACTACTTACACCAGCTACACATCTATAACACAAACATATTTATATAATTTTAAAATATTATGTTATATATTATATTATAATATTTCTGTTTTATTATATTTGTTTTAAAACAACATTTTCTATTATTTTATTTTCATGTTTTTTTTCTACAAATTAGATGTTGGGTATGGAATAACTTGTGTGGCCATTAGCATTTTTTTTTTTATTGAATTTGATTTGTTTTATTTATTCTGAAATGATTTCTTTATTTGGCTTCAGACTCTTGTGGGCTGGAGTTGCTTTTCTTTTTTCCAAATTTTCTTTTCCAAATCATTAAAACATCATTATTAAATGAATTGTTAAGGAACCGTAAGCATCAAGATGAATTTTAATCATATCCATAATCTCAATTCATATGATACCTATACCTAACTGTTTGTATATGTTGTGCTTCTGTCATTCAGAGAAAACTGCTGGCCATCTACCTCCACAATGACGAGAGCGTCCTCAGTAACGTGTTCTGCTCTCAGATGATGTGCGCAGACTCCATAGTGTCATATCTCAGCCAGAACTTCATCACATGGGCCTGGGACGTTACTAAAGAAGCTAATAAAGCCAGGTAACACTGTTTAGCATGTTCCTTCCTTTCATCTCTCTCATCGAATTCACTCACAATGACAGTCAAACCATCCAGAACGGTGGGGATCGGAAGCATTTTCACACTCAAAATGGATGATCTCTTAATGAGAGGCATTCCTCCCTTCCCCCCACTCCTCTTCTGACTCTCTCCTCATAGAGGGCTTTAACAAAAGATGTCGTGTTTGCTCACTGAGGCCCCGGTAGGGCAATCTGCACTAATCTGCCCCGCTAAAGGGTCAGTTAGACACACAGCCATCATAGAGCACACTCCTCAGAATGTCTTCATTTCAGGACGCCAATTACAGAGGTTTTACATTTTGTCACTGGGCAAATGCAACTTTTGGCCCTCAGAAGCAAGAGAAAAATGCACTTAAAATAGCATTAATGTTGCAAAAACAATCTATTCTGCCCTGTTTCAAATGTACTCTAATTAAACCCGTACAAAGATGTACTCAATGGCTTCATTTTGCTTTGGTTTTACGCTTTGTCTTTGGTCAAATGCAACTTTTGGTCCTCGGAAGCATTAGAAACTTATGGCCAAAACAGTATTAAGATTGCAAAAATAAATCATTCTTCCATTTCAAATGTGCTTTGTTTTCGAGGTGTTGAGTAAACTGTACGAAGATCCCAGATTGCTTCAGGTAGAAGCGGAGCGTGCAAAATAAAAATGTAAGGCCAGAAAAGGAAACGAACAGAGAGAGAAAAAGGGAGAAGCTGGTCAGGCAGCAGATGGATTCTTGATTGGTCCCAGCAGGCTTTGCTTCTGAGCAGGCCTCTACTTTTCCTTCCAGTAGGCTTCACCCTAAAGGCCTCCCTCCGGAGTGGACGGGGAGAGAAAGACCAGCCAGTGACCTGCTTCTGCAGGGGCTCCTTCAGTCCAGCCTTGCCTCTATACCCCTCTCCCTCCCCTTCTGCTTTTTGCCCCAGCTGAGCCTTTCTACCACAGATTAAAGGCGGGCAACATCTGGGGCTATTCATAATGCGAACAGAGAGAGACACACACACACACACACACACACAATCCCACATCCTTATACGCTGACATACTCATACACACATACACACCTCATTCTCACGCTCCCGAGCCAGGCCTGACTGATTGGTGATTGTGGATGCTGACTGGCAGTGTTTTTCAAAGCTAACTCTGTGAATGAAGCCTGTGAATCGCTAATCGCTGACACCGATCACATAGACTTTCAGCATAATTGTGCATTAATCCAGAGCCCAAATGTAATTAGAGTGAATGTAATTAGCACCCACAGGTGCTACAGGTGCTCTTTGTTACTGGTATAAGTAAGAAAAAGCTGCAGGTCACAATTTGACGGTGTATTCTAGCAGATACAAAGTTTTATTTCTTTTTTTCTTCAATCCATTAAATTCTGATGATTCATATAGCTGATTTATTGTCAATGCTAAAAATCTAAATAATTGCAATTTAATACTTTTTCTTGTCCTGCAGCAAAAAGTCGAAAGAAAGTTTTTTGTTTTGTTTTTTTCTTCTTCTTCTTTTCCTTTTTCTGATCTGTGAGATACATTTTTTCAAGTATTTAAAGAATAATGTAAATTCATTTTTAAAACTGCTAAGTTGAATTATTGTTAAATCAAATTTAATTGTGTATTGAATCAAACAGAATCGTTATGAATTAACAAAAATTACGAAAACCTGTGAATCATATAAGTTTTCAACCCAAAGATTCATGCCCAGAAGCATTATTGCTACAATTAATCATTCTTTCTTTTTGCCTTTATTTAAAGAACAATTGAGAAGAGACAGAGAAAGAAACAGTAGCCAGGACTCAAACTGGAGATGTTAAAGAGAGATGTCCACAAGGCTATTTTTCCAGCAATATACTTAATAACAAAATCCCTAATCCAAAGTATAAAATTTTGGGTATATATTTCCTGTTTTGCAACAGGTGTAAAGGATATCTCAAATCATGTGACTTTTTGAGGATGGGTGGGCTATTGGAGAGTTTTCCTTGTGGATGATAAAAAGTAAAAAAATGAAATCTGGTAGACTTAGAGTGAAGACAATGTAAAAATCTAGTGTTCATATGAAGTAAATTAACAGAAGTATTTAAATACTTCTGGAAAATTCTTTGAATTCTGTTGTTTGTTGTTGCTGTTCAATTGTGTCTTTGAAAATCAATGCATAGTTTGAGTATCATGATCGTGATCGAGAAACTGTTTTCTCAGGGAAACAGTCATAGAGCAGTGCACGCCCTGTGGCCCCAGCAGATGGTCTGATACTGTGCCACACCTCTGTCGGTTCAGGCGATGGGGAAATATTACGGTTCACACACTCAAGAGTGTGCGACTTGAGCGAGGGTTGAGAAGGAGACGAGAGCGTGTCACTCCAATTACAAAGCCGTCCTTGATGAGACGCTTGAAACACCTGGTGTTACTAACTAGAAAATCAAAAATAACTCCCCTGAGGTCCTTTGAAAACTCTTAACATTCTTCAAGATTTCTTTACGCATCACTGATGTGACAATGAACTGCCAACTGCAATGCCTGATGGGACCTCTGGAAACACAAGTGTTATTTGTATGATGTTTAATTTTTTTTGGCATTGAAACAGCTCTGTGGAATCTAGTCATCTGTACAAGTTACACCGAAGATAGGTCGCCTGTTGCCCTGTTAGTTAACCATGTAACCACTCTATTTTTAGCACGCTAACTTAATTGAATTTTTTCACTCTTGTCATTCTTATTTTCACTGGTTTTTCACTTCACTTCCCTTGTTTGGTATATGAAATATAGGGAATATTCAGTTGCAGTATGCTACATTGTATAACCGTGTTGTGTCTCAACTTTAACTTAACTAACTCTAATAATTGCAAGTAATTAAAAGAGACAAGGATGAGATTACGGATGACATTGCTACTGCCTTATTCATTATGTTGAATAAGTGCATTTAAGGTGGAGTGCATTTAATTAGAAATGCATTATTCCATGTAGTGTATTCTGAATAACCACTGCACACAGTATACATACTACGTACTATTTAATAAATTATAGGTAGTATGCCCGTCTGAATATACCCAGAGTCCAAGAAGTGCTCACTCATCTCCTCTGATGCAACTTTTTATAGTTCTCTGATAACAGGGTGAAATTTGATGTGAAAAAAAATCTTCAATTTTTCTTTTCTTCCCTCCCACGCTGCTCTTGGCCCCTCACTCTAGTGTGTTCCTTCTCTCCTCTATTTTACTTTCCAGTTATTAAAGCCGATGTTATTAAAAGTAGAGAGAAGCTAATCTATATTTGCATTCGCTCTATAGCAATTCATTAATATTATGACATTTACTGCGAGCTCTCTGAGTCTGCCTGCTACCCTTTTCCTTCAGAGAAACGTTAATTTAAAGTTCTGTCTTTGTAATGGAATAAGAAATCCTCTCTGCCCTATCAAATTCTGTGCGGCGGGAGCTGAATACTAATTCAGACCGGGGGAGTGTTTGGAGAAGGACCATCCTCTGAGCGGAGAGCAGAATTGGTTTTAAAGTCTGTTAATATGATGAGCTGTGTACTCTTATTAAGCTCAGTGATTGTTCAGGGGAGTTTCACTGGCTGTCTGTCCACTGTCCACTTAAATTACTGACTCGCTCTCTTTTCTCTCACTCTCTTTCTAGACTACTCACGATGTGTACAAGGCACTTTGGCAGTGTTGTTGCACAGACCATTCGGACGTACAAGACTGACCAGTTCCCATTACTTTTAATTGTCATGGGCAAACGGACATCAAATGAAGTTTTAAATGTCATTCAAGGTAAAATATATATCTAAATGAACTACAAATAAAATTATAGATAACACTTAATTAATTGAATGTACTTAGTACTGCCAGAAAATCTGAGACCATATATGGATGGATAGAAAAAAATAATAGTCAACATAACTATTTGAAATAATAGCAGCGCTTGAGTGGCCTTGAACCTGTCACAAATGCACTTGTTTCATTAGTGATCAAGAAATTGTGCGTATTTCAATTATTTATTATTTATTTTGCATCTTAATGTTTCTCATTTCTTTCAAAATTAGAAAACTTTTTTTTAGGTTCACATTAGGTTCAATTTAGTTTTTGGAGGGCAAAGTTACTCAAAATATATTTAAATATATATTTAATTGTGATATACATAATTAAATTGTTAATAAAAATAATAATTTTATTAATTATTTAATCTTTAAACAAATTAATGAATTTTTTTTAGCATTGGTTTGCATTAGTATGATTAATTTATAACAATTCAGTTTTTCAAATAAAAAAAATGAATAAAATAAAAATTAAATTGTAGATAAATCATACCGATCTCATGTCATACCGTATGAAATTATTTTCCATTTGGAACCTTTTGCATGCATCTCAAAGTATGAAGAACTGCAAAAGTCTGCTGCAGTCTGATTGTTGTTGTTTTTCTGGTTGTGTGATGAAGGCAACACGACAGTGGATGAGCTTATGATGAGACTCATGGGAGCCATGGAGATCTTCACAGCACAGCAGCAAGAAGACATCAAAGATGAGGTGAGATCAAAGATGAGCTCTCTTCATAGGTCTCATTTCTGAAACAAAATAGGCAACTTAATTATTCTACCTCCTAAGATGCTTTGTTTGGCCAAATTCTAAGATAGCACTGCATGGATCCTTTATGGGAAAATCAATCCCACATTGTATCGTGACAATATAAACTCAGTTCTTCCAAAAATTATGCAGTGCACGCTAGTTGTAATTCACTACACCAGACACTGATTAGCACAGTGGGGTGCTTTTTATTAGGCAGATTCAAAGTCATATTTTTAGGCCAGAAAAAGGGGCATGTTGGGGCAGATGACCACTCATTGTCTGACTCATATGAGTCGGCTCATCACACAGGGGTAAGAATAGACACTCCGCCTGCGTCTGTGTGTTTGTCTGGTTTCAGACAAGCATGGAAGAAAAAGCACAATTGTGTAATGTAAGCTTGCGGTGACCTGTGCTTGTGAAGTCGACACAATGCTGGCAGGATGCGATTTTGGTGTGTCATGTCTGCATGCGGCATGTGATTGTTTAAATCAATGCTAGGTCTGCAAACAAACGCACTTACAAAGAGCTGAACAAGATGTGTCCATCTGTTCAAATGAATTGAAAACGTTTTTAAGTGGCATATCTGAAAGGTTATTCCTAATAGCTCTGTGGCAACTTTCAAGAGGACACTAGCTTCCTGCCTAATTAAAAACACTAATTATTAATGTTTTGTTACATGTCATGACAGGTCTGTCCACACTTCTTTGAGTTGAGCTAATTAGTCATCTTTCTTCACCTGTGTGTGTTAATGTTTGTGTCTGTGGTTTGGTGGGAAATATTCAGACAGCAAACACAGGTTACTGTCCCCCTGAGGCACATTGACTCGATGATTTGATAAGTCATGACATTTCATGCCTCATCCCAGCATTCTCTTTTCAGTTCGCACCCCTGCGTGGGATGCTTTGAATGATTATCAATCACGAAAAGCAACAGAAAATATTTATGTCATGTCATAATTGTCATAGTCCTTACCATTGTCTCAGTGTGAAAATATTTCTGCTAGACTCAAGGTAATTTGTTCAGTCTCCATCTGCTATTAGGCCGGTTTCCCGGCTCGGTGAATAAGTTCCGTTAAAACGTTATTTTCGATTTCGATCCATTAGGCTGTGAAATTTCTGCTTCCCTCAGTCAGAGCGCTTGAATAACTCTGACACGTTGATGGATTTCTGCTGGAAGCGTCTTGACGGTTTGCTCCTCGTGGCAATTAATGGCTGTAATCTGTTTGGCTGTGAAGGAAATGTGATGTGAATGGACACAAACAAGGAGCTGGGGTTAGTGAGGTGCCAGAGGAAACGCAGAGGAGATATTTTGCACTTTATGTAGTTCACACATTTGGCCCTTAGCTGGAAAGTGAAGCAACAAGATTTCCATTCATTTTCTGTTTGCTGAAAAACAGTTTATGTGGTAGAAATGAAAGATGTAGTTTACTTAAAACATGTAAAATTGTAATATTTACTCCCTAGGGCTGGGTATCAATACACATTTCAATTTGATTTTGATTCGCCAGCTCTTTATTTCAGTTATGTCTAAACTATTCAACTGAGTTTTGAATGATTAGTTAAAAGGACTGACTCAAAAAGAGAGAACCATTCATTTTTCATGAATTAGACTACACTGGTTGTGCAGAATGTTTTTGATTCGGCAAAAAGAACCAGTTCATAACAGTCCTTCGTTTATGAATTGGACTTGACTGGTGACACGGAATTTGTTTTGATTCAGCAAGAACCGATTTATTAGAATAATTTCTTAATGAATTGGACAACACTGGTTGGATGAAAAATATTTAATTCAACAAAAAGAACTGGTTCAAAAGAGTAGTTTTTTCATAAATTGAATTACACTGGTTGCTGTAAATGTATTTCAGTCAACAACAAAAAAAGTGTTCACTGTTTGATATTTAACTACACCTGTTGCACTAAATGTTTTTGATTCAACAAAAAGAACCAGTTTATTGCGAGTTTGTCTATACTGGTTGCGTTGAATGTTTTACATTTTACTAAAAAGGGAAAAAAAAAAATCAGATGATTGAAGTATATATCTGGTGATTACAGCTCATTTCAAATCATGGGTGTGATGCTTGAATCCAAATCCTTTGTTAACCTTGTGTTTGTACACAAATGAGTGAGCCACCTTAGATATGTGTGGGAGTGTTTGAAAGCATTTGTTGTTGTGCCACCACTAACAGCCTGCCATTTGAGGCAGTTTAGGTTTGCCCTTTAAAGTCCTTAACCGAAATGTCCCTGTGTGTGTGTGTCATCCCTGCCCCATACAGTCAGGTGACTCATAGTGACCTGTGTGTGTCTGTCTGTCTGTATGGACAGATATACACCCCGTACATACACTGTCTGGATCAACAGGCAAACCCAGACAGCTCACACTCATCCACCAAGATCACACCAGCATTCCTCTGTGTGTAAGTGGCATGACCTGGGGTTGTGCAGTCAGGGGTAAAATAGTTATACGCTTGCTCCATTAGCTCTAGTACAGGTCACAGCACTGACTCACTGTATGTAGATTGTAACAGAGAGAAAATAAAACATGGGAGAAAGCGTTCACATTCTTTACTCACCCTGTTTAATTATTTTCATCTTACACTTTCTTTTTCTTTTTGACAGAGCATTGAAAGTATGCTTTGCCGTGTTCATGTAGAAGGATACAAGTGGAGTAAATGGATAATCAAATTGGACTACTTATAAATTTGATCATTAACTTGACAGCCATGAATTATGATTTGCTACTTGATATTACTAGTCAAGGGCATTATAGAAATCATTTTGAATGTTACATTTTAGGTTTTCTCAAAAGAAACTGTAAATTGGCTGTAAATTTTCTGGACATTTTGTTGACCTGTCACAACACTTAAACTTTATTTTATTTATTTATTTAGTAAATTGTACTGTAAATTTTAAATATGCACATCTACATGATGACCAGTCACTACACCTAAACCCTTTTTTGTTTGTTTGTTTGTTTGTTTTGTTTTAATTTAACTATGAATTTTAAATTTGTATATCTATGGTATGACCTGTCACAACATCTAAACTTTGTTTAGATCTGTTTTGTTTTGCATTTTTTGTTTTGTTTTGTTGCTGTAGGTTGCCGTTCGGATAGTGAACTATACTACTTGGTGGAAAAATGGCTACTATTAATGTTGTTTAGTAAAAATAAATTGAATTATTCTTTCATAATAAGGTTGTTGTCACCATTTCGTGAAACCAATAAGCTGTGAGAGGCTATTAGGTTTTTTTTTTTAACCTTTTATTGACATGCCTTGTATCTAACAACACTTATCTATGGCGAATTCAGTGTAAAACATGGCCTCTCATGACTAATTGCTTTATTATAACAGTGGCTTTTGAAAGTCCTTTTGAAAGATTTTGCCTTGTACGAGCAGTTCTTCAAAAGCACAGTGTGTTTAGAAAATATTTCCAGCCCTCAGATAAAAGATCCAGTTGTGTGTAATCCTGATTCACCTGAGTTGTTTCAGTGTTCTGACTTTACGAATAGAGACCCACACACATCAGCCCACAAACTCTTCTTATACCACAACATGGTTTTCACACACTCTTTTACAGCTCGTTTGAATAGAATTTGAGGATGTATCTCTCCTTTGATCAGCCTCTGTGCTCTATCGCTCCTTTCTCTCCTCTATCCTTCCTTTTCTTCTCCTCTGCTCTGTGTAGTCACAACTCTTTCACATTTCCACACAAAGTCCAGCCAGGAGAAAAGACCCTTAGTCTTAAAAGCGGCCGCAGACAATCGCACGAGCCTGACTGCACAAAAGCAACAGTAGTTATTCACAGTCTTCAGTCTCAGCAGGTAGACCTGCAGCTGGGTCTTAACAAACAGGATCCATACACAAGCACTCACAATAATAAAAGAGCCCATCCATTGTATGTAGAGGAACTCCATGCATTCACTTCTATAAGATACTCTTTCAGTCGTCCCCAGTTAGTGTGTCCGACAATACAATAGTATTCAGTATGTGGCCATTACTGCTGACAATGACGAGGAACCATCTCATACGTCAAAGATCCTATGGGATTGTTATCTGGATAGACATGCTCTTATTGGCTAGCTGGTATAGGATGTAGATAATAGAAATATAGTGATAATAGAAATAAATTCTGAGACTACTAGAAAAATGCCTTTTTTCCTAATTGTATTATCAACTAAACAGTTTTAGTAAGTAGTTAAAAGTCTTTTTGGACAAGTATGTTCACGTGGTTCAGTGTCTACTTGGTTTTCCAATCAGTGACCAACAAATTTAATTCTAACCTTGGTGTTTATTATTTACTTATTTTGAAACATTATTATTATTATTATTATTATTATTATTATTATTATTATTATTGTTGTGTCTTCAATTTGGCAAAATCTATTATTGTTTACTTCCAAGTTTATTTTATTTTTTACTTTTGGATCCCACTGCATATAAAAAAGTAAATATTAACGTTCATATTCATTTCAGAAATCAAAAATTGTTCTAATTTTAGATGATTAGTTCATGACTAGTTTTATTCACCCTCGTTTTTCTTTCAGGACGAACGTGAAGCCAGAGAAACGGTCAAAAGAGAGCAGGATGAAGCTTATCGTTTGTCTCTGGAGGCTGACCGTAAAAAGGTTTGGCAAGATATTGAATGTCCTTTTTTGCTTAGATATCCTTTTGTTTGTTTTTATTTATTTAAAGTTATTTATTTATTTTCATTTAATTTAGAAGTATTATGAAATATAAAGTTGCTGAATGATTGTGTAAAATTCTTACTGATGTATTTTAGTATAGTATGTTGCTAGTTAATGTGTTTTTTTTTTTTTGTTTGTTTTTTTCTCAGAGAGAAGCGCAAGAGCGAGAAGAGGCAGAGCAAGTCCGTCAGGAGCGAATCAGGAAAGAGCAGGAGGAGGAACGAGAGGTGAGGTTTACTTTGAGTTTCACCGGTTTGGTGACTGTTTCAATAACACGGTTTATATGACAAGCACAAATAATTCACCTTAAAAGTAGCACGATACAGGCCATGTAATCATGATCCTTCCTTGTAAAAGAACTGGAATTCACAGAAATTTACTAGTTTCCTTGTTTTATTCTACGTAGAGCCCAGCAAAGCTTTGTTTGCTTGCCAAATATGCCTGATTTCCAGCATTATGTTACTATTACTCTGCGTTGCCAGTTAGTTCCAGTTAATTGGTTCAAAAGAGCCATTAATGCTTTTGAAAACATTTTAAATCTTTAAGACCGCTCTTTCTCATCCATTGAAGCTGAAAAATGAGCACAAAAATGACACCCGTACTTTAAGTCCAAATTTAAACCTGACAGTTTCACTCACATTGACATTTAATGTGTTTCTGGATATACTAAACATTTCACTTAAATGGGATTTCACGCCTGATAAGATGCCAAATAGCAGTGACAGCCATAAAGCTTCATGTCCTGTCGTTACCACTCTCATCAAACACAGTTTACATTGTTGCACAAATCACATACATATTTGCAATCCGCCCGCGTACTCCTGCAGTGTTTGCGCTTTCGTCCTGTATACGAGCTGTACAAAACGACAGGTGCACGTCAAAGCACTGACACTCTCACAAAGAAAGCATCAAAAAGTGTCACGGAAAGTTAAATCTCACCTGTAGATGTAGGAGTAAGCAAATATACCCCTTCCCTATCAGCTGATCAGCAGAATACAATACCACCATATTAACATTCAAATGTATTACAGATGGTGCGGTTTAGCGCTCTTTCTAAAGACAGTTTGCGGCACAAAGTGTACTTGTTCATTTAGTGTGCTTACAAGTTCAACACACACTCTTTTTAATAAGATATTTGCTCACCAAAAACACAAAAAGCTGCCACACCAGTGTCGCCAGATTATCGTCTGTTTATTCAGCAGTAAATACTAACCGGACCAGCTCAGGTGAAACTGCTTTATGAGATAATTTGTCACTTTTAGGCTTCAACAAAAGCATGCAATTAGTTCAATCTCCTATGGCCATGGTACCATTCTTGTCAGGACGTGGTGTGTAGGCTACAGTATAGACCTTCAAACACATGATACCCTACAATAGCTCATTTTAGCTTCATTTAATGCTTGTCTTGGACAAAGCTTTTAATATGAGGCATATTGTGGAGAGGTAAACACAAAGACGGCCTGAAGTAATTGTGTCAGTCCTCTGTGTGTGTGTGAGTTGTTAACTCAGCAGCAGCCTTGTGTTTTAATGAGAGCAGGGTCTAAAGTTGTTCACCTGCTGTCTGTAATGAACCCAAGGGGAGAAGAGGCTTGAAACACACACACACACACACACACACACACACACACACACACACACACACACACGCACGCGCGTTTAAACAGATAAAATCACCTGCACTAAACTCCAAACGACCGTTTTTCCCTTCCATGCTGAAACGTTACGCTTTTGGATGTGAATCTCCAAGCTGTGAAACGGGTGACATATCTTTGATTCCTGAACCTTAGAGGTCACCTGTTATGTTCCATGACATCGTTTGGATTCACACACAATCGTAATTAACCTCTTTCTCTTGAAGGGAAAGATTAGATTCAAATGGCGTACATTCATTTCTGCCATTTTCAGCAGCTGTTACAGTTTGGCCGTATGTGGCGTGCGTGTATCTGCGCTTCTTCCCGTGTGTCATTTTTGTGACATTGTGTGTGTGTGTGTGTGTAAACAAGGCAGTAAGATGCTCTCCACCTGGAGTCTATCCAAGCACACGCGCACCCTCGCACACGCCCAAACCACAGCACCTCGGTGGGTCTGTGGCGACAATAGGCGCACTGGAGGGAAACAATCAGCAGAAGTGTATAGAGAAGTAGAGAGGGGAAATGCTCTGTGATTTGGACTCTTTTGTGACCCAGACAGCGCATGAAAGGCTGAGGGGGAGTGGTGATGTCATTATTCTCTGCCGTCAGGTGCTACACACACATTCTGTTTGTTTAGCGCAGTGAAAAGGATGCTCCTTAGTGCCCTTTGTGCGCAGGGACCAGGAAACACACAGACACGGACGTGCACACATACATCCCTTGCAGGGCTGGGGAGAGACGCCATTCGCCCCCCAGAGGGCTTTTTACACGCGGCCCCTACCTAAGGGAGCGGGGCCGGCACGCGCTCACACAAGCCACCTGCTGCTAATGAGCTACTGTTGTACACTTTGATGAAATATAATTGCATTATGGTGTGTAAATAAAGCCTGCGTGTTTTGTCACAGCATATGCTGCCCAGTGTCACAACAGGAACAACAAGCTGGAGCTGAAAAGCCCAGAGGAGCGGCAGGTCGTGCTCCGTGTCACTAGAGACGGCGCAATTCCCTCACCCCTCTCCCTCTCACTTTCACTCTTGTTCTCTTTAAATGTGTATGCGACTTCTCACTGTTTCTCTCCCCGTCCCTCTTTTTTTTTTTCTTTTTTTTTTTTACAGTGTGATATTTCTATGACGTGCAAAATGGAAAGATTTTTGTTTTTTTTGTGGCACGTTCAAGCTGTGATGGAGTGCTAAATTGAGGACCTTTGACGCATGACTTGCGTGCTGCGATTGCAATAATATCCATGGATATATGTTATGTGGTACAGTAGTGTGGTTTTATAGTCATTTTAATATTAAATGAGCTTTAAACCTTCACATTCAAATCAGAAGATGTATAAAGTGGTTAGTTCATTAGATACATATGTGATACCATTGTTTTGCCATAATGTTACTGTTTTTTTGTCCCCTGCGCAGGCTATCCGTCTCTCATTGGAGCAGGCCCTGCCACCAGAGCCCAAAGAGGAGGGCGGAGAGCCAATCAGCAAGCTGCGCATCCGGACGCCAAGCGGCGAGTTTTTGGAAAGGCGGTTCCTGGGAAGCTGTAAACTCCAGGTCCTGTTTGACTTCGTCGCCTCCAAGGGCTACCCATCCGACGAGTTCAAACTGCTCACCACCTTTCCACGCAGAAATGTGAGTTCACACATGCACACAAACATTTACTATAGATTTATGTAGTTTTCAAATAAATGTCTTAGAATTTCTATGCATTTTGACCCTAAAACTTCCTTTAAAGGATATTCTCAAAAAACAAGGAAGCATTGTTTATATATTTTTAGTTATTATTTTTAACTACTGAGGACATTTTTCTGCAAATTTGGGTGCAAATAACTAGAGTAACACATGTATATCATAATGATATCAGTCATGACCATTACCCCACTCATAATAGCTATTATAAGTACCAAAGTGCGCACATAGTCCTGGAACACCCGCCTCCTTCCTGTTCAATATATTTTCTGTGGGCAACTTTCCCCATGCTGGAACATGACTGATATTAGTCTAGAGCCCCACTGATGGTGAATATCTTTTAATTCCTGTCCATCTGCGGTGCACTAATAACTGTGTGTGTGTGTGTGCGTGCATGCATGTGTGTGTGAGTGTTACAGCTCAGCAGGAAAAATAGAGTGTATAATTGGCTAGTTAATCCCAGCGTGTGGCAGAAGTTTGTTGCTCATCTTGGTCTGTGTGTGTGTGTGTGTGTGTGTGTGTTTGTGTGTGTGTACTGTACAAGTCCACAGATAGTCACACACCTGCACATTAATTAAAAGCCATGCCTGGTTAATTAGTATTTCTTTTCCTCTTGTGTATTTTAATTTTCCTTTTTTTTATTTTTTTATTTTACATCTATCCACAAGTGCATGAATAATTTACGGAATATTAATTGCGGTCCTCAGAAGCAGAAAGGTGCACTGGCTACTTCAGATACAGTCAGCAGTTCTTTTTCCTGTGTGTGAGTGTGTGTTTGTGTCATTAAAGTGCTGCGTTTGTGCACTCTGCAGCAGGTAGATAACAAGCGCTGCTCTTAACGACCTGACTAATTAACAGCATGGAAACAGAAATGGGCTTTCCATTAATCAAGAGATGTGCGCAGGCCTGCCCAGACAGCATGTCATCCAAACCCTTTGGGGACGAGTGCTAAGGCCCCCAACAAACGCACACTTTTAAACACATGCACAAAATGCCTTATCGTGCACATAAACACTCAATGTCCGCCTTAAACACTGCTACTCGGGCAGCCTCACACCCAACAAACGCCATTTCACACGTTGTATTGCATTTATTCACAGTCTCTGTTTGGAAAGCAAAAGGGAATCGAGTTGCGTGTTTCTGCGGAGGGTGAAATGTGTATCCAGCAAAAGGAGGGAAGCAAAAGCAGGAAAAACAGGCTGTGTTTGTGACTGTGACTACAGTGCTTGAGTTTAATCCTCTCTCTCTTTCTCTCTCTCTCTGCCTCTTCTAATTAAAATCATCTCTGCCACAGACTCGCTCTATCCCTCCCACAGGATTAGGCCATGAGCACTATTGCATTTGTAATTCTGCACAAATGTTTAAACTTCATCTCTCTCTCTCTTTTTCTCCCCCTCCTCCTCCTCTCCTCTCCGCATCCAAAACCAAGATAATTGCCAGCAATAAGAGAGTGATTAAACAGAGGAGTTTAGAAAGAGAGAGATGGAAAAGTGTCTGAAGGCTTTTGTTTCATTTGCGGCCTGTGAGGGTTGTGTTTGTCAGTTTGTTTGTTCTTTTCTTCTCTTTGATGGACAGATCCAATGCACCTGCACTCTTCTGAGCAAGAGCGTGAGGAAGGATTAGAAAGCAGCCTCAGGATTCCCTTTCTATTCATAACACTCATTAATATCATGGCACAGTCACATTGCCACTCACACCAGCGCTTAGAGGACCTCCAATCGTCTGACGAGCTCTTTTTGTTTTCTGTTGTTTTTTAAAGTTATCCAACTCGGGATACGTGAGGATCTCTTGGATGAGTAATCTAATCTCGTGTGTGGCGCTTGTAGAACGGTGCTTCTCAGCTCGTGGGTTCTGACCCAAAAATGAGTAACAGGTCTGTTCGGAATAGAGAATACAAAGCTAAATGCAAATAATAAAATGAAACTAATCATGAAATGAAGATAAATGAGCTTGGCAATTTTTTTCTATAATAATTCACGAAAAATCTTATGTTAATAATTATAATTGAAATATACTATATATATATATATATATATATATATTTAGCACTTATTTAAACAATAGACAGACATGCGGAATATGCTGAATATTTATAATTGAAATATACAGTATAACATTATGTATATAATAGGCTAATATAATATATACATAAAATGTGTTATATTGTGTGTGTGTGTGTATATATATATATATATATATATATATATATATATATATATATATATATATACCACTTACTTAAATAATAGACAGAAATTCAGAATATGCAGAATATTTAAAATTGAAATCTACAGTATAATATTATGAATATATGCAATATAACACGTTGTGTTCTAGATAGATAGATAGATTTATACAACAGAAACAATAAACAGAAATGCAATAAATTAAAAAAATGAAATGCAATAAATAAACAGATTAATAATAAAAAATGATCTGTATATGCCACAGGTTATAAATATATAATACACCTACATTATAATATTGCACTTGTTTAAACAGTGCACTGAATGCAGTAAATGTATAAAAAAACTGATCAAATCTGATGATCTGATAAAAGTGGCTTGAAATTCAAATTTATTATATACATGCATATATATGTAGAATCTTTTTTTGCATGTCAGCGTATTGTTTACATAAGTGCAATATTATATATTATAATTTCTCATATAAAATTTAATGAAATCATGTATGTTTTATATATTTCTAAAGTATGGTCTACAGATCACTTTTTATTATTCGTCTTTATAAATCTTTTGGGGTCATCATGTGATGTCCAAAGTCTGGGTCACTAGACCAAACCACTGCTTGATAAAACATCTGTTCTTTCTACCCTCAGAGAGCCATTTGGATGTGTAGTTTCACATCTCTTACGTCAGCGCCTGGCCTGTCTGTGCATTTGTGTTGGCTTCTTGCCTTTAGACCCCCCCTTAGCATCCCGTGGTCATGCTAAAGACAAGCAGGGAGCCAGAACTGACTTCTCCCCAGAGGTGGGAACCCTCCTTCCCCCCCTCCGTCTCCACCCTCGGCCGGCCCTTAGCAGAGTCTTACTCCAACACTGCGAATGCTAACGCCCTCACCGCTCCTGCAGGCAGATAATGATCTCCCACCGCTTTCCTAATTGGCCAAATAAACACTCTACAACACAGCGCTAACACAGACCTGGCTATTGGGTTTTAATTAATGGTGGAGGACCCTAAATGGCTTCATTAGAACCGTTGTTTCAGCTGTATATTTTTTTTTCTTTTTTTGTTGGTCTGCTTTTTTCCCTTTTCTTTTTTCCTTCTGTTTGGAAAACCACATCTCGCGTGTCTGGTCTTTATTTTCTTTCTTTCTGAGCCGCTTATTGCAGGTCCTTTTATTAGTGCTAATGAACGGCAATATTTATTTGCCTGGCTTTTAAAGTGGAGATGTTCAGTTTAAACAAGTCTCGCAGCGAATCAGCGAGGACTGGCGTTCAGCTTATTACTAATTTGCTTTAAATGTTTTGACTACGTGATTCGGAAGCCAGACCTTTCTTAAAACCTGTGTGTTCTTAATTTATAATGATGCCTTCGCAGAGTTTACTTTGCAGCGGCCTGGTAACATACACCTGCTTTATGATGAAACTCTGTATTGTCATTTTAATGAGTTTTTACTGTGTTATTGATCAGGTTAATCCTTAAATATACTAATAATGAAATTAATTAAACTGAACTGGCAGCTGCAAGTGACATCAGTTAATCATGCTCTGAGACATTCAGCTTTTATTTTGTTTTCCGCTGAACTCCGTATTGATTCCCTCAGGACTTTTCAAATAGTCTGCTTGTAGAAATGTACACAGTACAGTCAGTGATGCAAATGAATTTTCTTTGTGTTCTTTTTCTTTTTAATCTAAAAGTACTGCTCAAATTTCACATGAAGACATATTATGTCATATAATATGTATATATATATATATAGATTATTAATGTGTATATAATATTGAAGCTTAGGTAAGTCCCACAATATTTGGACCTAATTTTTTACATTTAGCCTTTAGTTGCATTTGTTTATTTTATTTATTTTTATACACTACCAATCAACAGCTGAGTAATATTTTCTTTTTAAATAATAATAATAATAATAATACTTTAATTCAGCAAAGATGCAGTAAATTGATCAAAAAGTAACACTTAAGACATTTAAAATGTTACAAATGATTTCCATTTCAAATTAATGCTTTCCTTTTGAAATTTAATCATAGAATCCTGAAAAAAAAAAAAAAAAGATTTCTGAAGGATTGTGTAACACTGAAGACTGGAGTAATAGCTGCTGAAAATTCAGATTTGCCATCACAGGAATAAATTGCATTTTAAAATATAAAAGAACAGTATTTTAATTCTCACAATATTACTGTTTTTACTGCTCAGAAAGGCGTTGCAGCCTTAGTGAGCATAAGAGAAAAATCTTATTGTCAAAATGAATATGTTGAAAAAATATTTACAGTCCAACAGACAGATTAATACAATAGTTACATTTTGTTTTAATAAATTGATTAAAAGTGACCAAATTAGCATATTAGAATGATTACTGAAGGATCATGTGACACAATCCTGGAGTAATGGCTGCTGAAAATTCAGAATAAATGACTTTTAAAATACTGTAGAAAACCGTTATATTACATTGTAGTAATATTTTACATCATTTACTGTATTTTTTGATCAGATAAGACTGGTGATTGATGAGCATAAGAGACTTTCTTTCAAAAACAACTTTTGAACAGTAGTATGCATTCAGATTTTTGCTCCTTTTCAATGGCCTAGAAATGGTCATCATTCCATTTAGGGCTCAGAAGTCGAGTAGCACTCTACTTTTGGAGAGCAGGATTCCATCTCTCTCTCTCGTGCCCCTTTTCCTGTGGTCATCTGGGCGGCTGTCCTGTGTTTGTTTGGTGACTGTGTGGGGCCGTTGAAGATGAGTGTGTTAAAGGTTTAACGGGATTACCTGCCATCAACATCATCAAGGCCCAAAGAAAACAGCCGCCCGGGCCTCCCCTCCATCGCATGGCCACTTCTTGCTTTAATAAACCTCTTCAGGATTACGGTGATATGAGTCTCCACACCCTTCAAATGATCTCTTTTCTTCTTCTGTTTACTTTGGCCATCGGAGAACGTATTGTTCATCAGTGGAGATCACACTACTTGGGCACGTTTGAATTCATTTGGTCTTAACGTCCCCCGTCGGTGCACTGCGGGTTAAGGTTGTCAGTCAGGGGGGTTTTAATCGTACTTTAAATTTATGACTCCGTGTGAGTGTGCGTTTGTGTGTCAGTCGAGGTGTTAGAAGCACAAGCGCAATCGCTGTTGCACAGCGAAGTCTAATTTAATTCAGAAGGGCCAAACAGAAGGTTTCTGAAGAAACTAACAAGTGCTGGGAAAAGAGGGAGGGAGTGAGAGGAAGAAAAAGAGCGAAAGACAAGGAGAGTGGAGGAAAACAACAGCTTTGTTTGTTGACAGATGCTTCTCCTCTTATGGTCTGTTAATTGGATAACAATGTAAACAATCACCCATGGCATCTGTCTCCTGCCATTGGAGTGCCACCTTGTTTCTCTCATTCCCCTTTAAAAGAGAACAGTCATCAACACAAACACGCGCGCACATCTGCGCCACCCTAGAACCTCATTTACTTCTACCTGATGCTGTGGTGTTATAGCAGGTTTTCGGGTTCATTTCCATTTGAAGTTTTTCTTAAGTGCTCGTATGAAAGAAAGGGAAGGCATCCTGGTGGGAGCGACGTGTTTTTACGACGTACTACCCCCTCCTGTGCCCTCAGGTCAGATTGAAAAACAAAAGGCATAAGTCACACGCTAAAATGAGTTTGGGGCAACACAGCTAATGTGCTGAAGCGGGTGTGATATCTGTACTACCCCCCTTCGAGATGTCAAACCCGCCGATAATACGCTATCACTTTGAACTTACTGTCGTCTGCGCAGTGCTTCATGTCAGGTGTGTCCCAATGAGGCCTTTACCTCAAAACATTTCATTTTTTAATGTAAATTTAGTTTTTAGACATTAGAGTTATTGTTTTTGTTGTGGAGCAGAATTCTGCCTTTAAAGCATATTTCAAGTTAAATAAAATTTATTGACAGCGTATGTGTGTGTGTAATTAGGTATCAAAAATTAACAATGAAAAGTGCTTTTTATTAATCTTCATTTTTAATTTCTACATGTACTACTGTTCAAAAGTTGGATTTTTTAATAATTTTTTTTCAGCAAGGATATATTCATATTTTAATAAAAGTGACAGTAAAGACTTAAATTGGTACAAGAAAAAAATCTATTTCAAGTACTGTTTCTTATATGTTCTATTCATCAAAGAATCCTGAAAAAAAAAAAATCTTAAAAAAAATATTAGGCAGCACAGCTGTTTTCAAAATTACATATAATTATAACAATAAGAAATATTTCTTAATCACCAAATCAGCATATTAGAATTATTTCTGAAGAGTCATGTGACACTGATGCCTGGAGTAATGGCTGCTGGAAATTCAGCTTTGTCATCACAGGAAAAAATAATATTTTAAAATATATTAAAATATAAAACTGTTGTTTTAAATAGTAATATTATTTCACAATATTACCGTTTTTACAGTATTTTTAATCAACTAAATGCAGCCTTGGTGAGCGCAAGAGAGCTTGCAAAAACATGTAAAAAGTCCCCCAAAATTTTGAACAGTACTGCATACATTTTTAGCTATTTAAGTTATGTAAATTAACATTAATGAACAATAGTATAATTATTATTAAGGTTAATCTGTGCTTTAGATGCTATACAAATTGTTCACAATTTCATGATATAATGCATTCATTCAGTGATATCTATATGTGGCATGCTGCCAATTACCAAAGAAAATTATTTTAATTATTCCTCCGTTTCTCAAAAAGCACATTAAAGAGATTTTTATCATTATTGTGGCAAGTAGGCTTTTTGATTTGGGCCAGTAAAAAAAGCACCCATGACACCTTAGAAACCATGAAATATGGAATGGTTTTTGAGATTTTTTTTTTTTTTTTCAGTGGATGTTGCATATATTCTTTTTATTCCTTCAGCTTTGTAATATTGTCCAATGTCCTGACCTCTTTAACAGAAATTACACTATACACAGCTTTATTCTCCGACCCCGTGACCTTCCAGTCCAGCTGCTTTCAGCTCTGTGTTTTAATTACAAACACGTAGAGCTGGAGGGGTCTTCGGAGCAGAGAATAGGCCTTAATCAGAGCCCTGTCACCAGGCTGCAGTTAAGCCCCTGTCCTGAGCACTGTGGCCGTACGATGTGTGGACACCCAGGTGTGAGCGAAGGCCCCGTGTAACAAGAGAACGCTCTGCTATTAGCTCACTACAATACAGCCATCATCTCCCGCTCTCCTTTTCTCTCTCGGTGCAGGATCGCAAGCCGCTTACACAAGCGCTCATCACTCCTCATCGGCTGGGAAAATCCCCGAACCGAGATGTGGATGATGGTCGTGTCGTCACAAATGTCAGTTAGTTTGCTGTTAAAAGTGTGGCCAGTGATTGCATTGCTCTTGGATAATGAAGTCGGGCTTCACTCTTGGAGATTATTAGTGGCTGATGAGTTCTCACCCCGTTGCTATTGTGTTTGGTTTGGATCGGTCCATTTGCGATAACAAACAGCTACTATCCCAAAGGGAAACAGGACACGTACCTCACACGGGGACATTATTGCATTACGGCGTTAACCAATGACATCAGAAGGCTAGACCCCACACATCGCTGAGTTTAAGAAGAATGGCCAGACTTAACCCGCACACCTCATGATCTGTTTTTTCTTTTTACAATCTTGATATTGCAATAATGATCCATTCATATCAAGAATGAAAGATAACTATAATGTTAACTATATATTTTAACTATGTATGGGGGCAGTTGTGGCATAATGGATATAGAGTCGGACTTGTAATCCGAAGGTCACGGGTTCGAGTCTCAGGTCTGGCAGGGATTGTTGGTGGGGGAAGTGAATGTCCATTGCTCTCTCCACCCTCAATACCAGGACTGAGGTGAGGCCCTTGAGCGAGGCACCGAACCCCCAGCTGCTCCCCGGGCGCCGCAGCATATATGGCTGTCCACTGGGTGTGTGTTCACGGTGTGTGTGTCTGTTTGTTCACTACTCACTCACTGCTGTGTGTGTGCACTTGGATGGGTTAAATGCAGAGCACAAATTGGGTCACCATACTTGGCCACACTTCACTTCCTTTCCTTATATTAATGTCCATAAAGCGTTCGGTTTATTATCAGTACATCCTGCAGTTCGGTCATCTGCCGCTTGAAATGCTTAAAAAAAAGATGGATTCTGATTGGCTGTCAGTGTTTTTAGCATTCATCAGCTGGAAAAAAGTCATTCTGAAAGGGATTCCAACTCTGTCGTTCATCTGTGCTTTTTACAGTTTTTATGTGGACTTTGCAACTTTTTTTTTCCTCAGAATTGCGAGATATAAACTGAAAAAAGTCACAATTGCGAGATAACTTGCATTTTTGAGAATAAAGTTAGAATTGGGAGATATAAACTCGCATCTGCAAAAAAAAAATCAGAATTGTGTTTTAGAGTTGCAGTTATCCATTTTTTTTTAGCGGAACCAAAAAGTTCGAATTCTGAGGAAATAAAACTCAATTGCGAAAATAAAAAAAGGTTCTGCATATATTGCATTTTGGACACTTTTTCAGAGTAAATTCTAACTTTTTTTTCTCAGAATTGAAAGTCCAAATAGTGAGACAAAAAGTCACAATTACATTTTTCATTTTTTATCCCATAGCAGAAACAGGCTTCCATACTATTTGCTTTGTAGTTATGATGTATGTATGCAGTTGTGCTTTTGAACTTTGTAATGCTGCCAGGATTTCTTTGTCTATTGTTACATTTTTGTATTTTATTTTTACTATTTTGCTTGCTGTAAGGTGACCTTGGGTGTTTACAAAGGCACCATTACATAAAATGCATTATTATTATTATTTATTATTATTCTTTCAAACGTTACCTATTATCCCCCTTTTTACAGGACGTAAAAGCCTCATGTCCCCAGAGTGTTTATGTGAAGTTTTAGCTCAAAATACCCCACAGATATTTTTTATATCTTGTTAAAATTGCCACTTTTAGAGTATGAACCAAAGTGCACCATTTTTTGTTTGTCTCATTAAATGCAAATGAGCTGGTGCTCCCGGCCTTCTTTTCAGAAGAGGGCGGAGCTTCAAGAGCTCATGCTCCGGCATACTGACAACAACAACACAGGACAATCTCACACACTGAAAATGTCAGAAACTCTCAGTAGCGGTGTTCAGCCTTATATGTTCGAACAGGAATCGGACAATGAAGGAGAGACTCTAGAAGAAGTGACAACATGTAGAATGCAAAAGGACGTTTCTGAATGAAGAAAACAGTAATGGCAGACTGCTGCTTCTCACTCAGGGCTGTGTCTAATAGGGTAGAGATCGTCACAAATGGGTGGGATTTCTTCCTACAATGACGTGTTCGTAGGGAGAAATCTGGAATTGCGTGTTCAGTGTTTATGATTTATTGGGATTATTTAAAAATTAAATAAGGTGTTTTTTTTTTTTACCATTATAGGCTGGTTGTTTTCTCACACTGCGGCCACACAACTGTATTCAAACACCTTATAAAAGTGATTTTTGCATAATAGGTCCCGTTTAAATTTAGAATGATTTGATTTTTTTTATTTTTTATTATATGTTGTTATGGTCATTGTCCTTGGTGTAAGTGGGCCTTAAAATTATTTTTTAAAAAAGCACTGAAAAACATCTCAAATTTGCTTTTATTTCTTCATCTCTTCCCAGATAACGCAGTTAGACCCGGCGTGGAGTCTGGTGGAGGCTAAACTCTTCCCTCAGGAGACCCTGTTCCTGGAGGCCAAAGAGTAGGACTGATCGGAGATGTCCTGAGGCGAACAAGAAGAATAAGCAAAGAACTTATAGCATGATGTCCACAGCGACCAGACACACACCCACATACACACAAGCCTTCACACACCCACACACAGTGCGTTGTATATGAATGCTGAGTGTACATTTTATGCACACGGAGGCCTTCACAAGCACATGGATAAATGATCACTCTCCTCCCATAACTGCAGTGTAATGTTCTTTTTCCACCCAAAACGTAAGGTAACCGAAAAGTTAAAAAGAAAAAACCCCAAAAAAAACAAGCAGAGGTGTGAAAGTCTAAAACAGCCAACCTCACAGACAAGGACTTCTCACTACGGCTGCTTTTTAGACATGTTTTGTGTTGAAATGAGACAAAAAATATCAATTAAAAAAAATGACAAATAAATAAAAGTCATACAAAGAGACACTTCCTGGAGAACGCTGGACCATTTCCTTTCCCAAGGTTCTCAGAGTCCCTGATTCTCAGCACGGCCCTGGACAGCCCGTCATCCTGGCTTCTTCCTTGTACCCAAATTGATTATACTTGGTTTAATACTTGTTTATTTTTCTCACTTTCCCCCCATTTTTAAGTTTGATGCTGTATTAGATTTAGGTTAATATACATTATATAAAGAATATATGAACATGCATGTGTCTTGCCACTCTAAATTTATTTTTTACCTTCATGTGTGGGTGACTATATCATCATGACATCAAACCAGCACATGGCCTCTTCGCATGGAAGTTCTGCATTTTTAAAACATGACTGCTAAGGTAAATTTAAAGGATTCTTACATTATTTATTAACTCACATGTCGTTCCAAAGTTGCATTAGTGTTTTCCAAACAGAAATGATCAAACACTGTTCTTGACTGGAGCTTCAAAAAGGACACAAAAGCATCATAAACATGGTCTATATGATTTGTGTGCTATATAGCAAGTCTTCTATGAAAATCTATCATGGTGGGGTATAGCAATGTTTGATTCATTTTTGATTTGTTAATGAATCGGACTGAGTGACCAGTGCAATTCTTGAAAAATTCTCTTTTTATTAAAGTCATACAGGTTTGGAACAATATGTGGCTAAGCTAATGACAGTTTTTTTTTTTTTTTTTTTGCTTTAAACTGTTCTTTTAACATCCTATGACTGGAGTAGTATAACATCACACCAATTTATTGTTACCCAGTTATTTTCCAAATTACATTGTTACAAGTTATTATTTGAAATATTTTGATTCAATGAGGAATTGACCCTGGGAATACCACAAATATCTTCACTGCTGATGTGAACTACTTATGGGTTAACATTGTAATTCACTGGAGCTTGGGGCTATTTTTATTTTTTTTATTATTATTTTGCATGAGAATGTAGCCAGTGGCAGTCACATGACTGGTCATGTATTCTAAAAGGACTCGAAGAATATTCACTGATCACTTTGAGGAACTGTCTGGATGCTACATGACGTGCAGAGACACTGAAGTACTGACAGTAGATGTTGTAGAGTTTGTTTTTTTGTTTTCTTTGAGGTATTATTAGCCATTATGACTATTTCCCCCATCGAACCTTGAAATTAAATGCTGATTGTAATCTCTGCCGCTCCACACATTATAATGAGAGAAAAACAAGACTCTGTGCTCTTGTTTGTGATTGATCAAGTTAAATAATTAGTCAAAATATGATATATGACAGTTCAGTGATTCTTTGTGGATTTTGCTCGATGTATTGAAAGCTAATGAAGTGATCTGCTAACTATAAGTAGTGAACGGAATGTGTTTTATGTAAAGTGCTGTTCCTCATGCGCACTTGACATTTTTTAAACTGGGTAGAAGGAGTCTAACCTGAAGGCTGTTTCATTTGTGTTGTCTGTCTTCTCACGCAAGGAATCTGAACGTTTAATGTGTGCATCCAGTCATACTTCCACTGTAGGTGATGTGCCCTGAGAAGACATGAATCATTTTGTTTCTCACACACACTGCTTGGTATGTTAAACTAACTCAAACATTACGTTGTTCTGGTCAGTGAGTTCAGTATTCGTTTCAGACAAAGGAGAAAGCAGCCTTATTCAAAGTGACAACAACAAACTAAATTACAGCTCTCTTCAAGCTTGGTCGGGTAACACAATTCTCTGAAATCGGCTCTCGTGTGTTCGTCAGCCTCAAAATGAGCATTCGCAAAAGGTGCATGTTTCTTTCTTCTTATGGTTTATATATGCTCACTTCTGCTCTGCAATTTAATGTTGTCAAATAAGAGTAATGCCTGTGTAAATTGGACTTGAATGTGTTTCAGAATCTGCTGTTCTCCAGGTATAATTTTAGGTTTGGCCTAGTTTGCTCTCCCCGCGTTCATGCTTTCAAGAAAGAGCAAGCACTGAAAGGTAAGGTTTTCTCATTTTCTTCAAGTTTTCATCATGCTCGATCAGGTGTGAAAGACTGGTAAATCCAGCCCGAGGGAGAAATGCTGGTTATGCAGCTCCTGTGTGCGTGTGATATTACTGTTTCAATGACTGAATGATTGGTTAATGCATGCAGACATTGACTTTGTACTGACACAGACAGCAGTGATGAGCAGGTCGGAAATGCTGTCATTTTAAGTAGTGAACTGATATTCCTTTTAGCTTGATCCGGCTTGTCTGCTCTTCGTTATCGGTGTTCTTTTGGCAGGTGTGTTCTGAGCAATATGAGAAGTGCACAATAATTCCCACAATTGAAACAGTAATCCTCCTGTTTGGAAAAAATAATCCTGTATCAGAGGACATAATGGGTTTTTGATTTTTCTCCCATTTTGAATATTTTTATTAGCTTTTAGACTTTATACACTGTTAAAAAAAAAAAAAAATATGACCAATAAGTTTTACATTAACTCATCAAAATAAATTAAGCAGTTTTCAACTTTAATTTATCAGTTGTAAAAGGTTCAACTTATTTTAAACCGGTTCAATGTCATTTAATGTAATTTGTAAGTTGATTGTACTTCAAAATTCAAATTATTTCAAAATTCAGCTTATTTTTTACTATGTATAAACTAGTCTTTAAGGGTCAAGAATGGTCTGTGTTTGTGTGTAATATAGTATAGGCCTATAATATATATTGTTCTTGACACTAAAAAACTAGTCAAAAGTTATTGAACAATTCAATTTAAAAAAAGGATTGACTTAATTATATAATTATAAAAAAAATAAAACATGCACATATTTGTATATACATTTTATTACCTTCATATTACCAAGTTAGACATCTTATAAACTAGTCTTTAATGTATTTTGGAAGCTTAAAGACTGCTCAGACATTGAACAATTTTCTTTTAATATTATGACACTTCCCTTATGTTATTACATTAAATGTGGGTGTGTACAAACACACATGCTGTTTCATAAATATTTTAATTTATTTTATATTTTATAAACATTTTGTTGTTTATATACATTTAAAAAAAGAACTTGTGAAAAAAGGAAGTAATATTTTAATTATTCATGTATTATTCATATATATATATATATATATATATATATATATATATATATATATATGTATATATATAATGTGTATGTATATATAATGTGTATGTATATGTATACATACACACACACACACACACACACATACATATGTGTATATATTTGTATATATGTGTGTATGTGTGTGTGTGTATATTACATGTCAAGTAAAGTCAGCTTTTAACAATACAGACTGTCAAAGCAGCTTTACAGTATTCAATATGAGAAATAGTGTGTAATAATGCAAAACAGTGAACACTCAATTTTCAGTTAAAGTGAGTTCATCGGTGATTTCAGTGATGTAATCATCAAGCTCAGTTCAGTTCAAATAGTATCTGTGCATTCAAGTTGTCGGTATCACTGGAAATTAAGTGAATGTATATAATTTGTGTGTGTGTGTATACATATATTATATATTTTATCATTTATATTTAATATCAGCATTTTTTAAACTTTTATTAGTAATATTGAGTTTTGCGTTTGTCAATGTGATTTTCTTTTTCAGACAGTTACCCTGTTGCCCACTTGTCAGATCTGTGACATCTCAATCAGTGACCCTGAATTGTAGCTGCTGTCAGTCAAGAATCCATCATGGTTTGATCCCAAACTCTCTATTTAGGGACAATAGAGTTATTTTGTGGCTTCTTGTGACACAGATTGTCCTCTGGCAACATCAGGTGGTGGCTCGATTCTTCAATAACAAAAGGGAAGCGTTCAATAATGTTTGACTAGTCTTTAAGGGTCAAGAATGCTGCTGGCCCTTGGTGAGAGAAGAGAATTCCTGACGCAAGTGATCTCTTCTTTGAAGCAGTTCCTGATCCCACAGCATCCACTCGCCCAACGATGCTGAAATCCCAGACTAAACTAACCTGGAGGGTCACTCAAAGTTTACTTTCTCAGAGACGCTAGAGAAACAGAATCTATGCGGCTTAAAGAGTTGCCCGAAAAAGGGGCTCATTTGTGGTGGGCAATGTGTGCGACGGGAGGGGTTGGTGTGAACAGAAATTGTTTTATTGGCTGCTTCCAAAAGGAATGCTTTAGTCATCCTGACAGATCTCCAGGAGTTTTCAATAGAGTTTTTAGTTCATTAGGTATTGAGCACTGAAGGTTACTGTAGGTGGAACTCACTTTTTGATTATTTATGGATGTTTCTTCAATTAGGGAAACTTTACCCTGTGTTTTTAATGATTGTTTTTAGTAAGTTTAAATACATTTTTAAATGTGTCTTTTTATAATTAATTTAAATTTGATAGAGTACCTCTTCCCCTCTTCAATGCATTGTTGAAATTCTAATTTGCAATTTTTCCTAAGAAAAAAAAAATCACACTTTTAATTAATGTTGAATATTTTAATAGCAAAAAATACTGTAGCCAATACTTTAAGAACAATTTCCTAAAAAAGGGTTGGGTTTCTATTTGTTTATTGGTTGTGAAAAAATGAGCATTGACATGAGAGCACATCTCTGCCTGAGAAATGTCATTTTACATAATATTATTTTAAACTGAGAAATCGCATATTTTGTATAGGCTATATATATTTTTATGGCATCTAGATAATAATAAATGGATGTCCAGAAATGACAAACCTGCTTTATTGGCAATTGGCATCAAACGTTTTTTCCCAAAATGAATACAGGAAATACACTGAAATACACAACTTTTGTATACTTTATTTACCAATAAATTACAAACGCCCCAGTTTTGTCCTGATTTAACTGATTTCTTTGTAGATATTCACTACATATTAAGAAGTCATCTTTCCTTCAAAAATATTTTACTCCGCAAAGCAATGAGGCAAATCTTCAAGATAATAAAGTAATCTCTTTTGTGAGAACAGTAGTGCATTTTACCGTTTTACAAAGATGCCTAATGCCTACAATGCATGCATTTATTAAATTAAACGTATAGTCACTATGAAATGTTTTTTTTTTTTTTACATTAAATGAAAATGAGTGTTTTATACTTTTGCAGGGCTATATTAATAATAGTAGCTTAGAGGCATAATGTGCTACATTTAAAAATGTGATTTATTTATTATCATTTATTTAAAGATTTTAATTACCTATCGTATATTATTATACGGTTGTCCTTGACATTATTGTCAGCATTTTTTTTTTAACACGTCTGGTTTAAATATTTAGCCAAGATCTCAGAATAATTTTCATTTGCCCCCTCTTTAAAACACACGTTTAATTAAGACACTACTTTTTATTTATTTTTATGAGTAACGGTGCTACTTGTAAGCAGTATAGGCTAATTGCAGAAAAAAAATCTCGTATCGTTCAGCAGCTCTCAGCTGTGACACTAAGCATTAATCTTTCGATATTAAAAAGTTGTCCAGAAAGTAAGTTGACACGGCCATTGTCCAGGTTAGCACAATCCCCGTTTCCCACTCCCGTCTCATAAGAAAATTCTGCAAGGGAGAAGAAAAATAATAAAGCTGTGGTATTCGGATTATCGTGGACGAGGATAAAGCATTAAATGGGGCTAAAGGGGCCTGAATAGACGCAGTGGCGTGCGAAGAGAAGCAGAGTAATTATTGCTTCATAATTGTGTTCTTTTTCTTTTTTCAGACAGCATCGCGCTGCAGAGCCCCACTTGGAGCGGTTGTGACATTTAGGAGGCCGGTCTTTGTGCTCAACACTTCAAGTTTAAAAAACAAGGCCAATTGAGTCGGCGTAGCTCAAAGCCCCAACCATTGTGAGGGACCACATTGAGTTTGGATTTGGGACAATGGTGTTTCTCAAATTTCTTGCAAAAACCTATACTCCATCTGTGATCTCAATGAGCGCTCTTTCACTGGGTTCCTGCTTTTCTGTTTGATTCGTTTGTAAAGGGAGGCAGATGTGGAGGGATGGAGGCCGCATTTTAATTGGCTGCTGCCTGAACACACACTCACATCATTTCATGTGTCATCGGCGTTGTGCGTCCTCGGTGTAAAAAGTGGAAGTGAGTCTACAGAGTAAATTTTACAGTAGGCCTAATAAGGTTTTTTTTTTTTTTTTTTTTTTTTTTTATAAATAATGTGGTCTTGTTGTATATTTTCCCCTCAATATAGCCTGGACGTCTTAATAAAATAATTTCCTATCTTGCCATTTTAAAGGAAGACCGCAATATTATAGCAGCCTATAGAACAGTGTAGACCAAGAATAGATATGATTTTAAATTAAGCAGACAGAAGCAGCTCCGTTTCAAAGTTTCCGTTTCCATCACGATTTAAGAAACTACTTTTGTAACATATCAAACCTATATGATTCTCGAACTATTTTGTTTTATTAAAACAAAAAGGCACCAAAAGGTACAAAGTACTGCTCACTCTCAGAGAAAAAGATACAAAATATGCCACTGTAGCTTTTCAAAATGTATCATTTAGATGCTAATATGTACACTTAGGGTAAAATATGTACCTTTAAGGTATAAATGTGCTATATTTAGGGCTAAATGAGGTACAAAAGTTTACCTTTCGAAAAGGTACCAGCCCAGTGACGGTTTTTGTGCCTTTTTTTCTGAAAGTGTATGTGAGGATTGTTTAATTTCATAAATTAAAATACGGATGGATAAATAAGCGTTAATTAATAGCCTAATTGCATAATAGGCTACGCTAAATGAATAAATATAAAAAATTTATATTTTTAGGTAAAGCAAGCCACATCGAGCGTCCATCCTAAGTAAGCCAATAAAAGCTTAATTTAACGCAGTTATTTTAAGCGCTTTGTTCTGTGCCTTTAGGGGAATGCCATTGCTGCGCTCAAGGGTCCTGCGCGGCGCGGCAGCTTTTCATGTGAACAAGAGGTTAACAACCTAATGAGGACTTGGAGACGAGATGAAGCGTGTAAATACACTGGTTTTTCTAAAAACCGCGCGCTCGACACCCTCATTCCCCTTTTTATCTGCTACTCTAACCTCTGCTGCGCTCTGCGCACTCAAACCATTCCAGCAGGAGTTCCGCAGGGAGGCAGTTCGGGTCCAGCCGCGCTCCGGCCGGGTATCAGCGGAGAGAAAGATCCGTACAATAGCGCTCCGGGGTGCTGGAGGAACAGAGACATGCTGTTACATATGTCGGGTCAAGCATCTCTTTTGTGCTGCTTTAAAAAGGTGTAAAACTCAGTCAGCGGTGGAGATTCTAAAGGGAGTGAAAGCCTTGTATGGGTTTTTGATGCATAGGTCTGATGAACTGTTGAAAGAATGTTGAATTTCCTAAGTGCCCACAGTCAGTTTTAATTGCCCGGGGGCATTTAATTGGAATTCACAGAGACGCCCATTCAATGGAGAGATTTTCTTTTTCAAGTAAAGTGTGTAGAGGGCCGGATTCATTATTTAAACTTCATAAAATATAGATTCTGCCTGAACAGAATTAGTAAATGTTGCTTACTCTCTTAAAAATAAAGGGTTTTTAGCGCTTCTCGGTCTCAGAGTAGAACCTTTTTCTTTCCAAAGTTTGCTCTGTGAAAGTTCTGAGAATTACAAAGTTTTTAATATTTAGCTACACTTAGAACAGAGCATTGGCTTCTGAGTTCATAAACGGTAAATGTATATTTGATGGCTTAAAATGATGTTTAAAATGCATTTGATGATATGCATTCTACACTAAATGTTTTGCATTGAGTAAGTGGGTTGCATGTAAATATCTAGCCTAAATATTGCATGTAAAAATATCTAAATCGTTTACTTTGAGTTATTCCGAAAGTTGTGACTATATGGCTAACATCGACAGAACAGCTTGTATAAAACCGGCTTAGTTCTCATATCTGTCAAAAGATCACAATTGTTCAGAGCTGTGCGTTCATCATCTCTCAGTTTATGAACAATCAACGCCTGCTTGCGGTTTTGTAATGATCTCGGGATGTCTATTTTCAGTCGCGTGAGATCGCTGCCGAGATAATGACTTTGAATGTCAAAAAGCTTTAGTTTAATATCGTCTCTATTAGTGTGCTGGTTGGGTAATTAAAGGTGCAGATGAGAGCGGCGGGGGGGACAGATGGCATTTGCTTACTGTGATTGAGTGTGTAAACAATAAGAAACCGAGCGACAGGGAAACAGTACAGGCCCACATCACTTTATCGAAGGGGGCGAGAAATTCAAAGTCCAGGTACCAAAGAGAACCATGGCGATCTGCTTTAAATTCTTTGAAAAATACAAAACCTATTGGCGATTTGCATTAATCCAAACGAACAAGAAATAATGTTCAGATTTAAGTCTGTTGTTGTCTAGCAGATTTGTTTAGCAGATGCCAGCAAACATTTCATTTTTAGCTGATAAACTGAATTTTTTTTTTTTTGAAAAAAAAAAAAAAAAATGTAATCATGTAGGCTAGCTACAATGAATAAGCAATATAGGAATAAATTCAGTAATACTCGTAGAAACTCGTATTTTACAACATATTTCAAAAATCAATTAGCTACCATTTTAGTATTATGACACCACAATCTTGAAATACTGGATAATTATGTAAATAAAAATATGTACATTGTTTAAAAAAAAAACACGCTAATCTAAGGATATATAAATTGAAGCATTGCAAAAATAATTTTAGGCATCTCACTGACATGTCAAAACCTGGTAGTTTTACAATAATAATCCTCGCTTTTAATTCTTGAACGTGTCGAATCATAATACAATTGCATGTAATTCTAAAATCATTTAGCAATAATAATAATGATGATGATAATAATAATGAAATATTATTAAAAATAATAGCACTTTCTGTTTATGTTCGTATTTTGAACAATCCGCAGACTTTTAAAAGTATGAAGAGCGCTAATAAATAACCAAATAGTCACATGAAATGTGTTCTAGAAAAAAAAAAAACAAACAAGAAGACTGTTAGTTAAGCAACGAGAACAACGCTTACAATAAACAATACAATTCCAGTGATAAATATAGTGTTTTAATAGTATAAATGTTCGACAAATACAGAGAAACAGAAGCGATAGTTTGTCTGGCAAAGGCTATTCCTATGGCGTTAAACCACATTAATACCATATCAATCAGTACAGTGTTCGTTTAGTTCAGCTTAAATAATTCGATTACAATCAAATATCGCAATGTTTTGTTTATATCGATGAGAAATGGGAAGCACATTGAACCTTTTTGACTCTAGTAGCCGGCGTTTAAATCAGTAGTTCTACAATAATGCTACAAATGAATGTCATTTTCAAACGACGCAACAATGTTTACAGTAAACAATTAGCTACAAACATGCAGTAAACAATTACGGACAACGAACTGCCCTTAAAGTCTAGCGTAACAACTTACCGTTGTGCCTTTATCGATATTGACGTCATTCTACGAGGAATTGGCTCTTCACTACAGCAAATCCCTAGAAAAAAATCTTGTCTTTTAAAAGATATTTAAAAAAAAAACTTATTTTGGCAAATAATTACTTGTAAATAAAAAATAAATTTGCAACAACAACAAAAAGTCTCAAAAAATCCCGTGATGAACTTTTTAACCGCTATTTTGTCTAAATGGCAGTTAGTAATGCCAAATCGTAAAACAGTGCGTTTAAAGATTATAGTAGGCTATCAATAGTCAATTGTCTTACAGGATCTTTTGCCTGTATTTTAGTAAATAATTTCTTATGATAAAAGTTTTATGTTTTAGCTCTGCGTGATGCTTGTTATTTGAGAAAAGAACGCAGGTGGACACAGTTGAAAAAGAGACAAGCCAATCAGATCGCTCCTTCCCCCTTTGGCCAATGACAGGCGCCACATTGTTGTCAAATTTGTCTAATGAAAACGTGGGCGCAACAATAGATCGAGAGGGATCTGTATCCACTGAAGATCTCTCGAGGAAGTTAGTGTCTCACACTGGCTCCAGCAGCAAACTCTGCTCTCTCTCAGACTGTCGGCTGATCATTGAGTTTAAAGTTAGTTTTGCATTACCTTCGATGGATTTTTGTGTTGTTAAAATTGATTTTATTAGTTTTAAACATATGTTTAAGTTCTAAAAGAGTTTATTGGGCTGCTTGTGGACAGCGCGCAACAAGTTGAAGATCTCACTGGAAAGAGGACTTTCATAAGCAATCATAAGTATTTTCTGATCTCTGCTTGGACATTGGCAGTCGGGCTGTGTTCTTCCTCAGGTGCTGTGCTGAAGAAATTCGCCGTGTATCGATTCTGCTCAATGCTTATGAAACGTCTCCGATCGAAGACTTCGGTTGCGCACGTTTTTTAACCTATCGATCGGCTGTTTGTAGATTCGGAGAATATGGATCTTCGTCCAGAGATCCCACCCGCCTCCCAGGCAGGGTCGCAGGTTCATCCTGGCGCCGCTGCTGCGGCCGCTGCCGCCTCCATCCCTGTTTCCATGGCCGGTAGCCTCTTAAGGGGCCCGCCGCTGTTGCTTCGCGCTACGGAGAAGTATCCACGAACGCCCAAGTGCGCCCGGTGCAGGAATCACGGCGTGGTGTCCGCGCTGAAGGGGCATAAGCGCTACTGCAGATGGAAGGACTGCATGTGTGCCAAATGCACTCTGATCGCCGAGAGACAGCGCGTCATGGCCGCTCAGGTTGCGCTCCGCAGACAGCAGGCGCAGGAGGAGAACGAGGCGAGAGAACTGCAGCTGCTCTACGGCACAGCAGAGGGTCTGGCCCTGGCCGCTGCCAACGGCATCATACCTCCCCGGCAAAACTATGAGGTCTTTGGCCCAGTTAATAACGAAACAAACTCTGGTAAGTGGATAAATTATACTCACATCCTATAAATATATAAATTCTTAAAAATAAAGGTATCAGTAATATATATTTAAAGAATTGTAAATACATATTAATTCTCTAGAAAACGTTTACGCACTTTTTTAATACACGCTGTTATACTGAATCCGAATGAAACATCCAAAACTTGTTGAATATCCAAAGAACCATATGGGAGACTTAAACACCAAAGTACCTCTAATAATTATTTCAAAAGAATGGCATATTTAGCTAGTGTTTTATACAAATAGTATCGCACTGTGTGGTCTAACATCAAGTTGAATTCCAAGTTTCACTCTCATACAGTCCAAGAAAAAATAAGGCATGTTAGCTGATGGCCATTATTGACACGCATCAATCTATTTCAGGTGAATCGAACATCCAAAAGTTCGAGTTGTTCTCCAAGACACCTTTATCTGGATCGGTGACCCCACAGCAGGCGGCTGGAAAGTCCGTATCCACAGACACCGAATCCGTTCCAGGAATGTCATCTCCAGATATGCGTCACGGCTCGGGTTCGGAGAACGGTGACCGCGAGTCCATCGTGAGTTCCCCGATAGCCAAACCATTAAAAGACGGCGATGAGACGCCAGGCTCCATCAGTCCGCTCGGCTCAGACTCCGGCTCGGATACGGATAAAGACGAGCAGGATCCCTCGCCCTCCTCCGCAGCATCGCGACAGATGAACGCCATCGACATCCTAACGAGGGTTTTCCCCAACCACAAGCGCAGCGTCCTGGAGCTTGTGCTGCAGGGATGCGGCAAAGACGTGGTGCAGGCCATAGAGCAAATCCTCAACAACAGCGGTCAAGCCAAGGGCCCAGAGGAGTCCTGGACGGCGGATCGGATGCTGCAGAGCGCACAGCCGCCCATGTCCTCCACCCCGCGGCCTATGTTACCAGGAACCATGACGCTTAGCAATAGATCTGCCTTCTCTCCTCTGCAACCCAATGCGCCACACTTTGGTTCCGACCCGAGCACGTATCCTCTCAGTACGCATTTGGGCTTGAACCCACTCCGGCTGGCGTACTCGGCTCACAGCAGAGGCTTGGCCTTCATGGCTCCATACTCCACCACGGGTCTGATGCCAACATTGGGCTTCAGGCCGCCAATGGACTATGCCTTCAGTGACTTGATCAGAGACAGGACTCTCTTGCATAAAGATCAGAGCTTCACCAATGGACTGTATGGTCCTCTGGTCAACAACACTCCAGAGAAACAGTGAGATAGTGTTTCCCAAATGTACAAAAGTGTTTCTTGTCTTTTAAAGACTCGTAGGCCTAAAGGTTCCTCATCCTTGAAGACTCGCGGGCCTTGTGTTTCTGTATATAAAATATGTCGAGTTTAATCACCAGGAAAAAAAAATGTGTTTGGTGGTCGTGGCTTCTTTGAAGTTTGTGATTAATCAAAAAGAAAATGGTTACGCGTAAAGGTTAAAGTAGTTTTTACCCATCTTACTGCAGAATGGCGTTACTGACACTGCCTCAGCGCAAAAGGAGCCAGAGGTGAATTATTTTAGACCTTTAGCAGGGTAACCATAGTATTTTCCAGTAATGTAAATTGTGTATTTTAAAATCCTTCACGTTTGTTACAATCCATTTAGATTATTTACCAAACGGATTAAGCCCCCGTGTGATAATAGTGCAATTCCTAGAATAATAATTTGCTTCATCGTTAAAAAAGGGAATATTCTAGCATTATTGTTATTGTGGAACGTCTATTATTCACTATTTTTCTGCTCAGTGTCTGTAAAATCGTACCATGTTCATTCAACAGAACAGAAGTTCTTTGGATTTAATATGGTTACTGGCTCAAGTAGACATTTGTGTTCCCTTTGTGAGTGATATATTGTGTTACACGACTAAATTATGTATATTGCATTTCTTGATGATACAGTCATATTTGTCGAAGTCATTTTCTCAAAAGGGATCTAAAAAAAAAGATGTAAAACGATTGTTTGATGAATGAAATCTTGCTGCGTTGCGAAGTGTACATTTCTCTGTGTAAATTTTGCTAAATAAATAAATGTTATTTTATTCTTACGTTTTGCTTGTTTTGTGCATTAATTTTTTTGTTTGTTTTGTTTATCCATATTATATCATGTATATTCTATTCTAGCGCGCTGTGACCTATTTCAAAACACATTTTGTATTTAATACAAACTTTAACAAAAATCAACTGTCATAATTACTTAATAAATAACAATAGCCCATGTTTAACAAAATTAATACGTTTAATGTATTTTAATACAAAGTTGTTTTTTATACCATATATATATATTCCAAAAAAAAAAAAAAACGAATTGCTAAACATTTTAGAAAGTAAATTTGTCAACACTTTCATAACAATAGGCCTATGTCTAGTTATGTTTTTCGTATCGACAGTCCAAGCTAAAGAGAGATGATATTATAAGCTCTTCTCTTCTTTTAAAAGATTGTGAAAGCCTCTAAACCGAGACAGTCTCAAAGCAGGAGTCCACTGTATTTTCGCACGAGGAGTGTATAGCTGCACTATTGAAACTCGATGCCATGGAGACATAATCCCCCTCGCCAGAGCTCAAGTGTTTACTTTCTCCCAGCAGATAAAACAATGTAAACAGCAGTGTCGGATTGACAGTGTGCCTTCATTTAACGGAGAAACCGAGCACTCCAATGTTCATAATGCACATTTGATGAGGTGCATGATAACACAGACCCTTCTCTCGGTTTGTTTAATATTTACATAGATAGTGTTTTAATAAATTTTAGATAAATTCCTCTGCCCGGGTGCTTTCTTTTCAACTCAGTTTTTATTTAGTTCAGTGTGTTTATTTATTTTACAGTCCACGTAATTATTACAATTTCGTTAGGCCTACATTGTAAATCGAATAAAAATACTAGGCTATGTTAAATAATAGGCTATTGTTTTTTTTTTATTTATTTTAAGTAGGCTAATGAAATCGTAGGTCAAACAATTTACGACAAAATTATCTTAAACTCTCAAGCATAGGCCTATTTCATCTAAATAAAAAAAACGCCTAATAGCCTACATGCTAAAATACTTTAGCCTAACAAAAAGCGTTGCATTTTGAAACGGAAAAAAATATGTTATTAGACAAATTTTGTTTGTGTGTGTCATTACCAAGCTATCAGATTTAATCTATTACTTTTAGTTTCAATCTATTTTTATTTTATTTTTTAATATCTATCTATTTTTGCTTACATTGCACAAGAATAACTAAAATAGGCTACATAGCCCACGCCTGTTTGTCTTTTTAATTTTTAGGCTATTATTCAGAAAGAAAACAGACAGGAATGTGGTAGCTACATTTAGCTAGGCCTATATATGTTTCTTATTATGAATAGGCTTAAATTTTAAATTGTCCTAGAAGCAACGGAGTAGCCTAATAGCATGCAAATTAGGTTATCTTGCTGTAAATTTAGGCTGCTTCTAAAATGCAAAGTTTATTATTTCCAGAACGATGAAACAAACAAATATGTTATCGTTTGTTCTTATTCTAATTGTTCTTACAGAACAAAACCCAACATTAGGCTCTATGGTTTCGTCGCTTGGCTATAGATATCAAGTGAAAAGAGTTTGAAGAATATTCCGATTCTAAAGTAGAATAAAATGAACATCAATTACTAATATAAAGAGTCATTTAAAAACGGCAATACAAATAACAGTACTGACAAACTGTCTGATGAAATTCCCTTGTCTTGAAATTGTTGCAGAATTTGGCCATCATGTTAAAATTCTGATCTTCAATGCGAGAGTATGTCGCCCTCTTATGGTAGAATGTGGAAAGAAACGGAGAGGGTCAGTGGATTCACAGGTGACTCGTCTAAAACTTTTGTCTTTGATTATATCGCCACCTTGCGGTGGAATGTATGACAGAGGTAGCCTACCTATTTTTTTATTTTTGTAAATGTTGTGTCATGCTCTTTTTTTATTGCAGAAAAAAGGAACACAAATAATAGCAATACAAATTATAAACAAATATGAACCAAAAAAATAAATAAATAAATAAAAAAATAAAAATACCTACAGGTACCTACAGGGTAGAGCTTTTCAGCCGTAGCCTATGCCAAACCGGAAGAAGGTTTCTCGAATTCACGCGGGAAATTCGGATAGAGTTATATTAGAATAGCGGGTTTCGATTTAGGGTTAAAATAAGGTAGGCTTCAGGCCCGTAGCCAGCTATGAGGCCACCGAGGTCCGGACCTCGGTAAATGTTTCATGTTCAAAAATAAAATTTGTTCTCTGAATGACTAATTTGCTGTTAAACTCCTCTTATGAATGTCTGCATGACATGTATAACTCAGTTTAGACAGTTTGCAAGAATTTTAACGTTTTTAATAGTTATATCTGGCAACACTGCATCGCCGGTGTCCTGACATTTTATCCTACCCGTCACATTTTCCTACCAGGGCTTACTGCGCATGCGCAAATCAATATTGCGTCTTTTTTCTCATGCTGAACAACAATATTTAATGTATCTGCATTACTGTATGGGTAGGTTTAGGGTTGGGGTAGGTGTAGACATTAATAAAACACAATCTAATAGGTAGAAAAAATATTTATTGTTGGTTTCCGGTAGCTGTATCCCTTCTAGCCACAACCGCGAATATAACACAGAATTACTGTATTTGCATTACTGTAAAGGTAGGTTTAGGGTTGTGGTAGGTGTAGACATTAATAAATCATAATTGGACAGATAGCATTTTTCGTTGTCCAATTGTACTACCAACTGTTTTAATTCGTACCTGATAAACATTGTACAAATGAAAAATAAAATAAAATGTATAATCAAATTGTCCCTTATGCTTATTTTTTAAACACGTTTAAGCATATGATTTTATATTGCACAGTTTTAATGGGTGGTAGCAAAATCTGACAGGGTAGCACAAATCGACAAAACACCGGCATCAAACTGATAGTAATCAAAAAAGCCCATGTATAGGTTATTGCTGACAGGATAGCACATTCGGTAAGGGAAACGCAAAAATATCATGATATTATCTTTCAGAAACGTTATCAACGCTGTCAAAAACAGTATTTATCACTAGTACACAGATCTGTGGAACAAGTAGGTTACATAATGAAATTAAATGAAATGCGCAAACACTAGCCATGAAGAAGTCTATGCTATGTCATTCAGTATAGTAGTTAATTTTTCACAAATCATGTTATAAACATAAGAGCACTAGACAAAGTTAACAAAGATGTGAACTTTAGCAACTTTCCTGTGAGAAATGAAGTGACAGGTGTAAATGTAGAGATATAAACCGTGCAATATAAAATCATATGCTTCAAAGTGTTTAAAAAAAACCCCATAAGGCACAATTTGATTATACATTTTATTTTATTTTTCATTTGTATAATGTTTATCAGGTACGAATTTGCAATAATACAGATCTATAGCACCATCTACTGGACTGTTACTGATATAATATTATTATTTTGCCTTTTTTGGTTCCATCTTACTGCTTCTTTCTTTGTCTTTTTTGTTTTGAACGGTGACAAAGATGATGCTTATACACAAGTTTAACAGTTTACAAACCAGTATGCAATGCCACATTTGCTGTCCATATTTATTGATACAATGCTTAAACCTGTAAAGCCCAACATATGTGACCCTGGACCACAAAACCAGTCATAAGTAGCAAAGGTATTTGTGTAGCAATAACCAACATGGGTCAAAATGATAGATTTTTCTTTTATGCCAAAAATCATTAGGATATTAAGTAAAGATCATGTTTATGACGATATTTTGTAGATTTCCTTCTGTAAATATATCATAACTTAAGCTTTTAGCTATGCGTATTACTAATCAAAATTTAATTTGTACAACTTTAAAGGCGATTTTCTCAATATTTTGAAAAGTTTGCACCCTCAGATTCCAGATTTTCAAATACTTGTATCTCAGCCAAATATTATCTGATCCTAACAAACCATACATCAGTGCTTATTTATTCAGCTTTCAGATGATGTATGAATCTCAATTTTAAAAAACTGACCCTTATGAGTGGTTTTGTGGTCCAGGGTCACATATGAAATAATAGTCTATTTTCTTGAAATTGACCAGTTGTTACGTGCGTGGTGCTCAAGAAGGGCAAGGGGACGAAGGCTTGAAGATCAAAACTCTTTTACTGAAGAACATAAATATACATCACCATAACATAATCGAGACTAGACAAGGGAGAGAACCAAACTGAATGCTTATAAAGGAGACAGGGACAAGAGAGCAAATCAACATAATCAAAATCAGGTGTGGACAATCAAATGATGATGAACTTAATGAAGACAGGAACTAAACCAAATAAGGAGAAACGAGGACTAGGGCAGACAGACATGTAACAGTATCTCCCCCTCCCGGTAGGCGCATCCCGCGCCGTAACAGTTCCAACCGGGAGGGGGGTGGGGGGGTGGGGGGGTGGGCGTCCTGGATGCCGGAGCAGGACGGAGACACAGGGTACAGAGGCATCCAGGGCGGATCAGGAGGTTCCGGCGGCCATGGCGGGTCAGGGGACTCTGGCGGCCTTGGAGGATCAGGGGACTCCGGCGGCCTTGGAGGATCCACCTCCGATACCTCGGCCCCTGCCCCCGCCTTGGTCTCTACGGCCGGAGCCCTACTACCCCCCCCCCCCAGACAGTCAGGGGTAGCGGACTCTTGCAGCATGGATTCAAAGGGGCGCTCTTGCAGCGCGGACTCTTGGGGGCGCTCTTGCAGCGCGGACTCTTGGGGGCGCTCTTGCAGCGCGGACTCTTGGGGGCGCTCTTGCAGCGCGGACTCTTGGGGGCGCTCTTGCAGCGCGGACTCTTGGGGGCGCTCTTGCAGCGCGGACTCTTGGGGGCGCCGGTACAGGGATGAGCTCTGGCAGCACGGGCTCTGGTTTGCGCGGACTCTTGGGGGCGCTCTTGCAGCGCGGACTCTTGGGGGCGCTCTTGCAGCGCGGACTCTTGGGGGCGCTCTTGCAGCGCGGACTCTTGGGGGCGCTCTTGCAGCGCGGACTCTTGGGGGCGCCGGTACAGGGATGAGCTCTGGCAGCACGGGCTCTGGTTTGCGCTCTTGCAGCACGGATTCTAGGGGGCGCTCTTGCAGCACGGAGACAGGGAGGCGCCTTCTTGGCGCAGGCACTGGGCGGCGCTCTTGCAGCGCGGGCTCTGGTTTGCGCTCTTGCAGCGCGGATTCTAAGGGGCGCTCTTGCAGCGCGGAGACAGGGAGGCGCCTTCTTGGCGCAGGCACTGGGCGGCGCTCTTGCAGCGCGGGCTCTGGTTTGCGCTCTTGCAGCGCGGATTCTAAGGGGCGCTCTTGCAGCGCGGAGACAGGGAGGCGCCTTCTTGGCGCAGGCACTGGACGGCGCTCTTGCAGCGCGGGCTCTGGTTTGCGCTCTTGCAGCGCGGAGACAGGGAGGCGCCTTCTTGGCGCAGGCACTGGACGGCGCTCTTGCAGCGCGGGCTCTGGTTTGCGCTCTTGCAGCGCGGAGACAGGGAGGCGCCTTCTTGGCGCAGGCACTGGACGGCGCTCTTGCAGCGCGGGCTCTGGTTTGCGCTCTTGCAGCGCGGATTCTGAGGGGCGCTCTTGCAGCGCGGAGACAGGGAGGCGCCTTCGTGGCGCAGGCACTGGGGTGCACTCTTGCTGCGCGGATTCAAGGGGGCGCTCTTGCAGCGCGGAGACGGAGAGGCGCCTTCGTGGCGCAGGCACTGGGGTGCGCTCTTGCAGCGCGGATTCAAGGCGGCGCTCTTGCAGCGCGGGGACAGGGAGGCGCCTTCTTGGCGCAGGCACTGGCAGTGGCGCCTCCAGAAATTTTTCATAGGGGTGGCCAGATGGGGCCACTTAAAATCTTGGGGTGGCACACCAAAACTATAAACCATAATTTCAGGACCTTATTCTACTGTTGTAGTAAATTGTCTGAGCGCGCAACAGCGGCATGGACGGAGGGGCGGGGGAGAGGGCTGGCTACTGTGTGCGATCGAAGGTCTAGAGTGGCTTGCCTGCCTGGCTGTGCATTAGGGACGAAATGCATAACTGATGCTACTAAAATTTATTCTGGTCAGTGGGGTGGCCAGTGGGGTGGCCAGGAGTCGGCCAGGGGTGGCCACGGCCACCCCTGGCCACCCCCTGGTGGCGCCAGTGGGCACTGGGCGGCACTCTTGCAGCGCGGAGCTGGACGGGACCAGCGGAGGCGAAGGTGAGCTGGACGGGACCAGCGGAGGCAAAGGTGGGCTGGACGAGTTTCTGCGAGGGGTTGGCTCTGGTGGGTAAGTCATTCCCTCATACTCCACCAGAATATCACAGGGGACATAAGCTTCTGTCGGTGGGCTTGCCATACTCCTCGGCGGTGGGTTGGCCGCACTCTCTGGCGGCGTGCTTCGCGGCGTGCTTCGCGGCGTGCTTTGCGGCGGGATTAGGAGAGCCGCCCATGGCTGTCGAGTCTCCGTCGCAATGGGCGGCGGGCTTGGAAGCCTAACCGGCCTGAAATTTTTCCAGCGGGCCGGGACCAGTATCAGACGGCGGCGGCCCGGAATAAGCGGCGGTGAGTTCCATCCTCGGTAGAGGTTCGGTGAGGGTCTAGTCTTCTGTTACGTGCGTGGTGCTCAAGAAGGGCAAGGGGACGAAGGCTTGAAGATCAAAACTCTTTTACTGAAGAACATAAATATACATCACATCACCATAACATAATCGAGACTAGACAAAGGAGAGAACCAAACTGAATGCTTATAAAGGAGACAGGGACAAGAGAGCAATCAACATAATCAAAATCAGGTGGGGACAATCAAACGATGATGAACTTAATGAAGACAGGAACTAAACCAAATAAGGAGAAACGAGGACTAGGGCAGACAGACATGTAACACCAGTTTATAGAACCTTTAAACAAAAAAAGGTTTGCATGTTTTATTCAGTAACAGTGTGTACAGTTGCAGATATTTTTATGGCCAGAAAGTCAGGTGAAATTCTGATAGTTTGTAATGTATCCAAATCAATGATATAATTTATACTTCATAACAGTACTACAGACTATTTATATTGTGACACACTATATCTCTCTATAATATGTTTTAGTAAAATGATATTTGAATGTTTAGTTTAATGATCAAAGCATGCGGGGGGCTGGGTACATACTGTGTAATGCAAAGCAATACAATGATGATTGAGAGATAGACCAATTTTACTGAAAAAATTATGTATGGAAAATCAAATAGACCAGATATGTTGCTGCTGTCCAGTATCTTTAAATATGACTAACAATATATTTTTTTTCCCACAAAAAAAAGAGAAAAAGATTTCACATCGAAAAGACACATTTAACAGAGCCTGAAGGTTTTAATCATGTTGATAATTTAGAAATTTGTGTATCAAATATGATACAGTAGGATTTATAAGGTTAAATGATTAAAAGTGCTAAAATACATTATGAGTACAAATGAAATTACTGTGCAATATATGCAATGCTGTTACTTGAGCGGACTCAGAAAATAACTGGGGCTTGTGGCAAAAATGCTATAAAAATTAACTCAATTGTGTAAAATAAACTGTTGTTAATCTTTTTTTTTTTCTTGTGTAAGTTATCTACTGTTTGTCATATTTTTTCTAGGCACACATGTGGTCAGAATTGTTGGTACCCTTGGTAAATATGATCAAAGAAGTGCTGTGAAAATTAATCTGCATTGTTAATCCTTTTGATCTTTTATTTAAAAAAATTCACAAAAATCTAACCTTTAATTGGATAATAAGAATTTAAAACGGGGGGAAATATCATTATGAAATAAATGTTTTTCTCAAATACACGTTGGACACAATTATTGGCACCCCTAGAAATTCCTATGAGTAAAATATCTCTGAGGTATATTCCCATTCATATTCACAATTTTGAGCACTCCAGGGTGATTATGAACATGAAATTATCCAGCCATGGCTTCCTGTTTCACAGAAATATAAATAGGAGGGACAACAAAGCCCAAATTCCCATAATCATCCATCACAATGAGAAAAACAAAAGAATATATTTCTGATGTGCAGAAAAAGATAATTGAGCTTCACAAATTAGTGAAGTGGCTTTAAGAAAAGAGCTAGAGCAGTAAAAATTCCCATTTCCACCATCAGGGTAATAATTAAGAATTTCCAATAAACATAAAATGTTACGAAGCCTGGAAGAGGACGTGTGTCTATATCGTCCTAATGCACGGTGAGAAGGAGAGTTTGAGTGGCTAAAGACTCTCCAAGGACCACAGCTGGAGAATTGCAGAAAAAGCTTGAGTCTCGGGGTCAAAAATCCTTAAAAAAAAAAATGGTCAAACAGCACCTACATCACCACATGTTGTTTGGGAGGGTTTCAAGAAAAATTCTCCTAGCTCACCTAAAAACAAACTCCAGCATATTCAGTTATCAGACACGACTGGAACTTCAAATGGGACTGGATTCTATGGTCAGATGAAAATTAATCATCATTATAAATCATCCTGCACTGTTCCCCAGTTATAAATCGTTATAAATATATACGTTATAAATCATCCTGCACTGTTCCCCAGCCAGCTGCTTGACGCACAGTGTTTCTCTTTGCACATGTACAGTATTTATCTGAAGCATTCGTATAGTTTGTATTTTTTATGTATAGGTAAACATTTTTTTATATAGTATATTTATAGTCAAAATCTATCAGTAGGATAGTTGTGTATAGGTTTATACTGTTTTATTCCATTGTTGTATGCCTGTATTTATGTAGCACTGTGGTCCTGTGAGGCACGACATTTCGTTCCACTGTATGTCCCCACATGTAGCGGAATGACAATAAAGCTCAACTTGACTTGACTTGAGCTTTTTAGCAGCAAACACTCAAGATGGGTTTGGTGCACACAGGGATAAATAGTATCCTGTGTGTACAATGAAATATACAGCTGTATTTGTGATGTTGTGGGCCTATGTAACGAGTGGGGCGGGGCCGAGAGCCGTGGGAACGGAGTGAGGCTGGTGGAGTTAATGATAATGAGCGAAACCTGCGCCACTCACCGGTCTCGAGTCCCATGGAGGAGCTCCAGAAGGATAAAAGGAGGAGTGACGACAGTGGAAAACGAGAGAGGATCAGGCCTGGACTTTTATTTGTGGTTTTGTGTGCGGCAGTCGTCCGTGAGGGGCTGTCCCTTTACTTTTGTGTTTGTTTATTTTATTAAAGTGTTTGAATGTTCGCCGGTTCCCGCCTCCTTCTTCCCGATCTACGAACTGTATTACAGCCTATATTTCTGGTGGAGGTCCTGGACATCTTGTTTAGACACATGGCATCATGGATTCTATCAAATACCAGCAGATAAAAAATCAATAAGTGACTGACTCTGTTAGAAATCTTATAATGGGCCATGTTTGGATCTTCCAACCGGACAATAATCCAAAAACAAACCTTAAAAACAATACACAAAATGGGTCACTGAGCACAAAAAAGATAATAGGAGAAAATTTAGAGCTGTTAAACTGGCAAATGGAGATTTCAAAAAGTATTGAATAAAAGGGTGCTGTTAATTGTGGCCAATGTGTATTAGAGAAATCTTACTTTCCAATGAAAGGTTAGATTTTTGTGATTTTTTAAATAAAAGATCAAGAGGATTAACAATGCAAAGCAAGGCAAGTTTATTTATATAGCACATTTCATACACAGTGTCAATTCAAAGTGATTTACATAAAAGGAAGTGAAATAGTCATTAAAAATAATAATAACAAAGAATTAAAAATAATAATAATCACAACAATAAAAACAAAGTGATTTAAAAATTGATTTAAAAAGAATTTAAAACATTTAAGAATAGAAAATGATTATACATAGTGCAGTCAGTTCGGACGTAGCACAGTGCTCATTCAACAAATGCACAGCTAAACAGATGAGTTTTGAGTCTGGATTTAAATGTGGCTAATGTTTTAGCACATCTGATCTCTTCTGGAAGCTGGTTCCAACTGCGGGCAGCATAATAGCTAAAAGCGGACTCCCCTTGTTTTGTGTGAACATCTAATTCTTGTTTTTATGATGATAGTATGCTGATTTAGTTACTGCTTTGACATGACTACTAAAACTAAGGTATGTCTCCAGAAACACCCCAAGATTTTTGACTTGGTTTTTAGTTGATTGACCCCTAGAGTCAAGGTATGCATTCACCTTGATAACTTCATCTTTGTTTCAAATGACTTCAGTTTTCTCCTTGTTTAACTGAAGAAAGTTCTGGCACATCCAACAGTTTATTTAATCAATGCATTGGCAGAGGGAGTCAATGGGGCTGTAGTCATTTGGAGATAAGGCTAGGTAAATCTGCGTATCATCAGCATAGCTGTGATAGGCTATTTGTTTCTTTCTCATTATTTGACTTAGTGGGAGCATATACAGGCTAAACAAGAGTGGTGCCAGAATTGAGCCTTGTGGGACTCCGCATGTCATGGACGTCCATTTAGACCTGTACTCTCCTATACTCACGTAATAACCTCTCCCTTCTAAGTATGACCTGAACCATTTGAGTACCATCCCAGAAAGCCCGACCTAGTTTTCTAGTCTCTCTAGAAGTATGTTATGATCAACAGTGTCAAACGCAGCACTAAGATCTAGTAGTACCAGCACTGATATTTTGCCAGAATCAGAATTGAAGTGAATATCATTTATTATCTTAATAAGCACGGTCTCTGTGCTATGATGTGCTCGGAAACCAGATTGAAAATTGTCCAGTTATCCATTTGAGTTTGGAAAAGTCCCAGTATGAAGTGAGGCGTTCACCACTTCTAAGAGATCTTCTTCTAAACAGTTAATGTTTAGAATGCAGATTCATTTTCACAGCCTTCTTTGATCATATTTACCAAGGGTATCAACAATTCTGATCACATGTGTACATATGGATTTAGTGCCTCTCCAGACTCCATAGTGACCTCTAGCTGTGCAATATCTGCCTTCACTGTCTCTCAGTGAATGTTTTTGGATGCATAGATAATATGAGATAATTGTTCATGAGAAAACTAAACCCAACTATAAATTGATTTCAGTTTGGTAGAATCTGTTCCCTAGTAAATTAGCCTGTAATCACTACTGAGTGTGGTAACCAGAAATAACATGAAGGCAGACATTTCTGGAGGAGAAAGAGGCATTGTGTCGGGGGGCATGAGGCAAAAAATTCCCCAGTTGCAATGCTTTGTCAATGTCAACAACTTTGACATAATCTGGTGGCTACATGTGCACTGACTGAGAGCTTATTATTATTATTGTATTAGATGCTTTAATATCCTTTATCGTAGGGTGTCTTGTACACATATAAAATTAGTAACAAGTAACAAGAATGTTTTTTTCCTAAAGGAGCAGTTAACCCCAAAAGGAAAATTTGCTGAAAATGTACTTAGGCTCAGGTTATCCAAGAAATTTAGTATTACATCACTTGCACACTGAAGGATCCTCTCCAGTGAATGGGTGCTGTCAGAATGAGAGTCCAAACAGCTGATAAAAGCATTACAATAATTCACAAGTAATGCACATGACTCCAGTCCATCAGTTAACATCTTGTGAAATGAAAAGCTGCATGTTTGTGAGAAACAAGTCCATAATTAAGACGTTTTCATCAAACTGTTATATATGAGTTTTAAATATGAGTTCTTTGTGAGTCCTCAATGAAAACATTCTCTCGTCTGAATCAGAAGATAAATATGCACAGATCGAGAGCCATTCACAAGCGAAAACAGTCCAAAACTGTTATAAAAAAAATATGCTGGTAGATTTGGTCTGAGAAGACAATAGGAATTTGTTTCACTGGAGGAAGCGTTCTTATGGATTATGGACTATTTTGGCCAAAAGTGATGGTTAAAAGTTAAAACTTCTTTAAATGTGCAGTTTTTCACTTCACACGACATTAATTGGTGGACTGGAGTCATGTGGATTAATTGTGGATTACTATTATGTTATTATCAGCTGTTTGGACTCTCATTCTGACGGCACCCATTCACTGGAGAGGATCCTTCGGTGTGCAAGTGATGTAATGCTAAATTTCTCCAAATCTGTTCTGATGAAGAAAAAACTAATCTACATCTTGTTCAGGAAAATGTGAATAACGAACAATTCAAAAGCAATTTGGTCATAGTATCTGCCCTCTGTGGCCTATTCAGAAGACAGAGGATAATACTCATTAATTTGTTGCAAATTACTGAATTATAGCCTGAAAGCAAATGCATAATGAATGCTTGTGTTCATTTTTGTTTGTTATTGGTTTGTCTCTGGAGGGCTTTTGGGCTGTGTCACAGGGTTATTGCTCTGTTACACCTGCACTCTTTGTAAAACCTTTTCCTTCCTATGAATTATTTGCTTGGCTCTTTGTTGGTTAAGTAGACCCAGGGAGCAGCAACCATTTGTTTTTGTTGTCTGAGTGTGTGTATTAATCACTTGTCAAATTAATTAGGCGTAACTGGTATTGTTTATTCAGTACACTGCATCTATTCACCCAGTCTTTGCTGTCTCAGGAAGCACAGAGTAGAATTTACCACAACATTCCTCTGAACTTGAAGATGAAATCAGTGTTTCTGAGTGTTAATATATTTTAGGTTAGGTTGGAAAGCAAGCACTGATATTAATTTGGCCTTGCTTGCAGTGTTAGCTTGTTAAGAGACCCCGTAAAGACCATGCAGATGGGGTTCAGAGGTTTAGGTTGTGTATCAGGTGGTCTTTTACACTAGATGGCAGTCTTACCACACAGATGTTTCCCATGACGCCCATAGCACTCTTAGTCCGTCTTCTGCAGTGGACACAAGGTCAAGCTGTTCTGCTGCAGTGTTTCTCTGATCCTGTTGGACCGATCAGAGGAACAAAATAAAAATCACTTGTTTTTGCTGACTTTCGAAATTTGATGCATGCAAGGTTATGTTAGCCAGCTGTAATTTTAACACGCTTTTAGGTGCTGTATGAGGATGAATGTATTTTGTTGTTGTTGTTAAAAAAAAAAAAAAAAACTGGCTGCTGTTGTAAAAATACAGTGACGCTGTTTCTAGTTTTGCATAATGGCATTTTGGTCACTTTATATGTTTAAAGTTCCTAATTGTATATATTAATGAAATTATGTAATGTTAATATCACTTGGAAAGCCTATATATTTCAATTAAAAAAGCAATATTTAAATTTTTGTATGTACATTGCATTAAATTAAAAAATATATTTGCTTTTTAATTAAAAAGCAATCATGCATTTTTTTTTAAATGAATCTTTATATGGCTATACAGTACCTTTCAAAAGTTTGTGATCAGTAATATAAAAAAATAGTGCTTTTATTCATTCAAGGATACTTTAAATTGATCAAAAGTAAAGACTTTCACATTCTTCCAAAAAAAATTCTATTTCAAATAAATTCTCTTTCTATTCATCAAAGAATTCTGAAAAAAAGTTTCATGGTTTACACAAATATATTAAGCAGCAGAACTGTTTTCAGCATTGATAGTAATAAGAAATGTCTCTTGAGCACAGCATATTAGAATTATTTCTGAAGGATCATGTGACACTGAAGACTCAAGTAAAGGCTTCAGCTTTGCCATCACAGGAATAAATTACATTTTAAAATATATTAAAATAGAAGAGCGGTTTTAAAAATGTAATAATATTTCTGTTTTACTTAATAGACAACATTAAAATATTTTACTGACCCCCAGGCCTTTGAACAGTAGTTTTTTTTTTTTTAAAGATTTAAAGATTCTAAAGATTTATTTATTTATTTATTTTTAATTTATTGTAAGGTAAAGTACAATTAACAAATTAGCAGGTTTTTACAGTAAGAAAGTCTAATCACTTTAATGTTTCCAAACTCCCAAACACATTTAATGAATTAAAATGAGAAACATGACCATGTGGCTCCTCTTTTTTTTCTTTATTCAGTGAAATGTGTCTGTTTCTCCATCTACTACCTCACAGTGCTTAGCCTCCATTGTGTTGTTGTCAGCGTGACAGCTATCCTGCAGTGAGCTGATAGGTTTGTGTGATGAGTTGGGGCCCCTGCGATTAGAGAGAGTCACAGTGGAGCCACTGAAGGGCACGACTGGACACAAATGTCACCGCTGTGACATCAGTCAGGTAAGGGTGAAGGGTAATTATTAATATGAGGTCAACAGTAAGTAGTCCTCTGCCGGGGAATCACTAATACGTGGTGGATGGCAGTGATTACAGAACATGCAGATGCTTTAGCACACCGCAGGAGACGCGCTTCTCGCAAAATGCACAAGTTCAACCTCCACCTGTGATGAAAAACATTCAGTTCATCGCTTTCTCCTGGATGCTGTTTGTGCATTTACAAATCAGTGTTTCTGAATATTTTCCCAGCTATCAGCTGCTTACGGTGGGCGTCTCCTCCAGAAGCTCGGCTGGAATGAAACGCATTGAAGTGCGAGAATCTTTTAAGAGGCGAAAGCAGAAAGTAATTTTGCGAGCGCTTCGCCGGCGTTATCTGACTGTGTGTTTTTGCGAGTTTCCTCTGGCTGAGCTGTAATGAATAATTAGTGGAGGGAGAAGATAAATAGCCATGGGGCTTCCTGCTACTGAGGAAATCCATTTAGGTTATTACTCCTTACATAAAACTCATTTTCACTCTAAGAGCTGCCTTTACTGTCCATGCTGAATAACAAATAGAAAGTGCATAAACAAACAAAAGAAAGGCAATTACTTTTCCGCTCAATAGAGAACGCTGGTGAACGCTCCTTGTCTCCGGGGTGCGAGGATGGTGTTCGGTTAAGAGGGGATGCAGTCTCACGGGGGGTGGAGGGGTGACTCACTTTAGCATTGGGTTGATGACTTTCGGTGCATTACCTATGCGGGGGGTCAAGGTAAGGGTTCTGACCCGAGCCAGCAGGAGTGGATTGGAGATCAGAGGCAGGCGGAGGTCAGCAAACTGTGCATTTTTTCAAGGAACACCTTGAGGATTATTGATTTAGGGGAGTCATCTGATACATTGATTTAAGAGTAATTGAATGCGGGTCTGTAGAGGGGAAGGTCTGCAGAGGGCTTATGTCCCCATGTGACCTTGGCATCTGCCCTTTCAGGCCCTATTCAAGACCCTCGTGGTCAGTGTCATATCACAGCCAACCGGCTGTCCTGTGTCTAGTGGGATTAAATGTCAGGACATTGTAGGCAAAGGCCAGTTTTGATTGTGTGATTGCCCACAACGTCAATTTTCAATCAATGTTCAATCCAATATAATGTGTGCATAGAATTCATTTACTTTTTATATTTGTATAGATAAAGTTTAAATTTAATATCTAATTGTTCTTAACTTTATATATTACGTGCATGATTGTGTGAATTTGAAATATATTAATAATTATATAATTCCTGATATAAGTAAAAAATAAATATATATAATAAAAGTATCTTTTGTATATATAACTTAATATATAAATAAATTATATTTTTTCATTTTACATATTATTTAATAATTGTTTGCTCAACGTGTAAATATACGTGTAAATTTAATATATGTAAATATGAAATATATTTTATATTTCTATATAATACTATTAATATATTTAAATTTGAATTATGATGATAGTATAATTATATTTAATAATAATACATTTAATAAATTAATACACAATGATTTTAATTATATTTGAATATATGTATATTTTTTGTATTTTTCAATTTTTAATTATAATTATATGAGGATATTATATTTTATATGTACATTTAATAAATAAATACACAATGACTATAATGATATTTTAAGGGTAATGTATTTTGTATATTTCAATTCTAATTATAATAATTTTTAACTCGTTTTTAAATTATGTACACTTATGTACTTAGTTTATGTGTATATATATATATATAAAGCAATCAATTATTTTAAAATAATACACAAAATATTGTTAGACCAAAACTGTTCAACAAATCAAATGTTGCTGGAAAAGATAAAATTATAAAATTATAACTGAACAGTTGGTCTGTGCTTTTTTGGTGGCGTTTTTTATGGTGTGTGTGGTGTGATCCGTCTTCTTTGGTTTTGAAGTGTCAGAATCTCTGCGGGAGGAACACAATTCACCTCTCCCACTCAGTTTTACCTGAACGATTCGCAGTCTATTCACTGGATCTTTCTGCCTCAGGAAGTTTTTGGAGCAGGAAGCTCTGTTTGCTATTGCTCTTGAATCTTTCATTATCATAAACACAATGGTGTTTTTGTCTCCCAAAAAACTGACCACAAAAAGATCATCACTCAGGGAGAGTAATACTATGACTTGGCATGTTGATTTAGTACCAGGAGCTGCTGCGGCCAGTTGATTCGGTCAGTATGTGTGGTGGTAATAATTCCCTGAAGGTGTCTGGTGGTTGGCTTCAGAAGAGCTGACCAGGTTTTCAGTGAAGTAAGGCATTTTTTACCAGTGGAAGCAGAACCTCGGTGTCACATTTTATGCATCATCACTGTATCAGTTGGTTGGACAGGAAAGTTTGGAGGATGGACAGCAATATTATGCAGAGCAGTGGTTCTCAAACTTTTTATCAACATACAGAATTGTAATGATGTTTTCAATAGGCAAAAACAACTATAATTTTTGTTCTATTTTGTGATTGCAGAAGTTTCAAGAACACCGATTTTTGACAAATGAACTTGACTGGATAAGAATTTTTCACAAATATTATAATCATTTAAGAATCTATGAAATAAGTTAATCACACTTTTGAAATTCACTCATATATCTGGGTTTTGTCATCTAATGGGACTCTTATTCTTAAATGAATGGATGAATCAAAATAAGAAATATCTTGACTGTGAATTTTGTGAATGTTTTACTTTTTTAAAATCATTTGAAAGCTTTTATTCATTGAAAATCCTTGAAAGTTTGTTAAGGCAGCCACCTGAACCACTTCTGGTATCTCTGTTACACTATATCCCTATTTCACCAGCTTTGTAGTTGCTTATAAGCAGACAAAGGCCTTGGTTTGCCTTCCTGTTACTCCGCTATGTATTCCCTCAAATATTCTCAGATTTAGCAGACACATAGCAGACATTCTTCTCACTCACAGTGTGTGATTGTTAGATCAGTTTGATATGCGTCATTTTGAGCAGCTTTGATGTTTTTAAACATAAAAGATGAGACACAAAGTGCTCTCTATTAAGTATGACTGTGCCAACTCTTCTATTACCCTCCACAACACTCCCCCGTCTCAGTCCATTGTAGCGCCGGACGCTTTCAAAGCAATCGCTTCGTCTCTGTACCTAAGATGAGAGACAATCGACGTCTGATTGGCAGAAGTAGGTCTGTCTGAAACGTTGAGTCTGCTATGTTGTACCTTCTCGATATCTTTCTCACACACAAGCATACACTCACCCACTTTTTTTTCCCTGTCACTTACTACCTCATACACACTTTCATTCTCTCTCATGTTAAATTATAGCACAGCGTACAAGTACGAGAGTCATCAAATGAAGATTAAAGACAGCCCTGTTTCTCTGACAGCTCCGTCTCTGGGCCTGTCCTTACGCCTCTAGGGAACAGAGACAATTACATTTAAAATGGATTCGTTCAAAGCATTGAACAACTCATTAATTGCATATTGCAAACAGTACGTTTCAGCAGAAAGTACTGATGAGGAACAGCAAGAAGCCATGAAAAAAAAAAGGAAGCTCTCACCATTTGGTTACGTGCCTGAATTCATAATTTGAAGTTATAGGCACCCATTGAAGGGATTGAGAGACTATAGTGTTTAGCTGACCTGGAATACCATCAGTTGTCTGTTGCATTTAACAGTATGCTGGAAAAGGCATTGTAATCAATAATTAGACACCAATTTTATTACCACAGCAAATATGAATACGTTACTTTAGTTAATAATAGATTTTTTTATTTATAACACAACAATATTATCTTTATGCTATATTTATTATCTATATTGTCCTTATTATTATTATCTGATGTCTGTGTTATTTTTAAGAAAATATTATTTTTTATCAAATTCATGTTAATAATAGTAATACTAGCAATAATTCTTATTTTTTATTATTGAAAATATTATATACGTATTAATAATTATTAATGAGTAATTATATACACATTAATATTATAGAAATTAGCAAATCAAATTAAAATTATGTAATGTACCCTTCAGTTAAGTTTTTATACTTCATAATTTATTAATTATTTTAATTATTCAAATAAATAAAAAAAGAAATTAAAAACAGTGAGCGTTTTTCTATTTTCCTTGTCAATGTCGTTGACCGAATAATATGAATCAGTCAGGCTGCACAGTTATCGAGATGAGTCAGTACTCTGTACTATACGATGAAAAATCTAGCACTTTTTAAATACTTTTTCCCTAGTATATCTTTTTATTTTATTATTCACTTGGTGCCACAGTACCGGTACTTTTGACATCCCTACACAAAAAATATAAGTTCAAAACTGAGTTTGCCATGTCAGCTTCTTGGACAGAGATAAGCTGCTAACAGGTTTTCTCCTGAACAGACAGGCTCGTGTATAGCCATTGTCAGTTACTCTCTTGACCATTAGATAACAGATCGCAGACTTACTGAAGGGGGCAGTTTGTGCCCTGACAAGGCATATGTTGGTCTGCCAGTGCTGTAAGCAGCCCATCACAAATGCATTGTGACTCACAGGCCTTCTTCGGCATTGCTGTGCGAGAGAGTGGGAGACTTTTGAAAGAAAGAGGGAAAAAAACAACAACAACAAAAAACAAAAAAACAAGAAGTAGGAGTCGCACAGCAGGGGCTTTTGGAGTGGGCACTCTTCCAAAGTTGTTAAGGGCATTAATATTTCAAGAGCCCTTTGTTTTCCTCCAGGGTGATCTTTTACAAGCAGCCAATTAGCGTCGGAGGAATCGTGGAGGCCGGTGCCGCTCCTCCTCGTTGACTGTAAATTAGAGGCCGTACGGTTTTGGAAGGGACAGCTGTTGTGTGTGGACGCTTCGTGAGACCCTGGTGTCTGTTTGACCAAAGCCAGTGGGGAAAACATGAATCCTACTTATGGTAAATTAGTTATAAAGCCCATTTAAGACGCTTACTGATTTCCAACGCTCCCCAGCTCCTCTTTGGCCCATGGTGACCCGAGTTGTTGATTGGATAATCGCGCCCCGCTTGCGGCACATACGTGAACGAACGCCCGTGTTTTTGGAATGGGGAATTGCAGCAGGCACAAACAATGGTTAGCATAGTGCTGGGACTCAGTGTAAATTAATTAACAGCATATCACTCTGTAGAAGCAGTGGACGCAGCTGAATGCTCTGCTAACCCGCCGAGTTGCGTACTGATTCTGGTTCCCCTGATGGTAGAGGAAAAAACGGGGAGAAAATACACACACTTCTCTGAGGGGAAATGCTGTGAATCCATAATAGCCTGCAGTACAGACAACTCAGGACTCTGTACTTTTGTTTAAAAACACGCCTCTTCGGCTGCCGCTCTTTGACGGCTAGTCGAACGCTTCTGATCGACTCAGAGCTGGATGTGAGCAGCATGGAAAGACTTGATGTTATAACCTGTTATTTGATGTTATGAAACAATGTTGGAGCATGTTGTGACACTGCAACAATTTAGTAGCTAATGTGTGATGGATGTCAGAAATTTACACCCACCCGCTGCTTTAATTAAGCCAGAAAAAGCAAATCCCAGTTGCTTGGGAGCACAGAAGGATATGGGAAACGTAGCCTAGAATTAGGTAGATATGAATTGTAAGGTTTCCGGGATGGTACAAAGGGTTACAGACAGGACGCAGCACAAAATGGACTAGGGGAGTACAGCTAGTGCTGGAGAAGAAGAAAAAAGTGGAAAATATGTCACCTGGTTGTGTCTTTCTTTGAATTTGCCCTTGATTAGGATGGTAAATCTATTCATATCCTGCTTTGGTCACCGCCGAATCTGATGCATGACATTTCAGCAGCCCACATTTTTGCTATAAATATATAAACATATTGAAATCAGTCTAATGAATCACCCTGTAGACTGACTCTCATTGTGAACCTAATAGTGCATGTTGTTTGTACTAATTAGTAAATATTAGCAACCATGGCTAGAAGTAAAACCACTGCAGTTTTAATTTAACCTAGTTAAAATCTCACAAGGAATTTTAAGTTCATTTTGATTTGGATGTAATCAAAAGTTGTGATGTCTTACTGGGTTAGTTGTTTTCTCTTTAATTGGCCCATCTGTTTTTACAAGTTTAACCCATTCAGGCCTGGTTGTGAATGTGATAGACGGGTGTTGACACATTGACGGGGTAATCAGCGATCAGAGTGGTATATCCAACCTAATTTTATCAGAAAAACTTGCCTATACCTACATTTTTGCAACCCCCCCCCCCCCCCCCCCCCCACAAAAACATACCTATTAAGGGCGCGCGATAATGACAAAAAATGATATCAATATTTTATGGAATTTTGTTGATAACGATAATTAGACAAAATTTTGCTGATTGCGTCATTGTGCTGGTACTTTGGCAGGTTTATGACTGCCGTTGACAGCCAACTCCCTAAGCATTTGATATTTTTCATATTCTGTGCAGTGATTAGTTTGCAGGAATAACAGAAAGGAACTTTTCCAATAAGTTTAAATGGATTTTTACCTTTTATGAGCATTTTACCTTTAAAAGGCCAGTTTTTTTAACCTAATTAAATATATGCATCATCTTTTGTGTCAAATTCTTAAATTTAATAACAATAAATTCAAATTATAAAACACTATAGGGCTGTTACCAATCAAATGAAATCATTTTGACTAAAATTAGTGTTTGCAATGCAGAGGTGGCACAAAATCTGCATCTGAAGTGGCATTTAGATACATTTACACACTTTTAAATGCAGGACGTGAATGCATTTAACCTGCAGTTACAAATGCATAAATAACGTTTTGATGTTTAAAAAAAAGTTGGATACTAATATTTGAAAAAATGGAAAATATACATTAAATATGAACTTAAAATTGCCAGTACATGAGTGAGTCATTGATTCAACTGATTCATTAAATCTGCAGATTGATTCAGTAACAAAACACCGTTGTGAGTTGCAAAACAGTTCTGCTGTGGCTTTGTTTAAAACTAATTTCATTGACGAAATAGAGCAAAATATAAGGCAACTAATATTAACTTTTTGTTTGTTTTATAAAATCAATATCACATTTGCAGTAGACCTGATATTTGAAGAAAAATTGTACTCTTCATGTGATATTAACTATCTCAGATGATGCAAATATAAAAGACATAAAAGTATTATGGGGCATTTTTACCCCCTTATTTTGGAGTAATTCTAAATGTATTTTAATAGACTAAATCATGCAGTAGAAGTGTGAACTCTGTGTGCTCGAGCAGTATAACCTATATCTCATAGTGTATGTATGCACTCTCTAGGTGTGTTTTTGTTTGGTTCTTGCGATATACTCGATAATGTCAAATTGCATATAGTTTCAATGATATTACGCAGCGCCTGAAAGTAGTCCCCAGCTATATTATAACTAGTTACCTAGCTGGGGACTACTTTCAGGCGCTGCGTAATATCACTGCATCTGCCGCGGCCATGTTACGGCAGCAAAGTTTCTTGATTATTACGCCGGAATGAGAGTATAGTTCTTAATCATATCAGCCTAGAAAATCACAACTTTTCATTTTCCGCCGGTCTTAGTACACGATATAACTACAGAAGAGTCGAGTTTTAAATAGGAAAACTATCGAAACTCTTTGGTCATTTTTGAACGCGATGCTACTGGTCTAATCGGATTCAATGATCTATGCTAAGCTAAAAGTGCTATCGCCAGATACAGAGATCAGCTGAATGGATTCAAAAACGGTAAAACTCAACTTATTAACTCTGGGGGAGTTGGAGAATGAGCCCATTTCCAAAAAAAGTGGAGTGTTCCTTTAAGATATTTATGAAATCTGAGAGCTTTCAGACCCTTCATAGACAGCAAGTCCATGTGACAGTGGTTCAACCGTAACTTTATGAAGCTACGAGAATACTTTCTGTTGCGCAAAAAAACTTGCTGTCACATGGACTAATTTGTTGAAGTTCTTGGCACCTTTCTGAACCTTGACAGTGGTGGTAGTAACCTTGCAATCTATGTAGGGTCAGACAGCTCTCAGATTTCATCAAAACATCTTAATTTGTGTTCTGAAATGAAGGACTTATGGGTTTGTAACGACATGAGGGTGTGTAATTAATGAGAGAATTAATTTTTGGGGGAACTATCCCTTTAAACAGAACTAAAAAAAAAAATTATCCCAAAAAGTTGTGGGTCATCAAGAGAACAAGGTAATCCCAAAGTTTACGTAACCTTCCTACAGCACTGTAAATGTTTAGTTGAAGCTCCTTGCGTTTTGTCTATGCATGCGATCAGATGCAATTTTAGGTAATACAGAAAAAAAGAAAAAAAAGAAAAACCATTTCCAAAGGGTTAATGTACACTCTTACCACTGAATATGAATGTAGATTAGAGATGGTAACTCTCTTGAAGCTAGAACATGTAAGTGGTAGGGGTCAATTAAGTTTAGTTACCTAGACAAAATCCCATTCGAAATCGATGGGGTTCTTTAGAAGGGATGTGACTTTGGGGTCTTCTTGCTCACGATCTTTCCAGTTTTCTTTGAAACAACCTTGCCTCTGCTGGTCTTAATGCCTTTTTCAGGGTTTATCCCAATGAATCGTCTAAGGGTATTAATAAATATACATGTATATTAATAGAAAAAACAAAAAACAACTCAATTAGAATGAATCTTAAGAGTTCTCATGATGTCTTCTTTCCCAATTATGCTCAAAGACATGGTTTACGCATGAATGAAAATTTGCTGACAATTCACTTTCACGCCATCCAAGATGTCTGACTTTTTTTGCCATCAGAACAAATACATTTTCAGGAGTAAATTGGAGCTATGTATATGGACAATGTAAGTAATTGAGACCCAGGGTCCAAACTACATGTAAGTGCAGCATTAAAGTAATCCACATGATTCCTCACGTTTCAGTAACGCCCTCTTCGACTTTCTGAATATGCCTCTTGCATATAACTTTGGCCTTTGTGTAAATCTCGATAAAATACGAGTAGGTACTTCCACCATTAGATAAATTTTTTTGCGTGGATTATATTGGCTTGGTGTAACTTCTTGAGTAACATTTACATGTAAATTACGCATCTGGTATCTAAAATTAGCGTCATGAAATCAGAAATAGATGTGGATTTAAGGGTTTCTACAAAATTAAATAGAGCTTATGTCGAAGTAGTACCCTTTTAACCAAGCAAAGTATATTCGTTGTACAAATGGGAGGTTGGAGAAAACTAGTAACTTACGTTAGCAGAATGGCTGACCTTAAGAACCGCCTGCAAAACGTGATTCTCGTCAAGTTAGTTAACACAATCACAAATACCTTTCAAAAGACGTGATTTAACAACAAAAAGACAAACTTACCTTGAACCGTGTTCTTTAAAACAACGGAGGTGAAGGGAAGAGGGGAGCTGTGAGGTTATCTCGTTTACCGCGCTGAAAAAGACGACTGTTAAAGGAACACTCCACTTTTTTTGGAAATAGGCTCATTCTCCAACTCCCCCAGAGTTAATAAGTTGAGTTTTACCGTTTTTGAATCCATTCAGCCGATCTCCGGGTCTGGCGAGAGCACTTTTAGCATAGCTTAGCATAGATCATTGAATCCAATTAGACCAGTAGCATCGTGTTCAAAAACGATCAAAGATTTTCGATATTTGTCCTATTTAAAACTTGACTCTTCTGTAGTTATATCGTGTACTAAGATCGGCGGAAAATGAAAAGTTGCGATTTTCTAGGCTGATATGATTAGGAACTATACTCTCATTCCGGCGTAATAATCAAGGATCTTTGCTGCCGTAACATGGCCGCAGCAGGCGCAGTGATATTACGTAGCGCCTGAAAGTAGTCCCCAGCTACCTTTTAAATAGGACAAATATCGAAACTCTTTGATCGTTTTTGAACGCGATGCTACTGGTCTAATTGGATTCAATGATCTATGCTAAGCTATGCTAAAAGTGCTCTCGCCAGATACAGAGATCAGCTGAATGGATTCAAAAACGGTAAAACTCAACTTATTAACTCTGGGGGAGTTGGAGAATGAGCCTATTTCCAAAAAAAGTGGAGTGTTCCTTTAAAAAAAAAAATCCCCACCCCTCACATGCTGCTTTTTACACCGGAAGACCGTTTTTTAAAGGCGCCAACGGGTTTACAGTTAAATGCTGCAAATTTATAGCAAATGATTAATCTATGAGACTTTGGCTGTTAATTTACAGAATTAAACTGTCTATTGAAATAACAGTATTTAACTGTTGGAAATTGGCTGTTTCTTTACAGCCATTTATTTACAGTGCAGGATTAGGCTACTAACAAGGGCTCTGTAGAGTAGCTACGGCTAGAGGAGCGGTAAACACATACAATACTCGGCGAAAAGGGAAACAAAGTCCAGGGTTAAAATAGAGTGTGTGATTAGTGAGAGCTGTGTGATCAGGTGTGCCTGTGATTAGTGCAATGAGTGATTGGTGACAGCTGTGATCAGTAATGGATGATGGGAATTGGAGTCCATTGTGATGTGTGGTGTGAAGTCCATGTGGTGAGCGAGTGACCTCTGGTGGAGGGTGAATGGAAGTGCAGACCAGATTCGTGACAGTTATATGACCACAAAACACTTTTACCATAGTGCATGAATTGTTACTAGAACAATTTGAAATTTGCATCATATAACCAGCTCCATATGTATGTTTTTTGTGACGTGGTAAACTTGCTTGGTAGCCCACCTGGCACAACATTGCACTTTAGATGCGAAGGACTCGGGTACATGAGTCATAATAGAAGAGCTTAAAGACTTGGAGAAGCAAGCTAAAATGTCAGTTGTTCAGCAAATGTGTTTCTATCTTTTTTTTTTGGTTTTATTAAGACTCTCGGTTTTGGGTTTAGTGTAGATGGAATGTTATTTTCAAAGGTAACAAGAGAATTAACCTTTTAGCTCCACTCACCAGACATTTCATTTCCAAACTGATGCAATACGTGCAAAAATCAACATCATCAAATGTTACCAGATTAGATAAAGCTGGATAAAACTAAATGCACTTTTAGTGCCACTCACTGGACATTTCACTGCAAAAGTGTTGTGAAATGTGCAAGAAGCAATGCAATATTATTTTGCAAAAGTTATTTTTCCAGTGAGCCTGTGTTGGACATTTCATATTTCATATCAGTTTTTTAGTTTAACATTACAACGATCTTGACTATCACTTCCAATCAATTCTAAAATAGCAAAGCATAAACATAAAATAAATGTAAAATGATAACTAAAAATTAAATGCAATTGTTAAAATGTGACCATGGACCACAAAACCAGTCTTAAGTCGCATTGGTATGTTTATAGCAATAGCCAAAAATACATTGTATGGGTCAAAATTATTGATTTTTCTTTTATGCCAAAAATCATTAGGACATTAAGTGAATGAAGATATTTTGTAAATTTCCTACTGTAAATATATCAAAACTTAATTTTTGATTAGTAATATGCATTGCCAAGAACATCATTTGGACAACTTTAAAGGCGATTTTCTCAGTATTTTGATTTTTTTGCACCCTCAAATTCCAGATTTTCAAATAGTTGTATCTCGGCCAAATATGGTCCTATCCTAACAAACCATATATCAGTGGAAAGCTTATTTATTCAGCAATTTTGAAAAATTGACCCCCCAAATTGACTGGTTTTGTGGTCCAGGGTCACAAATTGATAGTCACCTCTAAACTAAGTACAGATCCTATTTTAGTACCTTTGCTGACGTCTTCATCTATAGCTTTGTTAGAGTTTTCTGGCCAGTGAGAGAGTGGGGAAAAGTGGTGTGAGAGAAACCAAGAAGTGCCTGAACTGGGTCAAAGAGAGGGGAAAAGAAAGAGCCAGTGGCCATACTGTCTTTAATGGCCTCCCTCCCTCTGACCAGCAATTACAGGGACCCAAATGATGATCTATACAGGCAGAGAGCAACGCTCTGGCCAATGGAGACAGATGGGGTGAGAGGACAAGACTGCAGATTGATTATTGATTTAGTGGACAATGATGGATCGCGATTTGAAGGAGAGTGTGTGAGGAGAGAGTAGGTTGAGAAGGAGTTGAGTTTAAGGGGATGTGTGTGTGTGTGTATGAGAGGTTGAGCTTCGAAAAAGAACAGTAGTGATACCTTGCAGTAGGCCTTCAGACCTTTAGAGGGAGCTCTTCATGTTTGGTAAAGATGATTCAACAGCATCTGATGAAATATGATGAAGATAGAGTGGTCAGTTATTATGAGCTGATGTTGTGGATGCTTTCTGTGGATAAATGTGGCTAATGTATAAATGTAGTTTATTTATAAATTATTTAAATATATTATTCATCTAAAAGTTATTCATCTGTTTATTTTTTAAGAGTGTCCAAACTTTTGACTGTTGTGTATGTTATGTAATAGTAACATTCTCAGAAGTAGAGCTGCATGAGGTGTATGAATAAATTCATAGTATAAATAAACATCATCTAGTGCAAGAACATTTTAAGCTCAAGAGTACCAGCATCTGCTGACAACTGAACATAGTATATGTTAGAGAACATATTTCTGTTATGAAATGGAGCATTTTTGCTGTTATCTACATGTATAAGTCAGTGTGTAGCTGGTCCACATGGATTGTCTTGGCACTGTTTTTTTGTGTTGACATCATTCGCATTGCTTCTAGAGGTTTAGGTGGGAAATGATATTGAATCAGCCTGTTTATTGTTGCCAAATGAAATTGTTTGCATCACATTTAAAAAAAAAATGTAATTAATTAAAAATTTTATTATTAAATTTTATTTTTAAGTATCTGCTAAAAGCGAATTTTGTCAAAAGTCTAGCATATAGATGGCCTCAAAGCTAACACACACGGACTAAAAGCCATAACACTCTAATTTAGATTTCCTGTGGTCTTTCATGTAATCTTGTTCTGCACTCAGCGTCTGAACAGGTCACTCACTGTCCACTCTGACTGCAGTCCACACGCTTTGATGTTCTGTCTGTGTGTTTGTTTCTGAACAGATACATTCAGCTGGTTCCCTCCACAGCTTTAATGTAGAGGATTCTAAGAAGAAGAAATGACCAGACAAAAGCGCCTGTGAGACACTACTTCATTTGACGAGTGGCGCTGTGATGGCCACGCTTCAAAACACCACTTTTATGTGTGTGTGTTTTCTCTTTTCAAATCTTTCATTTCAGGAGAAAGACCACAGGGAATTTAAAACATACTGAGGGCCCTTAGGCTGATCACATGTTCTCTTCCTATCATAAACGGGAAGCAGTAACGCTGGAAGGAAACTCAGTTAGCATGTGGATATCATGCACTCATTAGAACACACAGTCAAAAATAATTTTGCAGCTTGCTTAATTTACGTCATTAAATTGAGCTAATACATCACAATTCATGGAGATTTTGCCACAATTTAATTTAATTAAGTGCACTCCATTATTTGTAAAATAGAAGTTTACTTAATCCATTCGCATTAGGACCACATGAATAATTTCTACTGGTGTTAACCTAGCACAGGGAGAGTATATGTTGAAATTAAGTGTTGTATTGTGTTTTTTTTTTGTTTTTTGTTTTTACACAAAGTGAAAAAAAGAGGAAATTTTGATGGTTTTTAATGTTCATTATGTGGGGATCAGTGCTATTTCAGTATCATTAAGATACTATTATAGCTTTTATTAATTTTCATATTTCATATTTCATATTTTAATTTTAGTAAAAGTGATTTTCTTAGTGTATTTTCAGTTTTAGTTAACTATAAGCCTGGTTGGAATTTAGATGCATTTCCAAAGTTATTAACATTAAAGCTGCAGTCCGTAAGTTTCGCCTCTTTGTCGCCATCTCTGTTTGAAAACTTGGAATTGCAGCTCTGTGTAAGGGGTTTGATACATAAATATAATTTAATTTAGCTCAAAGGGAATCCTTTATGATTTTATAGGGAATTTGAACAGAATCACTGTTTTGCGGCTGATCACTGAGTCGGCAGCGATTCACTGAACGAGCCGTATAACATTAACTCTGCACTGGATATTAAAATCCAAAATATAGTGAAAACACTATTAATAAGCACAGTAACAAGATCAGCAGATTAAGACATTAACTTGTAAGCACAAAACACAAGATACTTCTCTTTAAAATATAAATAAGACTTTATTTATATAAACCTAAGACATAAACTAATCTAACATGAACACACGCATTCACACGTTACAGAAAGAGAGAAAGGATGAGTTTAGAGAATGAGAATGTGAAATCCCAAGTTTACAGCAATATGTGCTATTGCATAGACCTGAACAACCATCAATCACTTAATTAACCCTCGCGTTGAGTTTCTCAATGAGGCTAAAATTTATATGAAATGCACCAGCCAGAATCTGGAGTTGTTTTACTTGCGTTGCCTCGTGTTACAGGGATTCCTTTCTGTCGTCGTCGTTGCAGGAAAGGGGTTTTCCCGAGTTGGTGATTGGCTGGAAGTTCAGTAGTCTTTGAAGTGATGTCTTGGGAAGCCAATGGTTGGGGGTTGGCTGAGGATGGTCTTGGAGTCCGTTTCTGGTTGAAGTTTGAAGCGGGTGCAGTCGCTGGACTTTGCGGCAAACTTAACTTTTGAACACGAGACTCAACGGAAAGTAAAAGAATAAAATTAGTAATGAGACTAGGTGGTTTTTCTTCTCATCGTGGTGTTAAGTAGCAACTGGCCTGTAGGCCAGAGCACGCTCAAAGAGCGCTAAAACAGCGTCAAAACGCTGTGGCGAGAAGAAGGGTAGAAGGGAAGAGAAGAGAGATTTGATGGTGTCCTGAGTTCTTAAACTCGGCTTTGGGACACATCCCATTTGGTGTTTTGACCAATTAGATAGGCTATTATCTTAGCTAGGGTTGTTCCTTCCATCATAAATCAGCATGTTATCAGTCATATGGTCTGAATTTACACACTCTTGCAAAGTATACTTTTGGACATGATTTCTATGACCAGAATATGATACATTTGACACAGAATTAATTGAAAGAAACATTTCAAGCTAGAAATGTCAAGCTCATACATACCAAACACGACTAATCTTAAAGTCATTCAATAGTTATTAGAAAGACATACATAATATGTGCTTAAAACATGATGGTCTAATATGTGGTTACATACATAATATAGTGTTATGCCTAGCGATGTCCTTTAGGATGGTTTTATGTGAATATGAAAAAGAAAGTCTCTGTGTATTTCTGTGGAGACCAAAAAGAAATGTTCTTTGGCCAGAGGAATTTCAGTCTGGTTCTTTGTCTTCTATGTGTGGGGGAGAAGTCAATCTAAAGAAGCTTGTGATTTCTCTTGTGGAACGCCATGCGATGGCCATCTCTTTGACCATTAATCTTGACTATTTACCCCAAATTTGACGATCTCCTTCCTGCGTAGAACACTTATCAATAAGTGTTCTTTTGTCTTAATGTTGCGAGCTGTTCTGTGAAAGAGGCTTGTTGGTAGGCTTGCTCCAGAAGTCGGAGATAGGAATCTTTACGACGTTGTCCTGTTCTCCTGGAATTTCAGCTCCTCATGTTTCGATCTTCTGATCGAATCTTAGTTTTGTCTGACTCGTTCTGACGCTACATCTATGCGGAATTATCTTCTTGCTCAGGCACGGCTCCAACTCGAATGAATCTAATGTTTTGAGGAGTATGTGTGTAAGTCTGTCAGTCACCGCACCGGTGTACTACGTCTTGGAATATATAACCCAAATAAGAATTTTCACCGTATTGTCACCAGAACAAGTAAGTAACAAGTCTGCCACGTTTGTTCTGACCAACTGAGGGAAAAAAAGCATTACAATAAATCACTCTACCAATGGTGATTAAATCTAGAGATTGGTTAGCTCTTATCACATCAAACCATGCAAATTATATTGTTATACTTTATTCTCAAATTATTAATGTTAACAATATCAGCATTGCGTGACAATAAATAAACTGTGTATTAGCATGTAGATTTCAATTTCTGTACAGTCTAATCTAATTGCCATGTCATTCGAATTTCAAATTGAGAAATTCTTTTAACCCAAAAAGCAAATTATCCTCCTTTTGAACTGGTTTTCTTTAAAATACAAATCTCGTGTAATCCCAGGCTATCTGTTATCAGAAGCGCATTTAAATCTGGAATATAATTTCATTTCATTCACATTCATTTCTGGATTACAATCCGCCATCAAAATGATACATTTAATTATTCCAGCTGCTGTGAGAAAAGGCTAAACGATCTGAATCCTCACATGCGATAGCCCAGTAGCCGGGACAACTTCTTTTTGTTTACAGACGTGACATAATGACACAGCAGCATGCTCGAGTTTCCCGCAAAAACCTACCCGCACCACTCAAATGAGAAAACATTATTATACGCTAACCGTTGTGAATCAGGCTAAAGTAAGGCGATAGTTTTGAAAAACTGGCTGGTTATGTACTTGCTCAAATGTTGATTTTGGTTAATTTTTAACCCAGAAAAGTTACAGGCTGCAGCTTTAACATTCTTTTTATGTATATTTACAAAAATTGTGTACATTTATAACACTAAAATTTGTATTATATTACCTTGCCATTTCAGCTCAGGGAGTGACAACAAATTTGACATTGTTTTCTCTTCTGACTACTGTAATCAATAATTTTATGTATATATATTACTTTTTGGAAAGTCATAGAAACAGTATATCGTGGATTATTTATTTATTTATTTATTTATTTTTGATATTGGCTCAAATGGTAACATAAAATTTTGATTTGTTGTAGTTACCATTCACCATATAAACTATAGAAGTTTACCCAACTATGATGACTTTTGAAACTTGGAAATGTGAAAAGGGGCCATTGTTTGCATAAAAACAACAACAACAACAACAAAACACATGTTGCTGGTCCAGATATCAGTTTTCTCTTCATGGAAATCTGATCTCATAGTAACCCGATCATAAAAATGCATGAAGTCTGATGTAAATACCTCCTTGGTTGGTCTAATATGTCTAATTTTATTGCGTTTACTCAATTCTGTTAAGTTTCCACTTCACAAGGTTCACAGTTTAATTTAACATCAGGAAAAGCCATTTCCAAAGTGTAGAAGTGCTGTCTACAATTGAATAATTCAGCCGAAGAATTCTTCTTTCGAGTGCACCTTCAGTTGGTGTCATAACAGTAAATCAGGATTATATCAGTTTCCATCTGACAAACTCCATCTGATGATATTGGCTGCAGTCTCTGTGTGTTACAAAACCATGAGGGATTGTGGGAGGACATCTTGATCTTGTAGATTCTGCCTGTTTAGGAAAATAATTTTCTTTTGAGAACTGTACGTTTCACCCCTCCTCCACTTTGAACTAATCACTGGCAAAAGACTGATGAGGGCTGAATTAATGCCCGTAATGAAGCCATTAGTGTAATTATAACCATGGCAATCAGCCCGTGTTTTGACCAAATTTTTTTTCCCGACTTGGCGGAAAACACCTTCGTGCTGCACACAAGTGCTCTTAAATCTGCCACATGTCCTTTCCTCTCTGAAATACACCCACACACACACACGCGCGCACACACACACACACACACACACACACACCCTCATCACAGATACAAGCACTGTACTGTCAGTCTCCAGGGGGTTTATGCTCCGGTGGATTCTCTCTCTCTCCCCTCTGTCTTCTTTGCAGTGTGTGCTCTCTGCCCCATCAGGACTTCCTGTGTGGGAGGAAGGTGTATGTGCCAGATTCTAAGTGCATTAGAAAGATTTTGCCTCCAAGGCTTGGACCAGGAACAGCCACGCCTGACCTCCACCTTTACGGGATGGAAGACAAAGAGAGTAAAAGAGGCAAAATAGTACCAGCCTTGAGGGAATTTTTATTATTTTTTATTATTAGTGCCTGTTTATTGGTCACTACAGTTAACTAAAGTTAACTAAAATGCATGATTACAGTAAAGTAACTGGGATGACTTGAAAAACCTGTTGCATTAGTTACTGTATATATCTTGCAATGTTCTTCATTTGTAAGTCGTTTTGCATAAATGTGTCTGCTAAATAAATGCAAACTATACAACCTTTTGCTGTATTCTTTTCCTGGAGGACCATGGGCATTACTAAATGCCTAATTTTCATCATATAGTGGAGTTGCATAATATATTGTCAGATTATTAGAGATTTTATTGTATTAGAGATTAAATAGTATTAATAATAACACTAACAATAATAATTTCATTTTTATATTAATATAATAAAAAAATAAACAATATCTAATATATCATAATTATTTTTGATAATTATGTAAATTATTGCATTAATTTTCATTTTAATTGCACGTACTCATTTCCTTTTACTATTTTTTCATTTAGATTACATTTTACATTTGTTGTCTAGTGCTTAATTAAAGTTAATCTTAAACACTAACAATTCCTTAGCACTCTTAAAAGCAAATTTTGCAATGAATTTCCATTTTTTCTTACTGTTCGTTATAATGTTGTAATGCCTCAAATCACCTGTAGCATTTAAAATTTTAGGGTTTTATTTTTCATTTAATTACACAAAATATTACAGAATTTTACTATCGTGCTTTTATTGATTAACATAAAAAAATGATTATCTGTCATCAGTATCAGCCATCATAAATATGGCGCAGTTGTGAGCTTTACATATTTGTTTGTGTCAGGGCTTTGCTATTATTAAATAAATTCAAAGTTAAAATTCTGTTCGATAATAATAACAGGTAATGACTTAAATGCACAACCTCATTGTTTGTTGTTTATTTTAGGGTTAGTGGTGGTTAGTCTATAGTTATCATAATTAGCATATATTACGAACAATCCCCCACAAGGGTATATATACAGGGTTGTGCATGTATGCGTTCAGGGCAAAGTGCCAATGAAGTGCGAACACGAATAACTCTTTAGGAGTGAGCTGGTGTGTGTGATGCGCTGTGTTGCCTACAGTCCTGCCAATTAGCCTGTTTACGTCTTTAAAAAGCTCTTTTAAGGCACATTAAACATGCACATTTCACCACATGGCTATGTGGCTCTGAGGTTAATGAATTTTCTCTTCAGCAAGGCACCAGAAATTAACAAGTGGATCTCGAGATGGCAGCCTGAGAGAGATTTTTACATGTAAACAAACGCCATCTGAATCCTCGTGTCCATGCACACACACAAACTTAGGCATAAGCAGTCTCGCTTAAAGGAGCGTTCCTTTCCTTAGATCACAGTGGGGGGTCCGTCTATTCACCGTGACGAGTTTGAGTCGGAACAGGGACTTCGTAAACAGTCACAAAAGCACCTGATCCTACTCACCATTCCCCACCTCAAAAACCTCCTGATGGGTTTGCTCGTATCTGAAGTGTCATTTCAGATTCTGTATCTCTATTTCTGAAGACCTTGGCTGGATGACTGACAGATTAAGAAAACTGCACTCTGTGGAGGTTTGTTTGAATTAAATTATGTGAATCATGGTCATCTTTTTGTGTTAAAAAGTTGTTGGGCTTGTGGTGTAACAAAATGCCAGAGGCTTAGCTCATGAATATTAATTAGGTTCCATACAAAAAAATGTAACATGATCTTATACTGTTTAGTAGAGGAATTGCCAAACTTTTTTTTTGTCAGCCATACCCCTTTGATGTAAAAGATTTACTTAAAGGAATTTTAAGTTATTAGTTAATTTATCAACACACTGGATTGTTCACAGTTTGCTTATGTTGGTTAATGGTCATGTGACATGCAGGTAAATAAATGTATTTAAAATGTACATTTGCATGGTTTAATTACTAGCTTTTCATCAACTCACAAACTCTCTGCAGTTGCCCTTGAAACCCAGTTTGGGAAGCCCTGGTTTCGTGCATGTGGCGTATTGATCCAGAAACCAGGTCTGAAGTGATCAAAACCAAAAAGATTTAGTATTAGAAAAGTTCAAAAATCATTTAAACAACAATTTCTGTAGCACATTAAGTTATATAGTTAATACAAAAAAGTGTTATTACACAGTGTGGTCCCACTTTATATTAGGTGGCCTTAACTACTATGTACTTACATTTAAATTAATCATTTGGTACAATGCACTTATTGTGTACATACATGTTTTTACATTGTACTTATATTTTTTTAAAAATACCTACATGTAATTACATCTGTAATTAATTTCTGTAATTACATTTATAATTACGCTGTTGACCCATCCCTTGCACCTAAACCCACCCTTAAACCTATCCATACCACCAAACCTGTCCCTAACCTTACCCGTATCCCTCCTCAATAGCAGCAATAATGTTTTGCAATACAATATGAACGCAATAAGTACATTGTACTTATTTTTTAATGTAAGCACATAGTAGTTAAGGCCACCTAATATAAAGTGTGACCAACTCTACATCTACAACTCTGTGATTGGCATCAGCCATTGATTGTAAAGTTTGACATGTTGCAATTTTTTTAGGAGTTCTTGGATTTGATTAAATCTAATTTGTCTTTTTATTTTATAAAACATCCGTGGATGTATTTATTGTATGTTAGTGGGTGTATACCAGTCACATTTTATTTGTGATTTCACTAGAACTGGACCTGAAGCATGATAGATGGGAGTGTGTTTATTTCTCATAGGTTGCTCTTTAAGTGCCCTGGGGACTTAATGGAGCTCTTAATTATGTTTCACTTAAGTATCTGATAGACACAGATGAAACTGTTGACATTCAGCAGGAGCATAGAGCTATAAAATGAATGTGTAGCATAGCCTTTGATGAGAAGAGAATTTGATGAGAGTTCATATTAAAATCTCTGACTTTTGATGACTTTGGTATCTTAGCAACTCTGAGCAGTTTGTGGCATTGTTAAGATCCCCATCTGAGCTCTAGAGGAGACATGAGATTACTAGGGTCTGAGGACAAAGCTGAGAAGAAGGAGATCTGAAGGTGAAGTGTGTTAGTTTCAGACCAAACTGAAATTAACGAATGAATGAATAAATGAAACAAATTACCTTTCTTTGCCACTGGTCAGACAAACTCCAAATGCTATTTTTCAAACCCGTGAGTCACAGTGTTTACACTTTTGGCCAAATTAACCTAAGAATGTCTTACTTATAGTTGTGTCTAAGTGTTATAACTTGATCTTGTCTGTGTGATCTTGTCTTGTCTATAGCCTAAAACTATAGCTTTTTTCTTACAGTCCACTACAAGCTCACATTCAGCCATTCAGTTTCCATCCAATCAACAACCAATGGACAGAACCCAGTCCCTGTCCTATTTTTTTTCTTAATGATAATTCATTTCACTTGGATGTACGTAACAATATGGAGGAAGAGATCTGTCACTACTAATCTTACATCACAAAGCAAGAGCGTCCATTTGCTTACCGTTTACTCTCACATTGCAGTCGAGGAGATACAGCTGAGATATTCATGAGATACACTTGTGATGTGTATTTATATCTGTTATCTCTGTTGTATTTACAGTATCTGTGACGGTTGTTGCTGTGACGTACGTTCTGCAGGTGTGGTCCCGTCCCTGCAGAAAGACCTACAGCAGAGAACTGAGGAACAGTTTCATAAGTGGTTCATTCTGGTATTAATGAACAAAGAAAAAGACAAAAGAGGGAGCAAGAAAGACAAGAGGGAAAATAATTGTGAATTATATCATTGGCCGTTAAAGCCCTCTGCTAAATACTGGACCAAATCCCTCAAGTTCTCGTCAAAAAAAAAAAAAAAACTCCAACAATTTTGCACTCTAGTAATCTTCAGATTTAATAACCTTAAGCTTCCCTAGTTCTATAAATCTGAGCTTCCAACACCCTCCCTTCCTCCTCCTCTACCACCACTACCCTCTTCCTCCTCCTCCTCCCTTTCTCGCTCCCCCCGTGCTCTCCAAGCGGCTGTGCATTTTATCTCTGTAATAACACAAAGCCGCCGTCACAGCCTCCCGTCAGGCAGATAACAGAAATTCCTGCCCATATTTTAATAGCTTCTGGCCGCTATCTCTCGCTCCCAACTCCTAAGGAGCGTGCGCACTCACCTTGGAAGCGCAGCCTGGAGGAGATTCCCCGAGAAACCTGCGACTAGTGTGCTCGCGATCGGAACGCCACCGGAATCTTAATGCAGGGCTCTGCTGTTGCCATAGTGCTGCCTCCGAGTCTTACCGTTTTCTGTAGTGAGTCGTACCTGAGGAGGGCTGGAGACCACAAGAGTCTCGCGACCCTCAGGGGCCGACGGAGAGCGAGACGCTCTTAAGCAGCACAAACTGGGCGGCCTTCAATGCTTTTACTAAAGACCATGTGATTTCCCTGGAGTCAAAACATATTCAAAATGTCTGTCAGAGGGAGGCGGGGTGGATATTGTCGAGTACCATTACAAGATTATTATATGTTCTGTAAAATGGTGAAAATATATGTTATTTTCCAGCACTGCTGCTGCTATAATGCAGGGAGATTAAAGGAGGAATTCAAATGGTATTCAGGCCCTACAGATTTCTAATGTCTAGTTCTTGTTTTGTTTAAAAAAGCACAAAGATGTACTCTACGTGTTTTGAAATGTGAGCAAATCTGGAGCACGAACCTGGATGAATATATTATTTTTCATGGCATGAATCCTGCATGTATCCCCCGACGCTTCACGCCAAATGCATGGGAAACTTCACTGAACATGCTAATTACTTCCCGTTCGGCTTTTGACATGTCACCGGGGATCCGTGCAGCAGAAGCCGGCTCGTTGTCGCAAACATCTCGGCATAAATTGTTTGGCGCAGCCCTGGCAGAAAGGCACGTGCGAGGAGCGCAAACATGTCCTGATGACTTTTAATCCTTGTGAGTCAATAGAGAGGTGTTTATTAACTTTCACTTGACGCTGCCAGAAATATCTGACGGGATTATGCATCAGTCCGTACGGGGCGAAAAAATGGGGAAAAGACTGAATTCCAGCACACTAGGAAGGAAGCTGTTGTGGTCTGATAGGACGGATGCCAGCTGGAAAGAATGTGGACTCACACGCTCTCACACACACACACATACACACTTTCACCTCTTTATGTTGTGGTATTAGAATACAAACTGTAAAGTTACTGTGACAGGAAGCTGATGTCAGCTGGTTGCCTTGCGTTTGTCTTCCTGAGGTGTTTTCGGTTTGCAAGAAAAAAAACTCAGTTTGTCCTGGCAGATATAAGGTGTCCATGTACAGGGTATTGTATTTACTTCAGATATGAAGTGATCGGGGGGGATATTGTTGCATGGGGTCTGGAGTTCTTGTTCATGATTGTGAACCTGCAGAAGGCGTACTCAGGTGAATCCTCAGGTGTTAGCGGCATTAGCTCTCCGTCTGTGCCGCTTAATCTCTGTGGCAGTGAGGATTAAGAGATGTGCTGCGTGGGATTGTGGGATTGAGTTGATGCTGTGTGAGTCAGTGTGGAGATGTGTGTGGCAGCTCTGGTGAGGTGTGTGTGACGCTGTGTGTGCCTGTGTGTGGTGCTTCATAGATTGAAAAAACATGATTTTTTTCCCAGTTAAACGTGAACTTAATTTGAATTATATCCATATCAATACCCATATTCACCTTTGTGAACAAATGACTCTTATGAACTGATTCTTTTTAATGAATCAAACAAATGAAACTGCAGCTCAATTCTTGAACAAATGTTTCAGTTCGTATTTTTTGATGAATCATTTAGAAAGACCAACTCAGGAATTATCATTTGTCACTGTCACATGTATATCCATCTCTCTCTCTCTCTCGTTGTATATACATATATAACTTTTATAATTTATAATAGTTTTAAATGCAATTTAAGGTAAAATTTACATTAATATACCAAGTTTGAGGATCTACTGTGTCATTTATAGGAACAGTTGAGAGAACTGTTAGAAAATATGACATTAAAAACTGTCCAGATCAATTGTAAAATGATTCAGCATTAGATCAGAATGTATACTCATGCCCATGTTTTCCATGTATGGATATATACCAGTATATCCCAGATGTGTATCTATACATGCATGTTTGTATGTATGTGAGTGTATTAGGTTGTGTGTTAGTGTGTTTATGTGCATAGCTGTGTATTTCAGTGTATTGCTTCTATTTGTGCCTGAGTGTGTTACTCTGTGGTTTCTGTGTGTGTGTGTGTGTGTGTGTGTGTGTGTGTGTGTGGTTGTTGTGTAAGAGAGCTGACAGGAGCAGCAGCGGCTGGGATTGAATTAAACAATACCATTCAGAGTGTCTCATAACAGTATGAAATATACAGCATACCTTCAGGGAGCGCTTGGGGTCTGGCAGCAGCCTCTCTCCCTCATTTTCCTTCTTTTTGTCTGTGTGTCTGTCTACCAATATCTCTCTCTCTCTCTCGCATGCTCGCTCACTTTCTCACCTGCTATTTCCTCCCAGCTGAATGGATTTAGTGTATCTTCACCTCTCTGGGTTCGGTGTAATAAACTCTGGTATGTCGGGCTCCTGGTTGCTGTACGACAGAGAGAGGGTGCGTGATTTGTCTCTTAGAAGCCATTGTTGGAAATGTCAGGGACAATCATGTTCAGTAGAGTCATGTTGGGAGAAGTTTAGTCTGTCTGTGAATGTCACTGCGAGGGGGGAAAGCAGGCCAGATTCATCCCTGTAGCGATCGAAAGTCCTTTTAAACCCTCGGAGAATTCTCACGGAGCATTAGACGTTACGGCGTCGAGGCTGGTGACTGCACTTCCTGTGTGTCACGGCACACTGAAAATCCTCCTCGCTCTAGAGCGATATGCTGCTTTATGTGGTACATTTCACAGCATGGATCTTCAGAACGATATTATTGGTGCGTTAAATACTCAGGACTGTGAAACGGCTCTGTTTATAAAGTCTCATTAGTGTGGGATGCCACATTTAACTATGACTTCCGCTTCAGAAATCGACAGGAGCCAGTTGGATGTTGGGAGAGATGAAGGATACTTGACCTTGGTAATCCATTGCCTGAGGATGTGAAAAGACGAATGTCTCGCTCTAGTTCCATCCGCCGTCTTCTCATATTGATAGAAAGAAGACAGACCTTTGAGATCTATAAGACAGATCGGCCTCCACTGACAGCCATCTATCATCGCAGCTGAAATGTGATTAATGGTGTCGAATAAAGGGAAAAAATAACCGACATTAAAGTTTAGCACACAAGTACGGCCCATTAAGTCTTTTTCCAGTTGCATTTATGGCTACCTTAATCCTTTTTAATATGGCAGGAAATCGATGGCTTCATATTGCTAGCCTAGCTTTTCAACACACTCAATCAAATCCACAGAGGATCTGTCGATAGACCTTGGGCTACTCTGTGAGGTTTGTTTAGTGCTCATTGGACATGCCACTGACCACAAACACAAAGATAGATGAATTGTGAGTAAGAACTGATGGATCGCTGTGTCCGGTGCCTACTTTCCGACTCTTTGTTGTTTTTTACTTTCTGTGAAGGGAAATTGTCTTAATAATAGAGAGGTCACTGATGGCATTTTATCCTGACATCTGAGTTAATTCCATTAATATAGCTGCTTCTAAAAATGTGAGCAGTTAAATTGCATTTTTAAAATTTCATTTTAAATAGCCACTCAGTGTGATTTCCTGTGAGAAAAATGGCTATTGCTGTACAGTTAACAGTACGTTAATGCATTAGGGATCATGTTTTTGGTACCACTTTAGTATAGGGACCAATTTTCACTATTAACTAGTTGCTTATAAGCATGCCTATTATTAACATATTGGCTGATTATTAGTACTTATAAAACACATATTCTGCATGACCATATTCTACATCCCTAATCCTACCCAATACCTAAACTGAACAACTACCTTAAATATTAATAAGCAGCAAATTAATTGTTTGAAGCAAAAGTGATTTTTTTTTTGTTAATTCATGTTCATTATTAATAACTAATGCTGAATGCTACCATTTTAAATGTTAAAAACATATTAGCATATGTAAAAAGAAACAAAGATTTAAACCAATATTAATAATTTCTTTACAAATATTGTTTATTGTTATTTCATTTTTTAAAACGTATGACCTATTGTAAAACTGATATTTGTTTAATATCATCAAATGTATTAATTTTATACATGCAGTTTCATTCTGCACTCAACAATCTCATAGCCAGACTTTCATTTATCATAAATTATCATAAATAGTTGAAGGCTCATTTATATATAAATCAAATGCAGATTAGACTTTTAACAAAGTCCAGTTATTTGCAGACTTTGTAGAAAATTGTAGAAAATAGAAAATTAACCTCATATTTTGGATTTAGAATATTTATTGTGGCCTTATCCAAACCCAGTTTTCAGATATTACTGAAGCTTTAAACCTCTGTTGCATCACAAAGTTCACGTGTGCTTGATGATTAATAATTTACTTAATAGATGTGACTTAGTAATATTATTTCTGTCTGTATAACCAGTTAGAAAATTGAATTGCATTTATTCATGTTTAATATCTGGGATATGTCCCAGATATGTTTTATATTTGAGACCTCAATCACAATGCAATTTTTTATTGATGTGAGACATGTAATCAGTGACTTCAAGCTCATACTTTAATGTTAAGTAGGTTTTTTTAGGCTATTAAAATGGTGTCTCTGAGAGGTTAAAATAAATTCATTGCACTGTGTTAAATGAGTGATTTTATTTCTGTTACAGTCTTGGGAATCAGAGAAACATAGAGAGCCCTTGAGTGTGCACATTTTCCTTCACTCTCAGAGCAAGGGCAGAATTCAAAGTGGAAGGAATTGCGGTGCTTACCATCTGTAATCTCTCAGAGGGAAGAATCATCTCATGCTATGATTATAGAGAAGGTGAGAATTTCTTCATATGTTCAGATCTCTTAGAGTCGAGAAGAGCATCTCTTTCTCCGTCTCGTTTTCTCACTCTCATGTTCCCCAGTCCTTTCACTCTATCTGTATCCCATTCTCTCCCTGTCTTGCTCATGCTCCATTTCTTCTCACGTTCGCTCTTTCCTCCAGTTTTCTAGGCTGGGAGTTTCTTCTAAACCCTTAGTGAGACCCTGATTATCTGTATTCAGAAGAAGGAAATAAGTCTGTAATTCCAGCAGGGCAGGGTGCTAAAAGACCTAATTTGACAGAACAAGTCCAACCATAAAAAGTCTTTATGTAATCATGTGCAGGATTTAGCATCAAACTAGAAAAAACCTGGAGTAAAGTGGGTTTACTGCATCCCTCTGCAGGAACAAGGATTATTACCGTGGCCCTGTGAGTGAAGCTCGCTGATAAATTCTGTATTAAGATGTTCCAGTATATTGAAATTTCTCCCGCACACGCCGGAGCCGAAGCAAAGAAAGACCATTACAATGGTGAGCAATTTATTTGTCAGGATATTTTTTTTCTCCCTCTGAAATAAAAAGCTGTATCGCTTATAAGTCCCCCCCCCCCCCGCCTACAAGGCCATTTTCTCCTTGAGGCACCGGATCAGGGGGATGGCGGCTGTTATTTGTCTATGCAGTGAGGCTGAACGAAAGGAGAGCTGTGGTGTTTAAGACTGTTCTATCACCTTCGTTTTCTTGAATAATTACCTCCATCATAGCTGCCGTGATCCACAGTGCCCTGGACTCACAATCCTACTGCTGAAGACTCTTAAAACAGAGAGACTCAGGTATATCTTGCACAAAACACGCTGACTGTTAAAGGTCCAGCTGGTCCATGAAAGATCATAAGGCTGCTCCTTCGGTTTTGTTGTTCTTTGTTGGTATTTTATGTCCTCATCATAAAGATATTGTATAAAAGTTTCAACTCACAATGTGTAAAAACAGTATTCATTATTTGTGTTAATATCTGAATTAATGGTGCATTGGTGTAGATGGTAACAATTGAAGAGTTCATTTGCAAAAAGAGATAACTCCGTTTCTAACAATTTTCAAAAATCATGTTTTTTCACTGTGCATTCCAGTTAATCTCAATCAAACTGCAGTTGGGTTATTTTGATTACGTTAAAAAATAACTAAAAATACAGCTAACTAACACAATAAAACACAACAAAAACATGATAGCATAATAAAAAACATGATTTTTTAAAATGTTAAAAAACGGAGTTATCTGTTTATGCAAATAAACTCTATTTAAGTGAGTGCACAAGAAGCGGCTGAAGTGTTGGTACTAAAAAAACTATTAAAAGTTTTCATTTATTGAAAGCCTAAACAACTTAAATGGAAATTAGAAATGTTGCCTTGGCAACTAAACTGAAATCAGTTTAGTTACTTAAACTGTAATAAAAATAAATGAAAGCTAAATGGAAATGTTTAAAAAAAAACTAATAAAAATGACAAATGCACATAACAAATTTACTAAAAATGAGAATTTAAATATAAAAGGTAATAAAAGTATTAATAAATACTATAATATAAATAACACTAAAATAACACTAGTTTGTGAATAAAATTTGTGCTGATAGTCATAAAAAGCTACTCATTTAGCCTGGAGGAGACAGACTTGTGCAACCAAACAATATTTTTTGATTTTCATTATGTTGTATTAGTGCTAAAAACTCTCTGTCTTTGCTGAGAAAAAAGAGAGAGAAATATGTGTTTGTTTTAGTCCATTTTACTAAATGGACTGACACACCGCACACCATGTCTTAATTAAGATTTCTAAACTTGTAAGTAGGAACTTTCCAGGAGGATTTTAGCACAGCCGCAATAACTTTTAACATGGAAAAACAAATTTATTAAGAAATATTCCAGGTGTTTCTTCATTTTTTCCTTTAATTTATTCTTGGTAATATTTTTTAAAATTAGTAATTGATTTGTAGTTTTCCCCCCATGTCCTTAATATCACTTTCCACTCTTTTGGTTTTTCATAGTAATAAGAAAGCAGGTCCTTAATGGCATCATCCTCCAGGAAGTGGCATTATTTTTTATTGGAAAACCACAAAATCAAGTTATAGTAAAAGATTAAATGAATTCTGTGAAGTTTTATTTTGGTATTACTTAGTTTCTTACTTAGTGCTTTATGCAATTCTTTAATTACAGAAACCATTGGATAGATATCAAAATGAACAGCGACTTGACACCTCATGTAAATTTCAGTCTCCCATTGAGTAATGGCTAACTTTAGCTCTTTATTCCCATCCTGCTAGGTTCCCCACTGCTAAGCATCCTTTTCATTTTCTTGCCATGGTATAAATAAGCAAGTTATAATTTATAAAGCTTGACCAGAACATATTTCTAAAAGTCAGGCATATTCACTTAGAGAGTTTAAAAGGTGCTGCATAGCAGCAGCGACCCCCATAAACACTGCATGTTTTAAAAAAAAGTTGGCCCAGCATCCAATGTTAAGAACCTAGCAAAGTGCTCTATGATTGGAATGTGCATTGAAATGGCTCCGGCTGTACTTTTGGTGTGATGCATTGTTTAACATTCAAACCTGACCTTCATGAGCCTTTTCATTTACAGTATAATGCAAAAGATCAGGTTGAAAATGTGGTTCCTTTTTCAGGAACTTGAATGTGTTTGTGCATCATGGCATTTTGCGTCACATGTGTAGCGTGTTGTGTACGTGTTGATGGGTGGGGTGGTAAATGTGGGGTTCTTCCAGCATCCATGTGCCTATCATTTCTTTTTGCCTTCATGTTAATGGAATCAGGGGAGAAAACCAATTGTCCTTAAGGAATGAGTGAATGAAATGCACTGTAAATGCCAGCGGATGACAGATCGTAGAGATTGGACAGACGCAAGGGGGAAAGAGAAGGAAACGGCGAGAGCGGGGCAAGGGGGCGGAGGGGAATAAATGGTGTTTCTGCTTTTTATTTCTAGCTGTGCCGTATCCTCCCATTTCCCCTCTACAGAGCTACAACCAGACATTAACCGCAGCTTTACAGCCCCGCAGTAGGTGCAAGAGAATAATGTGGGTGTATGTGAGCTAGTGGAGGCTTACTGCAGTACATTCCCTTTAATTAAAAAACACCATGAACACAGACCGCGAGGAGGGGGGGGGGGACCTCAGGACATTCGGCTGCTTTTTACAGCCATCTACAAAGTATTTTATCCCTCTGCAATGACATGTACCCGTGCTTTTATGACATGGCAGTAAAGAGAGACTCCTGGGATGGGAGACCGAGGGTCTTACATTTACTAGCTGGTGAATTATTACTGGAACGCAGTCACAGATCTGCCCGGGTCCCAGATGTCCCCACTGTGTGGTGAACGGTTATGTGGTTGTATGATATTGTTGTGTGTCTGGATGCATCTATTGCTTCATACTCTGTATTTAAGTAGGCGGCATTCTCTGCTGTTGAAAACAGATGCTAAATGTATGTTTTTGGTCGAGATGAAATGCATGTTTGCGTTGTCTTTGTGACAGTCAACCTTATTATATGGAAATTTATTTGTGCAGACATATTTTTCTTAATGATTGCGTTCTAGAGCCCAATCACTTGACACAGCGTGGCTAATTTATACATTTTATTTACTTGTGCATTAATGATTACAGTTTTTGTAACACAAAATTCAAAATCTTCAACAGCTGCTGAAAGGGTGTTTAATGGATTATTAGCTTGATTAGCTCATTATTCATGTCGTAATATATTTTAACCAAGGCTGACACATGCTAATGAATCCTCTTGATTGTTCTTGTGGCATTTTTTTTTTTTTTGCTCCTAATGTTCTCAATGTTTTATCTGTGTATTTTTATTTGCGTCTACATCCAAACTGTAGAACTCAACAATAAAGATGTCCTGATGGGACGATAAAAGATCTGGCCAGTTGACAGAACTACCACTGGCATTTTGCATTTAATCTGTGATATAGTAAAACAGTAATATTATGAAATATTATTACAATTTAAAATAACTGTTTTCAATTTTAATATATTTTAAAATACAATTTATTCCTGTGATGGCAAAGCTGACTTTTCAGCAACCATTACTCCAGTCTTCAGTGTCTCATGATCATTCAGAAACCATTCAAATGCTGATTTAGTTGCATTTTTTAATCAATCTTAAAAACAAATGTGCGGCTTAATATTTTTGTAGAATTCACTGAAAAGACAGTTCAAAAGAGTAATAAAAAAAATCTAAGCATAAATTTCTTTTTAAAAAATGCTACTGAACCCAAACTGTTGCAACTATTATTGCATATAAATACATAAACATTCTTTTTGTAAATAAAACCAAACATTTAATCTTAATAAATTCCAGTCAGCATATTTAACTATAACTGCCCAACAACTTTTGAAAGGCAAATGACCTTGATATATCTTGGCCCCAAGCTCTGAGATATTCATAAGGTCCACGAATCCCCCCTTTAATATGAAATTGTCAGCACATACATTTTTTTTCCCTTCCCTCAGCTTCTATTCTTATTTTTATGACACATTTGGGTACATCCATTTGACAGTTTTGCCTGCAGATGAGAGTTTGATTGGTAATGAGAAAGGACTTTGATTAGGGCTGTTTCAGTAGAGTTTGTGCTTCAGCTCAGGAAAGTCTGACACTCCAAACAGGCTGCTGGTCAGAGTTGTCAATCAATATTAGTCAAATATATCAGCCCGCTTGTTATTCCAGAGGAGTCACTGTCATTATTTCACTCAAGTAATTGTTTGGACCTTTGACCTTATGGCAATATCTGTAATTTCATTCCCTGCACCCTGTAAGGTTGTCAGAAATCAATGACAGATGACATAATCAGATGTCCTTAGAACTGAAGAATTCATCTTCTGTCATCAGCGATTAGATCCAAAGGTGCCTTATTCTACATTTGTGACATTACTTCTTTCCAAGTCTAATATTCGTGTTTTGTAGGTTTCGTGTACCAAAAACAGTTCGAATTTACTTTTTAGATTTAGATTTTAGATTTTACTTTTCTTTTCTATAGTATGTGAACGGCCTCCAGACAACTTGATTGCAGAGTGTATTACAAGTTATCAGTCGTGAGCATCCTTTACTTTATGAATGACCTTTCTAATTCCTGATGCTGGGACAATGAGAATGTAAAGTTAAGAGATTTGCAAGGACGCTGAAGGAGGCAGACCATACGGCTGTGCCTGGCAGATGTGCGCTCTCTCTCTTTCTCTCCTCAACACTTTTTTGCTCTTTTCTGAAAGCAGTCATTGTCTGCTGTACGGGACATTGGGCACGGAGACTCTCATTACTCAAGTGAGGAGGTCTCCAATAACAAGGGCGGCTAGCGGACGATGTTTGAACGCATTAGCTGTGCAGTAATGCATAATGTATGACATGGTGTTTGCGTGCAGGATGGTCTTCACCTGGCCTGTGGGCCAGAGATTATAGGCAGAGAGATGGGGCGAAGAGATGACATTATACCGAGGGAGAATTTCAGTCCATTCATCTCTGCACCACGACTGCTGATGGGACTCGGGCGCAAGAGCCTGCTTGCGGCAATGCAGTGAGAATGCATTTAACACCATCCAAGATCCAAGAGTCTGAGACAAGAGTGCAGTGTTTTAATCATTAATGTGGAAATCATTCGTCTGTTCTGTGAGTTATTACTCCTCGGTAGGTAGTTCATCTCAGTGCCCTGATGAGTTTAAATCATTTCTTTTTCCTTGAAAACAGTCTGTAGTTCCAATTAAATCGGAGCCTCAAATATAATAATAAATTATTGAATTTGATGTACCCATTGTACTTAAGCCAAAATTTGTAAAATATTTAAAATATTATTGGAAAAGTATTTATTTTTGTATTTTCTTTACATTTTCTACCCAGTATACTACTGTTTCTTTCTGCCTAGCAGTACAGAAACAGTTTCAGTTCGGTTCAATGTATTTGTATAACATTTTTCTCAATAAATATCATTCCAAAGCAATATGTTGTTACACAACCCACAGTTTGAAAAGCCTGCAATAAAGAACTCAAAGAGGAAGACTGTCTGGATTCCTGTGCATTTATAAATTTACAGCAAGTAGAATCTTATCAAACTCCAGAAACACATCTGAGGTTGGAAACTCCCATACATTCTTCACAATGACATAGCTGCCATCTCTCTGACAAGAAGGCAGGTTTCATGGAACGCAAAGTAATGGCATTAAGTGAAATCAAAATCATAAAAAAGACTGAGGTGACTCATAAATTGTCATCGACTTGCAGCATTCTCCTGAGGAAAATGGTTATCTGTTCCTGAGTTGACAGTTTCTGATGGATTCTGCCTTCTTATAGACATTAGATCTGTTCCAAAACTTAGTGAGCTGCCTCGACCGTCTACTGTCTGTCTAGACAGCTGTTTTCTAATGCGGCATCCTGAACATTATGGAACCTCAGTGATTGATTTGGAACACTCTACATATACATAGGCAGCAGCTTCACATGGGACACTTAACTCAAAGTAAATTTCAATTGAGTTTGACATGCTGCAAATCTAACAGCGTAAATTAAAATACATAACATAAATATTGTGTAAATTATTCATTTTTAATCACATTGAACTTTTATTTTTTATTTATAAGCAACTATTCTCTCACCTCATTCATCTTGGATTTATTTTTCACAGAGCCTGTTGCAGTGCCTTCTGGGTTTGCCTTCTCAGCATGACATGAATGTAATACTGCCTCAGATTTTTGCCCCAAGAAGTATCTTAGGCAGCCTTCATGTTGGGAGTGCACCTATGATTGGGGTGATGCATTGCAATGTTTACCAGTATTTTGGTGCCAAGTTTATTTTTATATTTTTCGATTATTTTTTATTTTGTGTTTTATTTATTTATATTTATATATTTTTATTTATTTTATTTTTTACTTTTTTCTTTGCATTTTTCACAGAATTTTTTTTTTTTTGGAGAAAAAAAGATAAGTTGGTTCAGATCGTGAGAATGCAAAACGTAACTGTTGTAAACTCACAACTGAGTAAAACATCACAATATATCCCAGTTTTGAATAACTTTAAACTGATTGTCACAGTATTATCATATCATGAGCCAGATAACAGTATCATTTTGCATTGCCTGGTCCCTGCTGATTCCCACCTCTGGTGCCTCTGCTTAATATGTACCCTCCGTTGGCAGCTCATAAGTTTTTCGACCGAGCAATTTAGAGGGCTTCATTTGAGGGAGCGTAATGACTGCACTTGGACATTAAATGCAAAGAAAAGTCATTGAAGCAGATCTAACACAATTCAGCCATGCCAAGCCGCTTTTGTAGAGGGCATTTTTTTAGTGGGGGCTAAACGCAGATGAGACACACGGTGGTTAAACAGCACTGACCGAGCGAGTGAGAAGAAATGACTGAGTGGCTGAACTCACATCTGCTGGGGGCTGTGCTGTTCTCATTAACTCTCTCAGTGTGAGACAGTCCAGAGCGCTCTCATCCACTCCCCGCGTCCGACTCTCACTGTTACCACGTTCAAACAGTGTGGGCCCTCACAGCCTGATAGCAGAGATCCTGTCATCAGCCCATCAGACCCATAATGCACCTCAGATGGTCGCGCAAGCCGCCGTGTGGTAAGCTGCCCACACTGTTTATATTTAGCCCTCCTGTAGCACTATGTCAGTGCCGCAGGATGAGAAATGCCTGTGGGCCTTTTACCAGCAAGTGTGTGTGTGTGTGTGTGCGCGACAGGGAACACACACGCGCACACACAAGCTGTGTTTGCTGTGTTGGAAGCTCTTAAGATAAGACCTAATGAGAATCTGTGAGTGGAGTGACAGCGGTAGTAAAGGTGAAGTTAACTCTGTTATCGTCTCACACTGCCCTGAGCTGAACAACATAAAGCAACACAGATGGACCTGAATGACAATGCTGACAATTGCAATAACCGTCACATCCCACATTTCTGCACAGTGCAACCAGCTAATTCATTGCAAACAGTGTGTCGCTGTCCCATTGGATATGTAAGCACTTTTTGTGCTGTAAAATGGTAAGCGGAGGGAAAAAATTCAGTAAAATGAGTCTTATGAAACCAATTTAGTCTATAATCCTTAGCAAAAGAGAAAGAAAAAAATCGGTCTGTGCACGCTCCGAATGCTCTCTAGGTGAACGTTCCCATTTGGAAAGGACTGAACCTCTATATTTCCTGACAAAGCAGTTTTATCCTCTGATTAATAGACCAGTGAGAGAAAAAAATGTGTTTTAATTAGAGAAGAAAATCTATCATCACCTCCTCAGGATAATTTGCTCCGACTGACAAAACCATTATGAGTAACAGGGGTGTGAGTGGAAATGCGGTTACCTACAACAGCAGGCTGTATTTTAATTAGTTGTTGTATTAACAATCAAGAAGCAAGATCAGGAGGGTTTTTCCTATAGTTCGCAACATCTAAAACAAAACAAAACAAAACAAAAAACCCCTGTACAAATAAACAGAACCGAAACATATAAACGAGACGTATAGTGGCGTAATTTATGTGAGATTAGCTTGTAATTAGATTTGTGTGCATCGAAGGAGGTGCTTTCCTGTTAGGGTATATAAATATATATATGATTGAGTGAATGTGTGTGTGTGTTGTATTGTGCAGTTTGTGTATAATGAAGACAATTTGCCCAAGAACAGATGGCGGGTGTTGATGCTCTCGTTGACAGGTAGCATGTTGTCAGTGCTTGGTGTTGTTATCATACAGAGAACAGCAGCTTTGAGTCTTAATTGGGACCCAGAAGGATTTTGTTGGGCGTTGAGGAAGAGAGAGATGGATGGAAAGAAAGGGAGACAGACAGAGAGGGAGAGAGCACGAGAGATAAAGAGAAGGAAAGAGAGAGAATCTCAGCCAGGAGAGGAGTCAGAGTCGGTATTAAAGTGAAACACATCAAAAACTCACCAGCTGGCCCAACACATTCCTGAAAAGAGGAAAGAAGTCGAGTGAAGGGACTTTTTCTTTTCACTCCCTCTCCAAAGAAGGGTGTGCGCACAGGAGAAGCCAGAAAGAGAGACAAAAATAGATGCCATGTGTGCTTTTTTATTTATTTAGCTATGTATTTTTCAGCACATGCTTAATGCCACATCAAAGTTCTCTTCGACTAATACCCACAACGTCTCTCAATCTGGGCGTGAATATTAAATACTCGTTTTGGCTGTTTTCCACGCTTCCCCTGCAGGCACCTCGATGAGGTGGAGGCAGAAACAGTGAGAGCGAGAGCTGGGGTGATTTCAGAGTGACTTGTTGAGACCACTCTAGTCTCTTCCTCCACACAAGAGATCCCTGGAGAGGAATAGACATGGCAAATGATATCGAAATGTTAATTTCTTTCATCTGTACAGTGCGAAAGCATTTTTTTACGTCCTGTGTTTTTCCCCGCCGTCCACAGGCACTATGATGAACGGCGCTTTCTTGCAAATGTATGGTTAAATGGTGGATGGCGGCAATTGGTTTGCACAGGGAAGCCTGGGTAATGGAGTGAAAGAGATGACAGCTGCTGGAACCGGGGAAATGAAATATCTGCAAAATTGTCCACTTTTTTTTCTCTGCATTTTGGAGGGGTAATTTGAACACCATTACGCAGGATCACATGACTGTCTCTTTGATGGATTAGCCCTATACATCTACAAATTAAATTCTCTTATGTAAGTTGGTCACAGAACACCCGAATGAGCAAAACTCTTGATTGGCCCCACTGTAAGTTAACAAAATACCACAAAAACTGTAAGTAAACGGAATAGTTTAACCAAAAATGAAAATACTGTTATTATTTACTCATCCACATTACTCACCTTCAAACTCGTATATGTGCTGGGTGCTGTTTTCAGTCGTTTACAATTAATGGAGTCTGGAGCATTTCAAGATTTGGTCCCACTTTATATTAGGTGGCTTTAACTACTATGTACAATGCACTTATTGTGTGCATACATGTGTTTACATTGTATTATATTTTTAAAAAATATCTATATGTAATTACATCTGTAATTAATTTCTGTAATTGCATTCATAATTACACTGTTGACCCATCCCTTACACCTTAACCCACCCTTAAACCTATCCATACCACCAAACCTGTCCTTAACCTTACCCGTATCCCACCTCAATAGCAGAAAATGTGTTTTGCAATACAATATGAACACAATAAGTACATTGTACTTATTTTTTGATGTAAGTACATAGTAGTTAAGGCCACCTAATATAAAGTGTGACCCAAGCTTTAAAATGGGCAAAATTTCACCATAAAAGTAGCTTTGTGTGCTACATTCCAGTCTTGAATCTGATCTAGTTCTCCTTGATGCAAAAAAGCAGTGTCCAATTTGTGAAAAGAACAAATTCTCTTGCAACAAATCTTTTGAGTTCATTGGTTTAAAAATTACATTTTTAAATATATATATATATAAAAAATCCTTTTTTTAAAATTGTAATAGTATTTCACAATGTTGCTATTTTAATTATATTTCTGATCAAATGAATGCATCCAAAAGATTTTTTAAAAATCTTACTGACCCAAAACATTTAAAAGCTTCTGTATGCGTTTGGAATTCAGCCCACACTTTGTATTGACTATTATGATGCTTGAAAGCACAGGCCTCCATTAGTTGCATGGAAAAAAAAGCATCAAGAACCTTTTTCATAATATTTCCTCTGTTTTCCACAGATTAAAGAAAGTCCCACAGGTTTGGAACGACATGAGGGTGAGTAAATGATGACAGGATTTTCATTTTTGGTTGAACTATTTCTTTAAACTAGAAATAGATTAAAGTCATGCTTTTAGGTATATTCATATAGGTTCACTGGTGTTCTGACAGTCCTATTTGTCTAGAAATGTGTTTAAAAATGTGTCAGAAATCGAAATGTAATACATATATCAACGTGAGTATGCTGTCACAGTGTGGTGAAGCAGCTTCCTTTGACCTGGTGCTGGATACCAGTGATAATTCAAAGTTAGAGACTGAGAATCAAAGTCAGGCTGTGATCATTTATGTCCACCTCTGTTTGGCTCATTGACCCTGATCCCACAGAGAGATGTTTAAAAGACCTCCTCCTCATGCTGTCATTGGGCAGATTCCATTCAGAAGTATGCTCTACTAAACACTCTGAAGGGCAAAGCACTTGCAGTGAGCACTTTGAAGGGTGTAGAGTGTGCATTTGGAACAACTTACTTGATAACATGCACCACTGTTACTTTATTTAAAAAGAGAATGTCGTCATGATATCATGCATGTTAGTGCAACTGTAGTCTTTATAACTAGGTTTTTTTGTTATGACAAAAGTTGTCCTCTTTACTGTAAGTCAGATTTTTACAAAATGCTTATGTCGTTGTGTAAAATTTGCACATGACAGTCTTTAAATTCCCTGGTAAGATTTCAAATAAAAGACCAAAAGTTTTAAAATGAATTGCTTAGGCACCCTACGGTTCAGTGGTCTTCTCAGATCATAAGAGTGTAAGTAATTGTGCCTTTTGGGAAAGGGCCAGATTCATAGTCATCGAAAATATTGTCCTTCATATACACTTCATAAAGTACAGTCATAAATATGAAATTTTGCCAGTATTCTTGCCCTAAAAGTGACATTACCGCCATCTGCATGATTCTTTGTGTTCTCCACTCAAGAGGACTTAACTTTTGCCTTTGCCGAAGGCTCTGTCGACAAAATAAATCCATTTACCGTCGCAAGACACCATGCTGAAATGGTCTCATCTTTCTCATAACTTCCCACTGGTCTGTAGCCAAATAAGCAAAGGCATCTCATGACCTTATTATTGAGGAGAAAATGGCTGTTTTCTGTTTGTTTTTGGACCATATGGCTCCATTAGTGGCGTAATGACCCTGAGGCCCCTTGAGCGCTCCACGCTGCCCCCAGTGGCCACTCATCCTCTCGCATTGTTGATGGTTTTTTGCATGCTCCAATTAGCACCCACAAAATGCTCATTTGCTGTTTATGATGTTGTGTGTCTGTTTGTGTACCTGTTGATTTGACTACACCACTGCTTTTGCACATGCATCATGCAAGTGTGCTTGTCAACAGGTTTTTTTTTTTTGACTATTCTATTCATATAATAGCAGATATGTTCTAAAATCTCTTTTGTTATGAGTTAAGTTTCAATTCCCTTTAGTTTTACATATATTGCAGGTTTCAGGTTGCAGATGCGCACAATAGGATATTTCTCTTTGTTTTCCCTATGGTAAATGAATGGGTAACAATGGCAGCCTGAATTTGTTTTCCTTCACATACTTATCATTATATACTTCTGTTTTATTAGCATTGTTTGCATGGCAAAATTGCTTTTATCCAAGGTGACTTTCATTGAATTCAGTGTATACCTTTGAGTATACTGTTTGAGCTACAAGCATTTAAAATAGAGATCACACACTTTTATGCACTGTATATTGTCTGTAGGTCCGAGTTGAAGTGCTGTTATGAACTACAGGAGAAAATGGCAGAGAGTGCATGATGTTCACCAGTCTCTAATTTGGTATCTGAAGACTTATTTGGATGGACACATTTTTGTGGGAAGACCTTTGTGTAGGAAGTAAATTTGTGTTTCAAATGATTTTTAATTCTGTCCGAGTCAAATACGATACCCCCCCCCTCCCCCCACACACATATATATATTTATTTACTTGTTTTATTTGATTTATTTTCCTGTATTTATTTACGTTTATGTATGTATGTATGTATTTATTTATTTATTTTCTATTTATCTTGTTTTTTATTCATTTATTTTCCTCTTTTTGTTTTTATCTTGTGTATTTATTTATTTTGATCTTTGTTTAATACTGCAATTGAAGCTACTTTTTATTTTTATTTTTATTTACAGAACTATCTGAACCTTCTTTATAGATTGAAACCCACGGTTGGTGGTTTCAGTTCTGCTGGGATCCCATCCGAATTAAAGAGGGAATCAATAAGAAGTCCGGTCATGGAAACTGTTCAGAACAGCCACTGGAGTAGCACCGAATGATCTTCATCTTAATCAATTGCTTCTCTTCATTATACAGTACACATAACTCTTTTACATACATTACACATATTTTAGGTTTTGTGATGTGTGCATTGAGCACACAATCTTCTGTGACATCCTGTGCTAAAACTGTACCTCATACATCATTTAGATATCAAATTCCTTCCAAATAGCGCTTAAGTTGAGTCTCAAGAGTTTATTTACGAATTTTCATGAGACTGATTTCTCAAGCTCGACTTTCCATTTCTGTGTGATGTTTTTTTTTTTTTTTTGAAGAGATATTTCAGAATGTTGCGCAGCCTCCTCAGTCCCCTCAAGGGATTAGAACATGGCCTTCAAACATGATTTGATGTTAATCATTAATTAGTGTGTGTTTAATGAGACCAAATGCTTTAGTAAAGCTGTGTAGTGATTCCCCTACAAGCCTGGCATTAGCAAGGTCAATCTACATGGTGTTCAACGAGTGGAGAATGAAAAGCGATGCTCTGGCGTCACGGTAGTAACAGAAACATAGAACCTCTGACAAAATTTGCATGCAGAAGAGTAGGATTTGAGAGTCAGCATCACATGGGTCTGAGTCTGACGAAGAGAGAATGACTCACCTGTTTGCTTAGCTAAGGGGAGTGCGGCGTCCTCTTGGATTCTCAGGTGGGTGCCGCAGGTTAATGAATGGAAAGCCGAGAGCTCAAGAGTATAGTCTTAATGCCTGTTATGATAAAAGATATCGCCGCAGACTCTTGGAAAGTCAGACCAACTTTTCATTAAACGGATGGTTCAGCCTAAAATTAAAATCGTATAATCATTTGCTGACCCTTATGTCCCTCCAAACTAAATCTTCCAAGAAAGAAATAGAATAGAACATTTTTTTTATGAATGCACCATTTTTATGATGCATTTCTGTTTTTTTTGTAGCTTGAAAGCTTCAGTTTTTAGCTATTGTTATTTAATGGAAAAGACCGACCAGCGCCGTTTTTAAAAGAGCATGGGAATGAGTAATTGATGACAATTTTTGTTTTTGGCTGAACTATTCCTTTAACAATTTTCTTTTCCTGCTTTTCTCTCTGTCTGCCATTGTTTGGAGAACTTCAAAAGGACAAAGGAGTTTACTGTGGAAAGACAAAGAACTTTTCTCTGCATAATAGACAAAAGATTTACATTTTGTTTCCAGTATTTCAATTAATTAAACCCTTGAAAGGTAAATTGTGATTGACATTAATTTCCCATTGTTTTTGATATGAGAACAATGGAAAACTGTCAGCAAGGCATAAAAACAACTTAATACTTCATGCAGAGAATGAGTTATCTGTGATTTAAATGCAATAATCTGATGCGCATGTGAGACAGCTTAATTAAATCAGATATGATTTGAATATCGTCTAAAGGATGTCTTTTGTAATGAAGGCATAGGAAAAATTGTCAAACGACAGTAATTGTTGTAAATTGAGGACTTTGTACAAGAATATATTATGGAAATTGCAAAAATGGTCAAAGACCAATGAAAATCATTTAAAACATAAACTTCAATTTTTAGTCTTTTCCATCTCTGCAGCTTGGTCATATGCTGCCTAATATCACAGGGTTTTGAAATATGAAAATATGACGATTACAGATGAATACGTTAGTGTGAAATCAAATTCTCTCTCAAGGCTCATTCTCTCTGTTTTTAAATTTAATATTTCCTGTCTAAACTAACAGATGCATAAACATTTTATTTCTAGTATATGCCATATTTATTATTTGTTAGGTTTTGATTTCATTTACATTAATTCACTTATGCTGAATGAATAAATGTAATGTAAATGAAATCAATTTCACCAAACACATTTTCAAGGCTCAGCAAATAGTGCTTCATAACTATTCATAACTAGACATTTGCAGCACAGAAACCTCAGGATGTGATACAAGTCCATTGGATCCTATCTGGGTTTGGATCGAGATCCACTATGTCCTCTGAAGGCAGCGGTGAGTCCTGTTGTTGTATTGACGTGTTGTTGCTCTAAGAGCTCCGGTTTGGCAGGTTCACCTTATTTCAGCTCACAGTTTCATTAATGTTGTTGATGCAATATAGTAGTTGTGGACTTGAACAGAATAATGTGCTTTGGGCAGAAACAGAAGCCTCTAACTAACAGAATCTGGTCTTACTGATTCACCATTAGCTTCATCGGGATTTTCTAATGGCTTCCTTTAGAATAGTGGTTTTGGGTTTTTTAATAAAATAAGATCTGTGGTTAACAGTACATGACGAGCCTTTTGTTATAAAACATAAATTGCATGCAGGCAAACCCAAAACTGGTTTGAAAACTGTACCTACCACAGCTGTCTGATTCAACAACAATGTAAACCCACATTGTTGTAGTAGCTATATTTAGCAGCTCATGTCTTGAAAAGGGTTCTCTTCTCAGTTTTATTACATGTTACCTAAGCAGCTGTATTTGCATGAATATTAATGTTACTTTTTTGTTGAAATGAAAAATAGCTGTTTACAAATATGTCATTACAATTTTTTATGAATAAAGTTTACAATTAAAAGTTAAAATGTATTCTGCTTTGTAGTTTTGGTCTACTATGATCTTTAAAATCATGTTTTTATCCACAGAAATTGGGAAGGGGTTAGTTGGGGTATATGAGTATTGTAACAGTATCATTGATAGTACTTGATATCAGTTAAATAAATGCTACCAGCCATCTCTACCTGGTATTACAATAAGCGCTTACCAAAGGTTCATGGCTTTAAATCTATTTTCTAAATAGGTCAGAATGAGCAGCAATGTTTGGCTACTTAAGATTACTTAAGCCTAGTAAATGTCACTTTAGCTAGCCTACTGTATATGCCAGAGTCTTGCACTTTGCATCGTGCTGGTAACAAAATATATAAATTATGTAACCATACTGACCCAAAAGTGCCCTTAAAGCATTCCTGCCCTTCCACCCACTTGTGAAATCCTGTTAGTGGTGTAATTATTGGATATGCAAAGCTGAGCAGATAAAGCTTGGAGTCGTTGTCTAATGTTATTACAGAAGGCCTTTAATAGAGGTAATGGGAGGCTGATTGGGGAGCTTTGTTAGGCTGTGGGGCGTTGGTGTGATGACCTGTGATTATCCAGGCTGTGTGTTGACTGAAAGGAGACCCCCTACCCAGCGGCAGCAGCCAGGGAAGCCCACTACATCATTACAGTGAGTTGTTTTGTCATGGAGGTAGAGCTAGTCCCTCATTAGAGCCATCGTTCTCACGACTTCCTTTCCTCCCTTTCTCTTTCTCTCTTTCTCTCTGTCTATGAACTGTGTGAGCTCTGTGGCTCAGAGTGCAGTCCTTAGCCACTCACTCACACACACGCGTTCTCTTACTACACCAATGATCAGTTGTAACAAAAACACACATACTTTTGGGAAGCCCAAGCTAACCTATCCGTTACTGTATGCACACACATATAGAGACACTACAGTTTTTTAAATATAGCTTTTGATTATATATTTTTAGAGTGAATGACTTATATTGTGTCATATTTTGTGTCAGTTTTGTTTTTAACAGTAAGAGATGGCATGAGAGTGTTTCAGGCCAGTTCATGGAGCTGTCACTTACTGTACCTGATCGGGAAAGTGCTGCATTGATCATATAATGTATGTACGTTTTGAAAACATTTGGCTATGCATTGAACATAATTTAGATATAACACAATGGTAAAAGTTTTGTTTGCATTGGGTTTTGAATGTTTAAATGTGAAAAATCCTGTTACCAGAATATACCAATAAATAAATTAATGTTTATAAATGTACATAGGTAGTTGACGTATCAATGTGTCCTATGGTGTGACGGAAAAATATAACATTGAAGATAAACCACTCATGCTATTTGTACACTGTAAAAAAAAATCAGTAAAATTTAAGGTAAAAACTGGCAGCTGTGGTTGCCGGAATTCTACCGTAAAATATACGGTAGCAACATTTTAGGTTTTACGGTTTTAACTTAAATTTACAGTTAAATACCGTAATTTCATTAGCTGATATAATGTTAATATACCAACCTATTGAAGTACTGAAAACTGTTTTGTACCTTTGGAAATACACTAATAACCACCAAATGTGGAAGGTGATGAGAAAGTCATATGATGAACCAAAACCCATCACAAGCAGCTTTTAAATAATAACATAAATAGATGGTGCACAGTGTCATTCACACAAGCAGTAAACACCATCATGGTGAGACTCATTAAATTGAAATATGCAATAAACATTAATTTAACAACATTAGATGTAACATACAACCCTAATAAACATAACTGATAAGAAAAAACTAAGAAGAAACCTAGTTATTTCAAAGAAAAAAAGCAGAGAATTCTGGGAACGTCAATTTACGGTTTTCCCTGTAAATTTTACATTCTATTTCACTTCCAAAAGCGGTATTTCACCGTAAAATTGTCTGAAATGTCTATTATAGTTTTTCACCGTATATATTAGGGGAACTTACAGTTAACCATTTAATAATTTTTTTTTCACAGTTTTTTACCGTTAAAATCACGGTCATTTTTTACAGTGTAACTCTTAAGAATGAAGATACATTTTTTCTCATGTTATTTGTATGTTACTTTTTTTTCTACATTTTTTCCATGTCACTCCATAGGACACAGTCCAATTTTTATTTGTCATCTACCCACATATAAATTATTGTCAAGGATACTGTAACTATATACCTCAATTTCTGTGGATAAAATGAGTAAATAAAGCAATTTAGCATTACATTTAAAAAACATCCTTTTTAAGACTAGGCCTAAAATACAAATGGTCAGACTTCTATTTCTGAGTATTATTTCTAAGCACCAATTAGAAAACAGATGACATTTTATCTTACTGTAATTTTACGCTTGATTCATCATTCAAAACATTATAATGACATGTCCTACAGTTCATTAGTAAATACATAATTATAAATACATAGTTAAAATATTAATATATCAAAATGTACATATTTTTGTGTGTGTGTATACATAATCCTGAGTTAATTATTTCCTGTTAATTATTTTAATCCTTTGACAGAGCTAGTTTTTTTAATTAGTTATGGTTATTTGTTTAAAAGGCAAAAATGTGAATGTAAAAAATAAAAAAATGTGGCAAAGGAATGTTAATGGGGAACTTGGTGTTAACTTGGGTGTTGAGAAGTGGTCTAAATATGTGCAGAACAGAGACAAATACTGATTGGGATCAAATAGGACTCACACAGGGCAAAAGTGTGAATGTTGGAAGAATATTTGAATATTTTATATATTTATAAAACAGGGCTGCCAATAGATTCAATAACTGAATTAATCGAGATAACGGAGTTCCTGTCTAACGAATGAAAAAAATGTTGGGTTCAGTAATTCATTTGGACAACACATGTAGCAGAATATTTGCGCAAATTGGTTCAATTTCTCATATTCCTTCCCCATATTTCATACTTGTTGAGCTTAGATGATAATTAAATTCTGAAAATTACTTAAACCCAAAAGGAAAGGAACATGAAGTACCCGAGAAAATTGAATTTATTGCAGTTTCCAAAACTGAAAAAAAATTATGTTTACTTTGTTCGCACTGTATCAATTAATTAATTGACCGATTTCATCTAGAAGATACGAACATTTACCTTGAGGTCACATGCTGCCAAGTACTCAAATGTGTGTATCTTCTCCAGTATACAGAAACCATTTACGTGTCAATTTCGTTAAACATCCCATCTGGGGTTGATTTATAAGATAAATGACAGAATGAAACAGTTGTTATGTCAAAAAACACAATCAACGAGTCCTACGCATAACGCCTGTACTGCTAAACTGTGCTCAGCAGCACATTGTATCGCACTGCAGTAAATGATGTCTGTAACCCTAATACACATACAGATGCACGATCAGAATGTAACCACGCTCCACTGCCAGCCACAACAGATTCAGACTCATATCAGCTGTGCTGCACAGCTTGAAGCAACAAACTGTAAACTCAAATCATCCGGGTCTGAGAATTCTTGGTCCAGAAAGGCTCTGTCTAGAAATGGCGTGTCGATGCGCGGCCCAGTATGGATTCAGATCACGTGGTATGGAAGGACTCTTTCACTGTTCTCTGGCAGAGGCTTTAGCATTCTGGGGTAGCAGGGTGTGTCCCCCCCGACAGGGGCCCAGTGATGGAGAGTGGCTGGCCAGATGCTGTTTCATGCTAGATTAGCCCTCCTGTGGTCAATTTGCTTTTCCTAATGTCAGCTCCCCTCTGCTGTCGCCTAGCAACCGCTGCTGCAGCCAAGAGGCCCAGCCATGCATGCAGAATTCCACCTGCCATTTGTAAAGGAGGGTGTGTGTGTGTGTGTGTTTGTGTGCATGCATGTAAAACGGGGCGCTGTGCATGTGTGAACTGGATCCAAATGCCTTCCAGATTCAGGGATACTGAGATAACCATAAAAAACAATGAGGAAAAATCTCCTATGAGGATTTTTTAGCACTTGTTCTTTATTCAACTCTTCTCTCTCGCAACCGTAAAGTCACATTCCCCTTATTTTAACACACTTCTTCATAGGTGTGTGTGCTTCTCCATTTGTCTTGTGAAGACGACTGCTGTGTGATGATATATCGGCTGCTGGATTCTGCACGTATGTGTCTGTATATGCGCAGGAAGTAGCGAGCGAGTGAGCGAATGGATCTTGATTACATTTGCAAGGCATGAGCTGAAGTGAAGGTCTGAATGAGATGCTCGGTGCTCAGCGTTAACGGCACAGGAGCCTGATGCTCCTCTGAATGCAAGAGAAGCGTTTTCTTTTGTAAGTAATGGCAGCCACGTCAATACCAGCTCGGCCCTCCAGCTGTACAGGGTTCTGAATGATTCGGCACCGGGACGATGTAGTTCCAAAGGAAATTAGCTCTGTGTTATGCCAGAATGTGTTTAAGAGGGAGCTGAAATGTGTTTTGTGAATGCTCCAGATGTTTTCGGCATCACGCTTGTGTAGTTGACGGTTGATGAAACCCTGTACGTACCCTGCAATATTATGAGATTGAGTTTTTTTGAGCAGATACTCTATGGCAGTGGTTCTCATTTGGTTTTTGGTGGTGTGTTGGCAACCCAAAACTGTAAGTCAAACATTTAAATTCCTTAACATTGCCATTACCTACATAGGCACAACAATATGCAAAAATAAGGAAAATTAACAGTTTTATTTTCTAAATATCTTTTAATATTTCACTGCACAAAACATGAGTCCTATTTTCTTTTACTTTGCATAGTGTTCATGATTTGTTATGAATATCCAGCTCAACTTAAAGTCAAGCATGAACACTTATTTATCTGCTTATTTTTTTAAGTTGAAACAACACATTATCACTTAAGTAATGTTGAGTTGTGAAAACTAATCATGGCAATCATTTTTTACTGTGGCTGTATTTATTTGATTAAAAATACAGTAAAACAGTAATATTGTGAAATATTATTACAATTTATAATAACATTTTTAGATTTTAATGTATTTTAAAATATCATTTATTCCTGTTATGTTATAACTTGTATCCTGAATGTCACAGAATTATACAGGTGCTGGTCATATAATTAGAATATCATCAAAAATTTGATTTATTTCACTAATTCCATTCAAAAAGTGAAACTTGTATATTATATTCATTCATTACACACAGACTGATATATTTCAAATGTTTATTTCTTTTAATTTTGATGATTAGAGCTTACAGCTCATGAAAGTCAAAAATCAGTATCTCAAAATATTAGAATATTTACATTTGAGTTTGAATAAATGACCATCCCTACAGTATAAATTCTGGGTATCTCTTGTTCTTTGAAGCCACATTAATGGAGAAGACTGCTGACTTGGCAATGATCCAGAAGATGAACATTGACACCCTCCACAAAGAGGGTAAGTCACAGAGGGTCATTACTGAAAGGTGTGGCTGTTTACAGAGTGCTGTATCAAAGCATATTAAATGCAAAGTTGACTGGAAGGAAGAATTTGGGTAGGGAAAGGTGCACAAGCAACAGGGATGATCGCAAGCTTGAGAATACAGTCAAGCAAAGCTGATTCAAACACTTGTGAGAGCTTCACAAGGAGTGGACTGAAGCTGGAGTCAGTGCATCAAGAGTCACCACGCTCAGACGTCTTCAGGAAAAGGGCTACCAAGCCACTTCTGAACCAGAGACAACGTCAGAAGCATCTTACCTGGGCTGTGGAGAAAAAGAACTGGACTGTTGCTCGGTGGTCCAAAGTCCTCTTTTCAGATGAAAGTAAATTTTACATTTCATTTGGAAATCAAGGTCCCAGAGTCTGGAGGAAGAGTGGAGAGGCACAGAATCCATGTTGCTTGAAGTCCAGTGTGAAGTTTCCACAGTCTGTGATGATTTGGGCTGCCATGTCATCTGCTGGTGTTGGTCCACTGTGTTTTCTGAAGTCCACAGTCAACGCAGCCATCTACCAGGAAATTTTAGAGCACTTCATGCTTCCTTCTGCTGACAAGCTTTATGGAGATGCTGATTTCATTTTCCAGCAGGACTTGCCACCTGCCCACACTGCCAAAGGTACCAAAAGCTGGTTCAATGACCATAGTGTTACTGTGCTCGATTGGCCGGCAAACTCGCCTGACTTGAACCCCATAAAGAATATATGGGGTATTGTCAAGAGGAAGATGAGAGACACCAGACCCAACAATGCAGAAGAGCTGAAGGCCACTATCAGAGCAACCTGGGCTCTCATAACACCTGAGCAGTGCCACAGACTGATCGACTCCATGCCACACCGCATTGCTGCAGTAATTCAGGCAAAAGGAGCCCCAACTAAGTATTGAGTGCTGTACATGCTCATACTTTTCATTTTCATAATTTTCAGTTGGCCAAGATTTCTAAAAATCCTTTCTTTGTATTGGTCTTAAGTAATATTCTAATATTTTGAGATACTGATTTTTGACTTTCATGAGCTGTAAGCTCTAATCATCAAAATTAAAAGAAATAAACATTTGAAATATATCAGTCTGTGTGTAATGAATGAATATAATATACAAGTTTCACTTTTTGAATGGAATTAGTGAAATAAATCAAATTTTTGATGATATTCTAATTATATGACCAGCACCTGTATATTAATATATATTTCTCATTATTATGCATGTTGAAAACATGCATGCTTAAGTACAAAAGAACAGTATTTTCTATAGCAATCTTTTGTAACATTAAATATGTCTTTTATTGTCACTTTTGATCAAAATAATTCATTCATTAGTTTTTATTTTTCTCCAAAGAAAATCTGACTGACTGCCCTTTTGATTAACTTCTGCTTATTGACAGATGAATTTGGGAGTTTAGCACACAACTTTTATGTTAAAAAATTTAAATAGGGATGCTGAAACCATAAACCTTGTAAAGGTACCACATAGTGTTTTTTTCCCAATAATATTGAATTTTTATGTATAATTTAGATGACCATTGCTGTCGTCTAGCACTGAAAGTTAATCTTTAAAAAGACTCCTCATTCAGTAACAACTGTTATTTCACTGTTAGAATCAACAGAATTGTATTAGATATGGAATAGACTGAAAACTGGCTAGGCCTGCTTATTTTGTATGATTAGTATTTATTATCTTCATTTACCAATGTTTTCCCCCCCGCCGACCCTATCAGAACAGACCTGTGACCCATTTGTAGGTCATGACCCACCAGTTGAAAACCACTGCTCTATGCCGCCGTCCTGTGAACTATCCTCTTGTTCAGCAATGCATGTAGTGTTCTTAATCCAGCACCCGTATCAAGATTCCGGGCAGTGCTACAGAAGGGGTCAAGATTTGAACTCTCTCCTCAGCTGCTCGTTCAATTTGATTATAATTGACCGGCAGGCTGAGAGGCAGTGAGATAGAGAGAGAGCTGGTGTGCAAAGCTAACGAGAGCTGATTGTAAATACAGCAGCTAGAGAGCCACGTGTCTGCCCGGCCCTCTTCAGCCCGACTCGGGTAGAGTGTTTTAAAAGCACTGGAGCATGGGCCACTCGCCTATGGAGCGGCAGCCGAGAGCTTATGATGGGGCTGACCGGAGGTTTCTGCCTGCTCTCGTTCTCTTTTTTTCATAAGCACGAGTGGCTTGTTCACACCAATGTTCTGGCCTGATCTCTTAAAATGGCCACCACTTCATCAACCACCCACCTCTGCTATTAAATACATCCGAATATATCCTGACACCTCTGCGGTGCTCACGGGGCACTGGATGCAGAGAAAACTCAACAAGGTGTTTATAGTAGTCTCAGAGCTTTCACTAGTTGACTATACTGAGATTCTGAAGCTTCTTACGCTGTTTAAAGGAACTTATATGACTCTATCATGGATTTAGTGTAGTGAACAACTTTTTATGGCATTTATTAGTATAGTTTAGTAATTTTGTAATGAATAAATATACTTTGTTGATGCAACTAATGTTGATTTATAAAAATTTTCACTTATAAATGGTGCTTGATCTGTGCATATTTCTCTTCTGATTCAGATGAGGTGAATTTTTACCTTTAGAAAGCAACAATATGGATAGCCGTAAGCAACACTTTGAAGTTAAAAATGTTTTAATGATGGATTTGTTTAGCACAAATACATTGCTTTTCACTTCACAATATCTCAGTTGATGGACTGAAGTCATGTGGATCTGCTGTTTTGACTCTCATTCTGACGGCACCCATTCACTGCAGAATATCCATTGGTGAGCAAGTGATGTAGTGCTAAACTGTTCCAGTGAAGAAATTGCTTATCTACTGCTTGGATGGCCTGAAGGGTGAGCACATTTTCAGCACATTTTCATTTTTGGGTGAACTATTCCTTTAGTTCTTTACTTAGTGTAGACCATAGGGACTGTCCTGTGCACTTGACCAGTTTCAAGCACACCTGAAGAACAACTTAACTGTAATGGTGTTAGATGTGTGTATGCAGGTTTGCTTGTGTTTGATTGGAGACGAGTGGGAGGTGTGCTGATGTTGACCCAGAAGTGAAGTGATGCGTGGAGGACAGACAGCAGTGACAGCAGGAGAGAACAGGTTTCTCAACAGGTGAGAGAAGCTGTCGGTCGTATGTCCCACTTACACTGCTAGCCCAAAGTTTGGATACAGCTACTCATTCTTTATTATTTTTATTTTAAAATGCTGTAAAGCAGACATAATCAAGTCATAGAAATTATTAAAAATAAGTAACTCAAATGAAAATATTGGCATTATGTTGTGACCAAAATGTTAATGTAAAATTTGTTATTATTAATAAAATGTTCAAGGGCACCTATTATGCCCCGTTTTTACAAGATGTAATGTTAGTCTCAGGTGTCCCTATAATGTGTCTGTGAAGTTTCAATTCAAAATACCCCACAGATCATTTATTATATCATTTTGAAAATGCCTGGTTGTTTTCGTGCATTTCTCTTTAAATGCAAATGAGCTGCTGCTCCCTGCCCCCATTTCCAGAATAGGGCTGTGCCTTTACAGCTCCTACCTCAGATATTCTGATTGACAAAATAAAACATCTGGCTGATTTTGATTATCATGTGTATTGTGCTGAAATCATGCATTTTAAAGCCATATCAGTTTGAACTTCTGATTATACAGTTTTCCGAGAGCACACTTTTTTGACTCACGCACAAAGGAATCGTCTGTTACACGGCATGTGAGTACTAAACTAAGTTCTTTTTCATGTCTTATTGTGCTTAAACTGTCAAAGACACACAAGTTACAAAAACAGTCAGTTAGGGTAAACAGCTGGGAAAGAAATTGCATGTTTATATTAGATCTGTGTAATAAGTGACAGCAATAATTTTTGTAGCTCTAATAATAAGACACTTCTTATTTGAATGCTGAAAGCAGATTCTACAAAGGTCTTGTTCTGAGACACTGCTTATGATTTATGGGGATTAAAAAAGAAGCGGGTGGATTTTTATCATTATAGGGTGCTTGTGTACACACTGCCAGCACACATTTATGTTCAAACAACATGTAAAAGTGAATTTTGCATGATAGGTGCCCTTTAAAGGGATAATTTACCCAAACATGAAAATTCTGTCATAATTTACTCCCCCTCAAGTTGATATTTTAAAGAATTTTTATAAGCAAACAGTTCATGGTAGACACTGACTTCCATAGTTTGGAAAAAAAATATGTGTTTATGCATACCTTGTGTCTTTATTTAGTTGCTTTTCTTCTCATTGTGGACTACAGGCCAAATTAAAGTCATTTTGTGACTGACACACAACTAATTCAGTACTCCACAAGCTGGCTGATGATTGGTTTCCCTCAGGCTGGCCACAGAGAGTGTCAGGATACAGGACTGTATGTGTGTGTGTGTGTGTACCTGTAGGCTTCTCTGATATTTACAGCAGGGTCCGTTCTTTATTTAATCATTGCCCCTGGGTTTCTCTTGGATGTTTTGCCTGCAGCAACTTTAGACAGCTCATTCCATATTTGGTCCTTACCAACAGGTCTCCCATTCATGGTACTCTCAGTTGAGACGGAGGATTCAGGGCTGGACTAGCAGTGTTGACAGGTGTGAAACCCACGAACAAGAGGAGCATGGCTGTGTGCACGTGTGCGTGCAGATGTGTATGTATCTGCTTGCTCACATATCTCATCTTTCACTTCAATCCTGCACATTTGTGAACATAAAAAAAGAAATGTCCCTGTTTGGATCAGAAACCCTGATAGCACGATTGAGCAAGGAAGATATATTTTCTCTTTCATTCGTCTATAAAATCCCAAGGCTTATAGAAAAATAAGTGGGTATTACTCTGGAGATAGTTTGGATATTGCACAGAGTAGGACAAAAGATCAGGGTATGAGAGAGAGTTATCTCCAGCTTTACTCTACAGGCCACATTTACAGCCCAAGCTTAAGGAATGCACATTAAAATTTCAAGCTTTGTTAAATCTTATCTTCAGGATGATCGTTTTAAATGAATGTGCTCTCCAACACCAGCTTCATCAGCAATTTGGATACTTTTGTTACGATCTCTAGTTCACTTTGACCTTCTGTAAAGATTCAGCTTGTTTAAACATAACTGTGAAATGAGTTTAGGACAATATATGTCATGGGGTTTTCAAACTGGTGGCCAAATACAAATAAATACAATTTAAATAATAAGTTAAATGTAAATCATGAAAATATGCTGATTTAAGAAACGTTTTGGTCGCACTTTATATTAGGTGGCCTTAACTACTATGCACTTACATCAAAAAATAAGTACAATGTATTTATTGTGTTCATATTGTATTTCAAAACACTTTCACTTTCACAGGTTTGGTGGTATGGGTAAGTTTAAGGTGTAAGGGATGGGTCAACAGTGTAATTAAATTAATTACAGATGCAATTACATATAGGTATTTTTAAAAATGTAAGTACAATGTAAAAACATGTTTGTACACAATAAGTGCATTGTATCAAATGATTAACTTAAATGTAAGTACATAGTAGTTAAGGCCACCTAATATAAAGTGGGACCACCGTTTCTAATTATTATCAATGTTGAAAACCATTGTAATGTTTAATGTTTTTGTGGAAACAGTGATAATTCCTTGTTGAATAGAAAGTTCAAAAGAACAGAAATGATTTCAAATAGAATTATTTTGTAAAATAATATTGTCACTTTTGATCAAAGAAAAATAATATAAAATTAAAATCTTACTGGCCCCAAACTTATTTTGAATGTTTGTAAAATTGTGTAAAAATTAATATATTATTATTATCAGCCTCTGATGGTTACTCTAAAGATGAACCTGTAACTCATTTTTATTAAATATTTTGTCAATTTCGATACAGTTTCACATTATATTTTTTATTTTCGTTGTCGCTGTAGATACAGAAATGATTTATGATTATCACTGTATAAAAGTGGCTTGCCTTTGATTATTCAGTACTGCTTCAGTAGGCTGTACTAAAAACAGGACAGTTTGAGCGCTGCATCTGTTAGTAAATAGTTGTCAGTCTCTGACTGTGTGAATGCAGCCATCAAACCTCCATCAAGTGGAGGAAAGTTTGATGTCGAATGTCTCAGAACTAGCAGGTGTGTGTTGTTGGCTCAGAGCCAACTGGGTCCATGAACTGTGCTGACTGGCTGTGTGTGAATGATTTAGGAACTGGCTATCTGTCTTGCCCCAGTATGCAGTGTGTGTGTGCGTGCGTGTGCGTGCATGTGTGTGTGTATGTGTGTTTGGAATACAGAGTGAGAATTCATGGGCCTCTGAATGGAGGTTTGGCTCAGAGACTTCACTGTTGTATGTGACAGATGGTGGAAAACAGCAAGTGCTGAGGAGAGATATTCAAATCTGATCTTGGAGAATGTGAAGAGGGTTTCTGGCCAGAGCAAAGCCTCTTGCAGAGAGAAAGATAAAGAGCGGAAGGGGAAAAACTGAGGTGAGATCAGACAGAGGGAGAGGGCTTGATCAGATTTGTAGAGAAACCCAAAATTGCTTTTTTTGTTTCTTTATATCCATTCAGGATGTTCTGAAAGTGGGAATTCGTTCTGCCATTCTCTATTTTCTCCATAATAATTTGTCAAGCTGATTTTACGGTTAACTGATTCTCACATTAAAGGTCCAGAAATACTGATCTCATAAAATGTAAATACAAGAGGCCCCAACGGCAGTAGATATGGCAGTAGATATTTCTGTCTACACCACACTAGAGATGTGCTTAACCACGACTAGTTGGTGGATCGCTTAAACAACTAGAGTAATTAATCTTAATGAGGTCCAAAATAATTAAGCTGGTTTTAGAATAAAAAATGGAAATGTCTGTATAAACCTTGCTGAAAAAGTATCTAAAATATCCAGTCTAAGCTGGTTTGCTGGTTTTAGATGTTCTTAGCTGGTCTGACAGTCTGGTCAAACTGGTCTTTAGCTCAGCCAACAGATCAGAGACCAGATTAAACCAGGCTGAAGTTGTTAGTTTTGAGGTGTGTTTATAGGTGTTCTCAAAAATAAATAAATAAAATAAATAAATAACCCTAAGAAAAGTTAGAAATATAAAGACATATCTAAGATTAGTTATATAAAAGTTGTAATGTGGCAGTTGTAAAATATAAAATCACAATTTATTTTCCCCCAAGCTATAGCTCTAGTGGTGTTGATTTAAAGGGGATAAAAAGTTACTTACTGTATTTTCTAGAAGTTTTTTTTTTTTTTGTGCAAAGGGTCCAAAGTCTTAAAAAACAATCAAGCAATCTGTGTTTTTTTTTTTTTTTTTTAAATACATATACTGTAAAAACTAACAAACAAACAAACAAACAAACAAACAAACAAACACACACACACACACACACACACACACACACACACACAAAATTCTGAACACCCCCCCCCAAAACAAATTACAGTAAAAATTAGCATTGCCAAAACTTACCATTTAAAAAATATGGTAGCATCATTTTACATTTTACTGTTGTCATACCCTCAAATACAAAAAACTATTATGGTAACAGATATGACACTAAAATCATGCAATAAAAACATTAATTTAACAACATAAGATGTCATAAAACCCTAATTTACATAACTGATATAAAAAAAAACTAAATGTGAGCTGTCACAGAGAATTCTAGCACTGTCGATTACAGTTTTTCCACTGTAAAATATAAGATGACTTGTTCTTTTTCACTTCTAAAAACAGTAACAGTATTACACTAAAAACATTTAAAAGTATTTTACTATAAAATTACATGAAATTTCCCATTAGATCTATTACAGGTTTTCACTGTGTATATAGTGAGGAACTTACCATTAACTTACCGTTAACCAATTAACAGGTTTTTACTGTTGCATTTTTGCTGTCCTTTACTATAAAAATTACTGTCAAATTAATTAATTTATTTAACAAAAATAATCATAATGGAGATTAAAAGAGCCAAACTTTATAAAACTATAACGAATGGTATATATATATATATATATATATATATATATATATATATATATATATATATATATATATATATATATATATATATATACCATTCGTTATAGTTATATTGCAATAATTTCACATTCAATCTTCAAATTAATGTATAAACAACATAAAGACAGTATATATTTTTTTTAAATATTTGTTTAATGGCATCTTTTTTTTTTTTTTTTTTTTTTTTATGACTGAAGGCCAGTATCACTGATACCAATACTGATTTCTCTATAAAATTGCCCCCCCATATTTACCTATTGACTACAGTATAATTGAGAGCTATCAATTTTGACATTTATTACACTTTTAAAAAATAACTTAAGTGAACTTAAAACAATCTTCACATAAACCCATTATAATAAAAGTCATATTTACCTGTGCCCTTCAGCAGAAATATACAGAAATTGAAATTATTAAACACTAAATACTTAATTAAATATAGATGAATCCTTAAAGCTATAAAAGTTATTTTTTCCTCTTTTTGTTTCTTTGTCATTTGATTAATAGACATCACAGCAGCTAGTTATTTGGCTGTTATTTCTTTATTTCTTTTAAGGATCTGACATGCATCATATTTTCTCTCAACTCTTTTTACCATTTCTGACTCACTTCAGGTCATAAAGTCTCTATTAATGAGCTGACCAGTTGAATCGGGTGTGTTAGGTGAGGGAGACAGTGCTGGGCTGCTCCAGGACAGTTTTGAAAACCATTTCATAGACATGTTCTTAAATGTTACTCATATAAAATATATTACGAGCACACACACTTTTAAGGCAGCTTTAATCGCCTTTTTGGTAACATCATGGCTTAACTGACCATGACATTGCATGCACGTAGTTTATTTCGCGCTTTGATATGAAGTGATACAGTCTACAGCGCACGCCAGTGTACTGACAAATAATGCTATACCTATCAGATTATGCTACCAACACTGTATTTATCCTACTGTAAGGATAGGTTTAGGGTGGGGGTAGGTGTACATGTTAATAAAGCCTCACACCTTATTAATATCATGCTGAAAGCAAAAACAGATAGGTAGCACTTTTTGCTATCGAATTATGCTTTGTGCATGCAATTGAGCACGTGCTGCGTAAACAGTACTGTTTCTGCACTCGTTTGACTCGCGCCTGCCGCTGAAGTGGAGCGCACGTCTGAAATGTCTCCCGTTTGATGTGGTTGTAAAGACGTTCTGTGACTGAAAAAAATGCACTTCTTGTCAAGAGAAAAAGTTACAGAAACAGCAGTTGTGAGTGGGGTGGCCAGCCTTAGCTCCACCCCTGCGTTAATTGCATTAAATATTTTAAACTGAAAAAATTAATCGCCTGCATTAACGCGTTAATTTTGACACCACTAATATATATATGTATGTGTGTGTGTGTGTGTGTAGATTAGTAAATTGGAGACCCATGCCAGCGGATGGTGGTACTGGTGATGGTGGACCGCCTGGTCTGAGACTGAAGAATGAAGCGAGTGAAGCAGACCTATGCCGTCTGTCTCCTAATAAACAGGCACCAGATCCTGGGCCCCGGCCAGAGGGGAGCCCTGCCACCCAAACCGCCATCTCTCCCTCGCCCCTAGAGCCTAGTAGGGAGGCGAACGGCCACACGCCGTCTGACAGAAAGACAGAGAGAGCAAAGCCAGCGGGCCATATGTGTCTGGTTGTGAGAGGAACTCAAACCACAGACTGTCCAACTCAGAAATGCTGCAGCTGCCCAGCTCTTCCTCATAGCAGAATTAATGGAGCGCTCAGCGTGGAGAGGGGTGAAAAAGTCACAACTAAAGAGTAAGATGCCTTTTTGATGGATATATTGATTAGTATCTGTAAGAGGTATATTTCTTTCATCAAAAGTACATTGTAGTCCAAGCTTGTAGTATATTATTTCATTATAGTATATGGACTAGACAGTTTAATCAAGTTATATCTGGCTCTTTTGAAATACTAAACCATATTATAGAAGTGGTAGCTCTTCTTTGTTAATTGTAGTCTACAGTGATGAATGCACATTTGTGACCCTGGACCACAAAACCAGTCATAAGGGTAAATTTTTCAAAATTGAGATTTATACGTCATCTGAAAGCTGAATAAATAAGCTTTCCATTGATGTATGGTTTGTTAGGATCGGACAATATTTGGCCGAGATACAACTATTTGAAAATTTGGAAATATAGGAAATTTACAATATAGGATATAGGAAATTTAGGAAATTATAGGAAATTTACAAAATATCTTTGTGGAATGTGATCTTATCTTAATGTCCTAATGATTTTTGGCATAAAAGAAAAATCAATAATTTTGACCCATACAATGTATTTTTGGCTACTGCTAAAAATATACCCCAGCGACTTGAGACTGGTCACATTTTATGTGTATTATTTTTACACAGAAATATATGTTAGGTGTGTTTTGTATGGAATCTGCTTTTTTTAATCTCTAACAAAAAACAAACAAAACAACAACAAAAAAACAAACGCAAATTATGAGCAATAAAGTTTCATCTGTGGTGTATAAATGAAAAAATAATTTTGAAATATAAAGTTGCAATTACATCTTTTTTAGTTTGAAGAGTAAATTGCCTTCAGTAATTTCAATAATCAAATTTGTTGCCATTTTGTTAGCTATTATATTATATTATATTATATTATATATTTAGAAACTTAAGTTTGATATAATGCAAATAAATTTACACAGCAGACTATAACAGCAAGTGGCGTTTAATTAAAAAAATACACAAGCACATTTTTCTGGCTGAATATAATGTAAACAAAATATTTTGTAACTACTTTTAGTGTGACTGAAGTGTCCAGAATACATCAGTATTATATTAGTCATTGGCTGCACTAGTCTCGAGATATTCAGCATTGGTGAATGTCTGTTCAACAGGTGTGTACGGTCATATGTTCATATAAAGAGAGATCTGTCTAGCTGTTGAATGTATTCATGTTCCATTTCATGGTGAATGACATAACTGCTTATCTTCAGAGCAAATGTATGTCAGATTGTGAGATGCATTGCATAATAATTTGTCACATATGGCATCATGCCAGATGTTTACGGAAGACAGCAATCAAACGGCGGACGTGTGCATTACTCATCTGCCATGTCTTTTCACAGCAGATACGTCACAAGGTGAAGCCGTCGTGTAATGAAGATATGAGCCCCATCAGTTAGATTCAATATCAGACGGATCAGATCTCCTGCCTTTGTTAGGAGACTGTGGGTAGTAGAGGAATTTTTAAAGAGTAGGCAGATGACTCATGATGCCGATTCTCTTCGTTCGTGGGGCTTTTGCCTCATTAAATCCTTAACGGTGTGAAGAGACTTGGAACGACCTGATGGCTCTATCACACCCCTCGCCCCTTTTGCCCTTCAGCTCAGCATTGAGCCCTGCCCACCCCAAGGACATAGACCGCCATTAAGCTCTGCCCACCCCAACGCCACAGGCCACAAACTGAGGCCAACCATCCATGTGGTGAATCAGAGCACCCACTACCATACTAATTTGCTTTAATGAATCCTACGCCACATTTTGATATTATAAATGCCACCACAGGCAAATTGCGTATCCAGTTATATGTCAGTACAAATGTTGTTTGTTCAGTGAATAGGGCTGTATTTTTCGTTTCAGGGGTGATAAATGAATTAAATATATTTGCTTACGTTTTATTTAAATTACATTTTCTAGCCGTTTTAGACTTTGTGTTGACGCCTGATGTGTGAAGTTTGTTTATCCGCTGCTGCTTTTTACCAAAAGCTGTTTATCTCGTTTTTGTTCCTTTTTTGACTTTTTGAGTTGGAATTTGAGGTGAGGTGGCCATGTCTCACAGAAAGTTTAACTGGAATTAAAGGAAGTCAATTTAGCACAGTTAATGGAATTCTGGGAAATGAAGTGCTCTTCCACTTTGGTTTATAGATTTAAGTACAATTTTTTTAATATTTCAAACATGTTTGTTTATCTGTCTGTAATGCCTATAAAACCGTTATACTTTAAGAATTTTTAAACATCTTTAACTTTCAGACAAGTCTTTGTGAAGCCATCATTTAAAGTGGTTTTAAAGTGGATTTAAATCTTTTCTAGATATGAAATGATGACAAGTGTTGTTTGTTAGGTGGATATGCCTTTTTGTTTCAGCAGTGATCGCTGAATTATATTTGCTTACTTTTTAGTTAAAGATGCACTAATTATGTTTTCTTTGTCTCTTCCTCAGTTTCTATATTTCAAACATCTGTTTGTTTATCTGTCTGTAAGTCCTATAATACCTTTTTATACTTCAAGAAGTTTTAAGCAATCTTTAACTTTGCGAATCCATTACTTAAAGTTTGTCAATGCTTTCTAGTTAAAAATGACACTCGTTGCAGTTGTATATGCTTCTTGGGTTTTTAGTTCATTTAATGCTTTACTCAAATTCTGCATCCTGTTTGCCACCGCGATACAAATTCAATTCTAGTTCACACAAACTTGGCACTTGGCCTCTGATGTCCCAGCATTTATCCATGTTTTCTGGTATATACTGTGTTCTGTGGTTGTGTTATGTCTGTAATATAGTGTGTTATTATATTGTTTGTTTTGATTGTTCTGTTTAGATGCACTAGCTGAGCACTAGCTGAAAGCACTATATAACACTATTTATTATTGTTTTTATTGATGCCAGGAGACGAGATTTTTCTAGAAGACTGATGTGACTGGACTCTTCCTCTCATGTGAGTGTACATCATTTAGAATATTAAATATCATTGTATTTAAGCATGTTCTACTACTATTTGCTTTTTAATTCAAAACTGTGTGTGTTTTTAAAGCATGGCTGCTTGTAGTATTTGAAGGGCAGAGAGCTGCAGTAATTCTCCAGGAAGGAAACAGGGGGCACTGTGCTCTCATGTCTCACTACATCACATCTGTCTGTTTTGTATTACAGCCTAGGAGAGGATATGCTTAATGTAATAACCTACTGGAAGTTTCCGTGCCTCTCTGCCAATCTCAACTTTTGTGTGAGTAATAACGCTGGTATTCACGCTCATTGGGATAACTGATCAAATTCTTATCAAAAAGGTGCAGCTCAAGTGACATTTGGTGCCTCTGGGGTCTTGAGAAAATGAAACTTCCCAGGAATATTTCAGAGATTAGTGGGTAATAGTTAAATCACCTCGTGTTACGTGAAGAGCAAGCCTCTATTTCTTGAACATGACATGGCAGCACACAGCTTTCAACACCTTATTTTATTGTCCCAACATTCAAAAGTACAAATAATTCAAACACAACAGTTTTATGAAAAAGAAAAAAACATTTACAGCAAGTATTTTTTTCCATATTTTGTTTCCAGTTTCAGAAATGACCTAAACTAGCAAGGATAACATGAAGTCATTCATCGCAGTAATTTGATTCGTAATAAGAATAAGGATAATGAGAATAATATTAATCATAGTAACAATAATCAATAATCGATAGATAAGTAATAACGTAAGTAGGAGAGACCAGCCTGGTCCGGTGAACTTTTTTTTTTCTTTTTTTTCATCTTTTTTTGTCTTTAAAGATTTATAGATTTTTCAGATAGTAAACAAACACATTTCAGGAGAAAATGAATTATGACAAGAGCCTTGTTCCTCACTTTGCCTTCCCTCCTACACTACTGGCTGATGGGTTCCTATTGGCAGGCTGCCACTATAAGGCGCTACAGGGGGAGAGACACTGCGATATGGGCACGCACTATAGAGGCACGGCCCCGCGTTTCCAACACCCCCGCTAACTCTCGCGCGTCCTAGACGCTCTCCCGTGCAGTCATCCACGCTCAGACACGCGGAGGGTGATGCCATTAACCAAAAGAGGAGGACGTAATGCAGGAAATTTGTTCGTACATCAGAACAACATTCTACTGGGGTCGTTGCATAATTCAAACTCCCAGCCGCAGCGGGGTTTGAGAAGGGCCGTGCCGCCACCGCCACCGCCCCCTTAGAGGCGGAGCAGAGGAGGATGGATGGCATTAGAGGTGGAGGAATGTAAGACTGCTCATGAACGTGACTTTTGTTTTTCGTTCTCCAGCATTCACACCGGTCTTTACAAGAGCCGAGCTCTCCATTCAGGAAGTTTACCTCTCAAAATAGACTATATCTTAGAAAATATATAACAGGTGTCCTCTATCAAATATTATCTGCTATAGCTATTTTTGTTCAACCAGTACAATCAGTGTCAATGCTTTTTATTCTTTTCTCCTTTTTCTGGAGTGTCAATGTGGTTTAAATGAAGGTTACAGTTCAGATGAGTCGATGAATCATACTAAAACAATGGACACATATCGATCAATCAAATTAGGGCAGCAAAGCCTGACATGAACGTCGTCGAGATCCATGAGAAACTACATTTCAGACCCACATTTTTGCATAAAGTTTAATCACAAAGCAACGGTAGTGTGTGGAGGGAGGGCGGGAAGTGGCTTTTAAAACTACACAAACTTATCACAGGTTATATTGAACCAGAACAACTGTTATAACATTCTATTAAGACTAAACTTTATTGAAAAAGATTTAAAGATTTATGTTTAACAAGACAAGAAAAAAGCAAGAGCAAATTGAACTATCGGCTAGGTTATGCATAGCGAGTAACTGTTTCTATTAATAAGGGAAGAGCCTCACCAACCCTCTTGACATTTTTTTCGTTTTTGACTTTTAAATTTTTTTGTATTGTAATTTTGATATATTGGTACAAAGCACAAACGTACTAAAATTTCTCAGTGCACAGGACTAATGGAAGAGCGTCTCCCCTAGTCATTTGTTCCCTTTAGCTCAGAAAGACCCCCCCTCCCTGTACCAGAATCACGCAAAAACACAGACAACATAAGAAAGGAACAAGTAAATAAATAAATAATCGAGATAAATAAATAATTTAATCAATGAGACAATCAATCAATCGATCAATAAATAAATACAGATTTTTCTCAAGAAGCTTTTTGTTCGATTTCTTTTGCTGCGGCGGAAAATCAAATAAATCGATCCAATTTTTCAGTTCTTTTTTTTGCGTTTTTTTTTCTTTATCTTCACAAGCGACATGACAACATATTAAACAGGATTCCTCACGAGTTTTTCTAAGTAACTGAACCATCACTTCATAAAGTTTTCATATGAAAAAAGACAATCCCAAACGAAAAACAGTGACAACTCAGATAGATATAGATATTGGAACAGAAAATGTAGACTATATATCATCTATTTGTACACAACAAAGAAAGACACAGTCGTAATAGATCCTTTGAGGAAACAAATACTAGACTAACAGAACTAGCTAATTATCGCTGAATTTCGACAAACGCTGTACACTCAGCAAATAACCTAGAAGTAAGCAAGCCAAAGGAACGTCGCCGTGGACGCCCGAATTTGTTCGTCTGGGCTTTCTCCAGACCAGACGGCGACCGACGACGGCGATTTCGAAAGAATAAACATCAACGAAAGAAGAAAAACAGCAGCTTAATATAATGCCAACATCGAAATTTTCTTTTTTTTCTCTCTAAACAACACGAAGAACAACAAAGTTGGATATTTAAGATATGTGAACCATGTAATATAGCACCTACTGTTGATCGCTAAAGGAAGTACATCTCGAATGCGATATCACAAAATCATAGCGAATTAAACGTAACCATGTATATGTCATCCGAATGGAGAAAGAAGTGTGTGTGAGCGCGTGTGTGTATCTTTATTACTTATATCCCAAAGACGGATGGTCTAACGTAAATGAGTGGACGATGAGTGGCCTTGCTTTGGGCTCTTGACTGTGAAGATGTGGTTGGCCTGGGAAGACCCCTCTCCCTCTCCTATTGGGTATCGCTGTTGAATAATTACTGCTATGAAAAATTACCTGCCTGAATTTGCATCCCTTGATAAATTCTTCCATCTACAAAATTCTTCCATCGCCAATCCGGTTCTCCCCGAAAAACAAACGACCTTGGATCCTAAAAAGTACCACGGCAGAACGAACAAGACAAGGTGGCACCTGACCCCTCCCCCCATCCCTAATTAGCCAGTCAAAATATTTTTCTCTTTTTTCAAATCCAGATTCTTGTAAAAATTCTTCAATAATTATTTTAATCATTATTTATAAAAATAGATCTTCTTTCTCTTTATTTTTTCATTTTTTCTAAACGCATTTTCAAGCAAAGAGATTTTCTCTTTGGCAACAGTGTGTGTGTAGTTTTTTTTTTTTTTGACGCAACGTGTCATCAGGAGCGCTAGCCCGTCCCTTCCCTCGCCCCTTCCCCCTGATTCCCCCGTGAGGACAGACGTGTGTTTTGTTTGCAGTACAAAACCAAAACTATGCTAGAAACATCTTCTGCATTAGAGAAAAGGGATGGCCTCATCCCTGTCAATTCATTTTGGGGATCTCTAACAATTTACACCAAAACAAATGAATGAATGATCACCGATTTTTTTTCTTCTTCTTTTTTTAAAAAGAGTCCCCTCCTGTTCTCTTACCAGGGAGGCGTTATTCTAACGACAGTGGATCCGGATTTAAAAAAGAAAGAAAAAATCCTGAATCGACACCAAGAGAGTTCGATCTAAAGAAGGACATTTTCTTCTTCAAAATAAGGGCGGTCTGGTTTTGCTACTGTTTACAGAGAAAAAAAAAAGAAAAAAGTAAAGACAACCACGAGAACTCAAGAAGATATACAACAGAATCCCTGTACCACTTCCAGGGTCTCCAAATAATGAATATTCTCAATTTGTCATTTTGTAATACTTAGGCAACATTGGCTTATAGGTCCAAAGTTATATTATAAGCCATATCCAGTTCTTTTTTGTGGGTTTGTTGGTTGGGTGTGTTCCTGTTTTGAGTAGCTGAGTGGGCAGAGGTGGGTTTTTAGTATTAGAGGAGCTGTAAGGAGCTACACAAGTGATGGGAGGGGAGTTCAGGACTTGTGGGTCTTGTTGGTCTTGAAAGACACTTGCAAGACACGGTCACCCAACCGATACCCATTCAGACTGGCGATGGCCATGGCCGCTTCGTCGTAGTTCGTCATGGTGACGAAGCCGAACCCCTTGCACTTGTTGGTGTTGAAGTCGCGGATCACCTTGACGTTGTTGACGGCGCCGAACGGTCCGAAGAGCTGCCACAGGACGCTCTCGTCCGAGTCCGGTGACAGGTTGTAGACGAAGATGCACCAGCCCGTTCCTGTGTGACCGGGGATATTCATCCCTACTAGACTGGTCATGCTATCGATGGTGATGGGGGAGAACCTGCAGGACGAGAGAGAGAGTGAGAAAGATGCGTAAGTCAAGCTGCCATTAGCCAAACTTCTAGCTGACTCTTCAAGGGTTACACTAGCAATTTCAGTTTCAATTTTTCAACTATCTGCTCCATGTTTTTCAGGCGGAAGGCAACCGGAGGGTGTTTTTGAATGCCGAGTGAAAAGGCTGCGCCCCGGTGCCGGCTGCGGGGGGCCGCGCCGAAGCGACGGGTGCCGAGACGCAGGATCTATTGGGGAACTAAATTACAGGAACTCTGCACATTAATACCTTCGAAATTCATCAGAGATTTCGCATGCAACCGAGTAAATCTGCTCTCATTCTCCTTGTAATCTTTCCATTCTTGCCTTTTTTTCCTCCCTCATGATACAGAGATTTGAATGCTCAGTTGATTTCACTTAATTGCCTTTCCGCTTAAAGGAAATTTCCACTTTAAATAAAAGGTAAATTGGATAAAAGGTTCATTTCGTGTGCCACCTCTCAAGGAATGACTATAGGCATTATTGGGGTGTGCTTTAATTGAGATTTCCGCTTTGCTGCCGTCGTCGTCTTCGAATCCGAAAGGTTTGGGGAGGGGGATAGGAAGCTGCCAGCGAGCAGAAAATGGAAGCAGCGCTTTCCAGCCAGCTAGCACGGGGAACAGAGTGTATTCCACCCACACCCTCTGCCGCTCCGCAGTGTGTGACTGTGATCGATAGCACTGCACGGACTACAGGGCCGGCCAATTCCCTGCTTCTTGTTCTGCCAAGAATTACTCAGACGTTTCATCTGCGTTTTAGCCCGTTCGTCCTGGCAGAGTCAATACATCTGTCTCTCTCTTTCGCTTTTGTGTCCTGTCGCTTGCGTCTCATTATGTAAATGAAGGGTATAATGGTAAGTCGGCTCACTTTGCGCCTTGTGACAGGCAACCGTCTCATGACTTCAATTATGCTGGTGTTTCTGTGTAAATAATGAATCCGTAGCCATTATTCATTGAATATGGCTTCGTGGTAATTTGGATGCCAGTCATCTGCGGGCGAGCGGGCGAGGGTCGGACTAGCGGATTGCTGACACAGAGGTGTCTGGTGACTACTAGGGCAGGGCCGAGCGCTGTCTGTTGTTCGAACTAAGGCGAACAGTTGGACGAGGAGTTGCATAGCAACAAGCGACTGACCTAGAGCCATCCCACCCTTCCGAGCTGCCCACCTTCACCTAGCGATGCTCACTTCTTCAGACTGGTCTTTGTTCATTAATTACCTTCTATGGCGTGCTCTGTGAGCACAATGCTTTCCCAGCCCCCTGTCGGTTTCATCTCCCCTAAATTTTCCCTCTCTTGAGGCAGACGGGCTTATTTGACAGCTGATCGCAGCGAGTGTAAATAAAAAGGAATCTTTCGTCTCGTCATTTGTTTTGAAAGACGCCGCTGCCTCATTTGCATATCCTGTTTCATTGTTGCACTTCCCGTTACTTGTCAGATTTTGCAAAAAAAAGCATGTTTTCTTTCGAACAACAATCGTTAGATTCTGATCAGCCAGCGCCAAAATGCAAAGGACTTTTCTAGAAAGAGGAGAAATCTAGTAAATGCGGAGCCTTTAGTCTTAACAGAGGTATCTGAAAGAAAGAAAGAAACGTGCACAATGCACAACCTTTCATGCTACTCCCTCCATCTTAGCCTTGAGTGTTCGAGGGACATCAAAGTGTTTCAATAGATACTAAAATATGCAACAAAATGTCATAAGCACTAAAACATGTTCAAAAGAAGCCTTTTCACTACATCCACAGCAGCACAAAGCAAAAGAACATGAGCAAACCCAACTGATCAGAGGCTCCTAAACCTGCAGTGAAACACTACATTTCCTGCAGGGATCCAGGTGAGCTGTCACCCCCTCCGTCTCGCTCTAGACCAGCTCATTCCAACAAATAAAATGGAAACAAGTAGACGAAAAACATAATAGCCTTCCATCGATCCATGCCTTTTAGCTGTTATACGTAATACATTGGGAATGTACATAATTTTGTTCAATTGTTGTTAGCGTGTAACCCTGAGCTGGACGGAGGTACGGCTTCAGCCCCTGAATCCTGTGGAGGCCACGCTTCAAAACAGGAGCTACACAACAATAAAACACAAAATACCAAAACGGAACTCATAAAAAATTTTGAATCATCATAATCAAACACTACAAATTATAAAAGATACTTACACTTTTAGGGCTACAGATTGGTAGGTTGAAATAAAAAAAAAAAATCAAGTAAAAAAAAGGCAAAAGAACTAAAGAGAAGGGAAAAAACCTTGAACTGAACTGAATGCATGTGATTTTCAAAAAGAAGGGAAAAAAAAATCATACTGTCAAACATGGACATCTGGCATTCGGTGAAGTTTTAATTACCTCTTAACGCCATAGGCCATATTAAGCAAATTGTCCAGCCTGTAAAGAGAAGGAGGGTTCTGGGGTTAATGCCAGGCAGATGGTTGACTCACTCAGTGGAACTAATGCTACATCCCTGCCTCACTGAAGGAAGACGCCCATCTAGCGATGGGCCATTACACTGTGCTGCCCCATCAGGCATCTCACAGAGTCAATCATACATCCAAAAAACAGCAGACTTGCAGCAGCACTAATAGTAACAGGAGGCCACTTGAATGCCTACCCAGTTATTTAGCCTAACAGTGCTGCAGTCCTAAAATATTATTCACTACATCATTTATGTAACATATATACAAATAAAATTGCAATAGGCTGACTCTAATTATTTAGATCAATTAATAAATGAAGAGTTCAGATGCAAAAGCCTGTAAGTGTCGCTTGAAATTTTCTAAAATGAGCATTTTTATCCTATGTGTAGGTTCAGCAATTTCACTTTAATGGCAATGAATAGGTTCTTTTCATTGCCCTTTAAGTGAAATAACTGAACATAAACATAGGAGCCTGATAAAAATGCTCATTTTAGAAGAAAATTTCAAACGGAACTTAGAGGCTTTTGCATCTGAATTCTTCATATATATATTTTTTCAAACAATGTGGGGAGTTATAATTAAGTTAAGGATTATTTATAATGCACTGGTAATTATTTATATTTATGTATGCTATATTTTCTAATATGCTGAATATATATTTTATTTATATTTTAAAGTTGCTGTGAATAACTCTGAGCTGGAAGCAGATCCAGTGGAAGCCACGCCTCAAAAACAGGAGCTTAAATTTATTCAGGTAATATATGCATATTTCTACGAATTAAGACAATTAAGAATTTCTATCAATTAAGAAATTTTTTTTTTGGTTACATATTTAATACAGTAAAATGAAGAATTCGGATAAATTCGCCCAGAAAAGAATGTGTATATTTTGAATATATTGCAATACTGTAATGTATTTCTATAGTGATAATTAAAGAATGATTAAGAAGGATATGAGCAAATCGAAAACAAAACTCAAAAAGAGAAATAAATGAATCATAAAAACAGATACTCAGAGTGAAATATAACGAATGAATCTTAGTGTCTGAACACGTGCACATAATATGCTAGTGTTATGGATGAAATTGGTCTGGGGCCATCTTTCAGCCTACCTGAAAACTTTAATATAAAATGACATTTCAATGAAGTTGGAGGCAGGATGTAATGCAGCATTAACTGGGAGTGCCCTTTCTTCTTCTTGCTGTCTCTTTCTTGTGCAGTCTCTCTATTAGCCCCGGTGACCCAGCGGGCCGGTGTATTTCGCTTTCCTTCCCCGTCAGTCATTCTCATTTTAGGCTCCCGCCTGTTTGGCTACTCTGTGACCTCCGTCTCTCACTCGGCTCGGCCTTGTCTCATTTCCTATTAAAACTGCTGCAAGATGGCCGACAGGGCTAATTACTGCTTTCTCACATTTCAAACCGAACTTCTCCAGACAAACACACACGTACACATGCTGGCCCTCCCTCTCCGCAGTGGGTCAACAGTTGGTGACTCTGCCTTCTGTGAATTTAGAAGATAAACGGAGCCAAAATAAAGCGAGGACATTCAGCGTGTCGAGTCATTAAGATGCCAATTAGCCAATTAGGGAGGCAGGTTGCTTTGTGGGTAAATGAGTTAATTGGAGAGAGGGCTCTGAGGTGCAAGAGCAGGCGATGTGTTAGATATATGCAGGCGTGTCTCAACCCGGCTCGGCCCGGCCTACAGCTTTTCACACTTCCTCTCCAAACACACACACAACACAATGAGGCCTTTGTAAGGCCGACTAATACATGCAAATGGGACTCATCCTTTTCAGATCTCTTCAATAATAAGTGCTTGTGATGTATGAGGAATTAATTACTGATTTCTGTCATCAGTATTGCTGTGCAGTGCTAATTGCTTGATGAGTCCTGTTTGTCTAAACAAAGGATCTTTTGCTTTAAAGTAAACATCGCACCGACAGTTCATATATCTAGAGGAGATAGACTGTAACTCATCCAAAGTATTTTATATTTATGATACAACTCAATAATGAAATATTTTGAATGGTTCTTATGAGCTGCATACTAGAGTCCATTATGCTTCCATTCATACGATTGTGAATACACTGATGCGTAAAAGTTCAGTATTTCATTTTTAGGTGAACTCTGACCTGAGATTTTGTATACAGTAGAAAAAAGGTGTTTGACCAAAAGAAGATAAAAACATCATAAATTGACAACCTATTCATGCAATATAAAGAATAAATGCTTGAACGGTTTGCACATTCTAAGATCCATGGTTTGCATTTTTGTGAGAAATTGGAGCCCGGTCTCATGAAAATGCATATAAATAGTATGCCAAATAAAAACAAAAACTTGTGGTATTGGTATGCAAAAAATGTACTTTGGCATGCATATGATACGCAGTTTTCGTGTACATATGATACTCATCTACCCCACAGACCTAATCCTACTCATTGCGTAGCATATACACGCCAAAGTCAATTTTTGCGTTTCAGTACCACAAGTTTTTGTTTTTATTTGGCGTACTATTTTATACGCGCTTTCTTGAGATCGGGTTGGAAATTGATATTTTAACATTTCCAATTCATTATGTATTACTTTATCGATTTGCGGTTGGTACAAATTTTTTTGTTTTGTTTTTGAAAGATGTCAGGCTGTAATTATTTCAGCAAAAATACTGTAAAACTGTATTATTATGAAATATTAGAGCTTTATATTTTTTGTGGAAACTAATATGGTTTGAAGGATCATTTAAAATAATGGATTTTTCAGAAGCACCGAATGTTAATAGAATAGAATGTTTTGTGATATTATAAATGTATTTACTTTCACTTTTGGTTAACTGAATGCATCCTTGCTGGATAAAACATTAATTTCTTTGAAAAAAAAAAAAAGAACTTACCCCAAAATTTTGTATGGAATGTATTATATTATTATTTGCCATTCATAATGTATTTTATTATTTTTTCCAGTACAAGAGTCCTGGAACAACATTATATCCTGTTGCCAATGTTCAAAGTAAGTTTGCATATATAAGTAGTGGTTCAAAAATCTACTAGTTCAGCTAAGCATATACTGATTTGCTTAGTTTTGATTAAACCAAGAAAAATGTGTTCTTCAATGTCTCTACAAAACAAAAGCACTAAGTATCATTATGCTAAATCGCTAAAGCTAACACTATTAGCACTATTGATACTATATCCAATGTCTGCTTGATTGTGAGTTGATATCTGCATCTATTAAGCAGTAAACTTTCACGGCAAAATGACCTCATCTATTTTGGCAGGCTTCGCCAGCTCGAAGCTCATAAGACGTGACTCATAGTTAATGTGAATTAGCCTGCGAGGAAAGGAGATCTTAAGAAAAGTCCAAGCAAGTCAACGGCAGGATCAAAAGGTGTTGTTATTGTTGTCTGTGACTAACTATATGCGTAGTGAGGGGACACGGCAGAGAGAATTTACTTCACATCGCCTTTAAAAAGGTTGAGAAGCGCTGCCCAGAGCTGTAAAGGTGTTAGCTGCCAGAGCGAAGTTATTGCTGGCCTGCTGAACTGAAATGAAAGGAACAGATGTGAAATGAAAGAAGGGGAGGATGGCGTATGAGAAAAAGAAATCAGAGGGACATTGTGAACGACAGAACCCCACTGTCTCTTATCAGTCCTTCGCTTCGGTTTCTTTTCTGAATCTCATTTTGTTTCTGCAGATTTTTGGGAGCAGCTATTCCTCGGTGGTGACGTGACACACACGACTTGAGCTCTACAGGTAACAGTTTCACAATCCAGACACCTATTTTGCCTTGCTATTCCACCAATTTTGATGTGAGTTTCAAAGGAAGCTATGTAAGAAAATATACATATTATTATTGTAGACTGACTGTATTTACCTGAACCTCTGCGCTTGGTGGTGGAGGGGTCCCGGGTAGCGGCGGTTGGGGGATTGGTACAGCTGTGACAGTAGTGCCTGGCTGGTCTTCTGGCTGGGGTTGTTGGCAAACTTCACCGTAATGGGCTCGGCGGCACCTGAGGGCTTCTGTCCATTCAGACCCTTGATGGCTTCCTCTGCTTCTATCCTCTTATCAAAGCGAATAAAGCCCACACCCCGCGAGCCACCTGTGGGGCCAGCACACCAGAAACAACACACCATACGCTTACTGGCTTTATCCGATCTGCAACAGCAACATCAACGATACGTTCAAGTCTTCCTGGAAAGTTAGTATTTATGAGTTGGAAAGCCGTAATTATGGTGGTTGGAGCAAGATGGAGATGCACCTTTTCTACAAAAATTTCAGGTAGATTTAAAAAACAAATCTGACATATTTTCTCATCGACATGCCTCCAACTCAGAAACTCTGGGCTTAAAGGAATAGTTCACCCAAAAATGAAAATTTACTGAAAATTGACAGGCCATCTAAGATGTAGATGATTTTATTTCTTCACTGGAACAGATGTGGAGAAATTTAGCATTACATCACTTGCTCACCAATGGATCCTCTGATGTGAATGTGTGCCGTCAGAATGAGAGTCCTAAACAGCTGATAAAAACATCACAGTAATCCACATGACTCCATTTCATCAGTTAATGTCTTGTGAAGTAAAAAGCTGTTTTTGCAAGAAACAATTCCATCATTAATACTTCAAACCATTGCTTCCTGTTATTAGTGAAAAAAGTTGCCTCATTTGAAAACTATCCAAAACAGTTCTAAACAAACATGTATGTATTTTGATGTGAGAGGACAAGAGTGGATGGACTTTTTCACTGGAGGAAGCGTTATTATGGATTTTGGCCAGAAGCAAGTTTAAAATTAAAATGCCTTGATGAATTTATTACAAACACTTTTCACTTTTTTATTACAAAAGCTTTTCACTTCAGAAGACGTTAATACATAGAATGGAATCATGTCGATTAATTGTGGGTTACTGTGATGTTTTTATCAGCTGTTTGGAATGTGTTTGGCACCCTTTACAGATGATCCATTGGTGAGCAAATGCTGCAATCTTACGTTTCTCCAAATCAGTTCCGAGAAACTCATCTACGTGCATCTTGGATGGCTTAAGGGTGAGCAAATTTTCATTTTTGAGTGAACTACTCCTTCCCCACTGGTGTGGTGGCCTTTGTGTGTTCAACTAGTAAATACAGTCTTTCCAACATTGACTTGAACGCACCAAACACACAAATGCACACACTTCCTGTCTAGCACACCTTCATTCAGAATGATTCATTTCTATATTTAGAGCCTGAAAATGATTCGGCGTAGAAAACGACAAATGACAGAGATATGCAGCCTGTGTGACGGATTCTTGCTGGTGTCACATTATGCAAATGAGGCGCAATGGAACGGGGAGATTCTATTGGCCGGCCAGCATTCCGGTGCTGTCAGGCAGACGTGTAATTTGTTTTCTTTTCTTCATGAGAGGACGGCGATATTGTGTGGAGATGCTGTCGCCCCGCCGGTGTGGAAATCGAGCGCGTGTGTGCGACGGCCTCACGCTGTGTGGTTTGCGGCAGCTGACGGCCACACGCCGCCTCATGGTATGAAGCTTGTCCGCGACATTTCCGCCGTTTCCAAGGCGATGGTTTTGACCGCTACCTGAAAGTAACATTTAAAAGAGCCTGGCTTACTGGGAGGTCTTTTGTTGGGTTGGTTTTTAATGAGACGATCCTTCTGCTCTGAGGAGGTGCGTGTGGAGATGACTTGCCAAGAGGGCAATTTGCATAATACAATGAACACGTATTTGTGTGCGAGCGTGCGTGTGTGTCTGCTCTCTGCTTTCTATATTGTCAGTTCGTTCTCCTCTCACTCTCTCTCTCTCAGCTGTCACCCGCTAGTATTGATGTTTTCTGTTGTGCTGCCTGATTGTCTATTCAAATCAGTGTCTTTTGATACGTTCCGTTCTGCAAACAAATATTTGCACACAATCTTTTCAATGCAGTGAGCTTTCATTCAGACTGCGGCTGCATTACTCTCTTTCCCCTGGCAGCGTGAGTCATTCCTGACAGCTTTTCACTTTTCCCTCTCTCTTCCTAAAACCTGCTCTCTTTAATTAGACCGTCAGAAGTAAAGGCTTGAGGAACGAAAAGCATGCATTATTCCAGAGAGTTTAGGATGCACGGTTAGCTTCGTGCTCACCATGGAGTGATGCTGAGGTCAAAGCAGAATCCTTCGAAAGTGGAGCAGAGAGAGGAAACTGGGAATGACACCTCCTCTCTCTGTTCCTCTCTCTGTCTAGAAGATATTTGACATGCAACAGCTCAAGTATCTAAAAATACAAGAGATTACACATTCCGTTTCATAAAATTTTGATCCGAAACTAGACGACTTTTTGTTTCTGTCTGTCAGTTTAAGTGTGCAGGAATGAACTGATGGATCTGACATAAACTATATGCTATGTGTGCTTTTGCTTGTTTAGGCTGCACACAAACACCGGCTGAGTCCGAAAGCGGGAAGAGGAAGGCATCAAGACATGTCTAAATCCTATGTCTGGTAACATCCCGTCTGCTATAATGCCTTAATTGCTTTTGAAGGCAGCAGAGATGTATCCTCCACATATCCCACAATGTGTGGTTTGACGGTAGGTGGAATAAAAAGAAACAACATGATTTTTTTTTAATAAATGTATTTTTTTTTTAAACATATGTCTCCATTTCTTTCTTGAAATAAGTATTGTGGTGACTAAATATTTGCTTTAAAGTTCTTTCTGGCTCATTAGATGTGACTTGAAAGCCTATCTGAAACTAGTTTCCGTTGATGGAATATTCATATACCATGCTGCCTTTGAATGCTGTCATTGGGAAACACAGACTCAGAGGTTAAAGGTCAAGTCCTTCCAAACCTATGATATGGCTATATTTGGAAAATCATGCTACTTTTTCTGTACAGTACTATATATGCACAGTATGCAGGAGTATCAGAAGCTGTTTAAAGTAAAGTGCAATGAGTATAGAATGCTCAGTATTTAGTAAGGCTGGAATACGCTACATGTTTTTCCGCCGATTTACAGTTTGGAGAAGTCTACAGCAGTCTCCAAAAGTGAGAGCCAGTCTGCAGTTGACAGATCTCATAGAAAATCACATAGTCACAGACTCCGATTTTTTAGCTTCAGGCTATGAATCCATCCAGTCGGAGGATATCAAACATGTTTGATATTTTGAGCAGATTTTGGAACACATTTTGTTTTCATTTGTCAAGCGTAACAATAATGTGCATGTTTCTGTGTGGGTTTCTTGTGATCGGAACAACTTTAAAGTCTGGTATTGTGTGATTTAGTGTATGATGTCGTTTAGTGTATGATGGGCAGTTTTTCCTATGTGACTATTACAAAGTCGGTAAGTGTATAATGCCCAGTGTTTTCTGTAGAGTATTCCAGCCATAAGTAGAATGCTAGAATTCCATTCCTTGGCGCTCATATATCTGTGATTTTTAAATAGAAAAAAAATTATATTAAAAGGCCAAAGCCTTGTTTGAAAGCCTTTATTATTGAAGGTTCAGGCCTTACAGACAGATATCTATAGAATTTCTTATAGAAATTGTACTTCATTTACATGTTTAATTATATTTGATAAATTATCTTTTGTGGGCATAAGTGGAAGAATGTTTTTTTTTGTGCAATTTTAATTCATGCACTTCTTCCTGTCGTTCCAATTCAAATTTTAAATTCAAACTTGTAAATTGAAAAGGGGCCAATTTTTCATTTCAGAATTTTGCACATCCCTCATATCATTATGAATAATGGGTCTGATGATGGTTAAACAGCAAACTAATATTTTAAACTAATGTCTATTGTTTCCATTTGTCCTCTGGAAATCTATTTTGTATCATACCTTAAAAAAAACAATGTGGAGCCTTAGGGCAGGTAGTCTGTAGTATGATTCAATCCAGAGGTTTTCGGCACTGTGCACTAACACAACTATAATGAAATCGTGATGGGATCTTGGTTTCCTTGGGTAGAAATAGTGCTGACCAGTGTCATTCAGGCTACGACTCAGCAAACAGCTGACGATCTATCAGACGCCTGCAGAATCGCTAAAATTAGGGTCCAGAAAAAGCTTGCAGTTTAACGGTTAAAAAATGCAAATGGCGCCTTAATGTTGACTGTGCTTTACTTTTTTCTTTTCCCCTCGCTTCCCTGACATTACCATAATGAGCCTGCAGCCGTTTCTATAACAGGCTGCCTAAACAAAGCGAGCGGCCGGGCTAAAACCGGAGACACTGGCACCGCTAGCTCCTTTTTAGCGCTTATCATGAACCGAACAGAGTTACGGCTACAATGTGCCGGTTAACAGCATTATTCTCCCGGTAATCACTCCTACCTTACGTAACTTTCTACCTGTACTTATCTCAGCTCAGCACACATGAAGCCAGAGAATGCTGAGTTTAATAATAACCGTGACACACAGAGCGAGCGCACAAGAAACAGTGGCAAGAGACCGCCATAGCCGGCCTGACAAAGCGCTTTCCATTGCACGCCCACTGTTCTGGTTCTCGACACTTACTGCGTACGGGAGAGAGAGAGAGAGAGAGAGAGAGTCCTCTGGGGAAAAAAGGGAAAGCTCAGAAAAGCTCGGCTGTTAATGAAAGCCTTCTCTCCTCTGTCTGAACATAAGCACCTCTCCGTTGTCTCTCATTCTCTCACTTTTAAGTGGCTGTGCCAACTGTATGGAACATTTATTAAACTAGTGCGCTAAATATATTATGAGGAAAAAAGCCTACACCTCTTCGCCGTAGCTTCTGCCTAATCAGAGAAAGGAGAGCGACGTCCTCGTTTTATGTAACTTTTAGTTGCTGCCGCTACAGATGGTGTTTGAAAAGGCTCAGTAAGGGAGGTCTTTGAAGACTTGAGCAGCTCTTTGCCTGGTTCTGCCGGCGCACTGCTATAAATCCATCTGTTTGTCCTTGTATAATTGGAGGCCAAGGCAGCGGTGTCATGGCATGCTTTGCGATGTCTGGTGGAGCATCTCGATTCATTGTATACATCACAGATCCTTTGTGTTCGACAGGCCTTGATTTGGACACCCATCGTGCAACGTTGGCTCAAATGCATTTTGACGTTGTGTTTCTAACCGTTCCTGACAGCGCGCTCGCACTGTATAGTTAATGGAATTCAAGTCATGGGAAAATATCAATGAGCGGGAAAAGAAAAGGCGGCGGAAGAGGAGAAAGCGTAGCATTTTAAAAGAGGGATTTCTACAAGTAGCTCATGGGAGCGCAGTCGTTTTTCACTTAAGAGGCGCAGCTTGTAGGAGCCAGCGTTATGGATCAATTGTATTTGCTCTCATTGACGGGACATGTATTGACTGCTAGGCAAGGCTCTGCGGAGCCTGTCTGAATATTTGACTATTGATCAAAGGGCCAAACCTATCATACTTCACTTAGGTTACTTTTAAGTAGGCTACTCATGCCGTGGATTCAGTCAAATGCTCAAAAGCTTTTCAAATCCCTGCAATTTAGTCACATTTCCTAATAAACTCAAAACAAACAGACACACCCTGGGGATCAAGTTATATAAACGAGACACGAAGAGGACTTCCATCGCAATACATTATCCTTTCTGTGAGGGCGAACAGAGAAAATGCTTCCCTAATTGTTACCAAGAAACTTATGACAAGGATGTACGATGTACTATTATTTCAGAAAGGCAAAGCCACTGTTAGTTTATCATGCCATATGTGTTTGTCTTTATTAATGACTTTCGCTGTTATTTCAGGATGCTGTGTTTTTCTTGAAAGTGGCATATAGAGGAATATGACACAGAATTAGATTTGTCTTAAGAAGCATGTAGCAGATGTTGGCTTGACTTTTGAAAATGAACATCTTGATTGACATCATGTTAGCTTTGTGAGCGATGTGATTTACACATTAATGAGTAGGGATGGAAGTTGATTTTGGTTGAGATTCTGATTATAGTTTCTTAATTCCTTTAATGATCCTTGCAGTATTTTTGGCAAAAAATAAATAAATAATTTATCCTAATTGTGCATGGTATTCCATACTAATGTGTTTCAGTGAGGCATCAATTGATTCAGAAATTCAGTATCAGTGACTTAGTTCAAGAGTAGATGCTGTGATTCGGTTAAAATAATTGCCTCATAAGAATCATTCTTTTGCCATAAATGCACCTGTACACAATTTTCTGTTTTGCTAATGACACCAGTATTCAGATATGGGGCAAGTGTTGTTGTATGTACCACAAATGGCTTGCAGTGATTTTTGCTATTATTAAATTCTATCAGCATATATGGACGGCCCATGCGACTGGTGACAATCTGAATTTTCAACATTCATGTGAGATTTAACTAAACGCAGAATCCTTGTTTGGCTTTCAGGGTAGCCCTCTGATAAGTAGCTTCAAAAAGAAAACACTCCTCGATGCTTAATCACTAGCAACTCAGGTTTAATTAATCATTAGGCTCTCTCCTGCGGACCCTTTTCTCCCGGGGAGCCTTTGCAGGGCCAGAGGAAGGATCCGTGTCAAGGGAGGAAGGCCTCTGTGTGTATGTGTGCATGTGACCATGCAGCGTTCCTCAACAGTTCTTCAGAAAAGGTTTGGCACCACTAGAACGTGGAGTACATTTTCCTGTGGCTTATGCGATATTGTTTGCATGGTGAGTGCCGTTATGAATTATGCAGTTGTAAAAATATTGAATGTGTAAGAAATTCAGCTCCATGACCATTTATATCCTGGTTGATTTATTCATGATGTTGGAGGAAGGATAGGCCATGGAGATGACCGGATGATTTAAAATAGACTCATCAGTCCTTCCATGTCATGGACTTGGTTCTATTGTTCGATGATTATTACGATTGGGATTTATGTTTACGGTCAAATACAAACAAACATGCACATACATTTACTCACAGAAGATGACTATAAGATTGAGTTTGTGTGTGTAGTTTCTATTACAGGGTTTCTGTAGGCCTTAAAAAGGTCTTCGGAATTCTTAATTCATACAAATTAAGGTCTAAAAAGGTCTCAAACTGGAGCAGAAAGTCTTATATTCATTAAATCATGCCATTAAATATTGCATGCACTAGAAAAAAAAAAAAATATTCCTCAGTATTTTTTGTCTTCACATACAAAAATCTAAACATCCTTAAATCAAGATACATTTACTTGAGATGCAAATGGAACAAATGCATTTTTGCATTGAAATTGAACAAAATGATGTGAGTTTATGCTTGTTTTCCTTTTGAATTAATCATATACTCATACATTTCTCATTAAAGATATTTTAAGTAATTTTTCTCTTCAAGTAAAGTATCTTAATTTAAGAATATTTAGTGATTTGCACTGGAAAACAAGGCAGAAATACTGAAGAACACTTTTTTGCAGTGTGATCAGATGGTACAGTAAAATTCATTTTCACATTCTAGTGGTTGGGAGCAATGTTTTTTTGTTGTTGTAATATTAATGAAAAAGTAATGGAGATCTGTTGGAAGTTGTATTTTTAAAATGTGAAGTGTTGCACATTTTCATCTAGAGATCATATTGATGTACTGCACCGTTCAATTTCCTTCAATTTATTTATTTGGTCTTCATAATACCTGGAGAAACCCTGTATTAGTTGTATTGTGTTTACAAACACAATTTCAGTCGGACAAAAACAAAAATTCATCTTTATAAATGTAATGTCAATGATAAAATCGCGCAAGTCTGGTTTTTGCAAAACCAAACTAGATAATGCCGTTTTAGCCTGGCTTCCATTAAATTTAATATGGAGCCAACAAATCATTCAAAGAGTTGCAGAATTCCTTATGTTTTGGCTTTAACTGTCCTATGCATTTTTTAAGAAGCTGCAATAAAGTGAAATCTTATAAATTGTGAATGTATGTTACGATTTTATATTAAATAGGAGAATTTGTTTGTTTGTTTGCATGCTACAGGGTGAGAGAAAAGCGGTCCCACTGATACCTGTGACCTGGTCGACGAGAATGCGGGAGGTGATTATCCGTCCGTACTGAGAGAAGAGCTGTTCCAGCTCCTTCTGGGTCATGGTCTTGGGCAGCCCACTCACATACAGATTAGCGTCACGGATAGAAGCCGAACTGGGCCGTGCATACGAAACCTGTAAGACAAAAAACACACATTGAGCATTTGTTGCAGTTGTCAAAATATGGTGGTTTGTGGTGTAGGAAACTCTTGAACTCTACATCCACTTGTGCTTTTTTCATTTCAACTTAGCTTCTGGATGATAGTTGTTCAGGCGATTTATAACCAACTTATTGCATTTTCAATATGCAGCATACAGATGCCAGAGGTCGTCTGCGCACCTGTTCTGTCTCGCACTGTGCTGGTGGTCTGTATTCTTGCATTGACCTGGAGAAGCTAGAGACTTCAGAAAGAGACTGCCCCCAAATCCTCCACTTAAGAACAAAGAAGAATCCCTTTTACTTATTATAATATTTTGAAAAGGAACAACTTGCTGCGAGGGATTCTCTGTGATCCTTGCTCATTCACAGATAAGGGATATACACATGACATCTAAAGAGCTTTGCAAATTGTCTCAAAGGAGGAATGAAAATGTAAATTCAATATTAACGTGCACCACCTCTAACCTAGTTTCTGAGGAGAAACAATATACCCAAGAAATTGGATACTTAAAGTACAGTGGTTGAAGTTCATGAACCCTTTGAACTACAGGCATAATTGCAGTCTATTCTGAGAAGTCTCCAAAAGTCCAAAAGTTTTTTGTATATAATATTAAATCTCGAAATGTAGCAATGTCATTTTTCTTACAGTTTTTATTATTCTACGTTAATGCTTGTCATATAATTTATTTTTATATTATTGTTTAATAATATTTTGTGTATATAGAATGCGTGTGCATATTGTTTCTTGTTACAAACAATATATAGGTTTTTTTTTATTTATTTTTTTTTAATATTTTAGATTTTTTTCTATGTTATATATATATATATATATATATATATATATATATATATATGTTTAATAGTTTATACAAAATATAAAACATTAACCGATTAAATGCAGTTGGTATCATGATTTTGTTTTAACAGGATTACCTATTGTTAATGTATAGAACCTTATTGTATTGTCCTGTAATTATTTTAAGTATTACCAAATATGTTTCTATTAAATACTTTCGCAGTTCAGATTTTTAAAGCCTTTATTATTCTAGATTAATGACAAAATTTAAATTTATACATATTTATACATTGTTGCATATCAAAAGTGAACACTACTCTATTTGTGAGTGTGTATATGCACACACACTCTATATTTACCATATACTATTGTGTTTTATTAATGTAATTCATGTTTAGTTTGAAATGTAAAAAAAAAAAAAATTTGAATATAAAGATATAAACATTAACTTAGATTAATTAATGCAGTTTGTATCATTTATTTTTATTTATTTGACCTAATTCTCTATTAAATGCTTTCCTAGTTCAGGTCTATTCAAAGCATCAATGGTACAAATTGAACAGTTTTAGTTTCTTTTCTACAGTTGTACATATTGACTTATTTTTAGAATGAGGTTCACGAACCTCACTTAAAACCCACAGCAGTAAATGATAAAGGCTAATTTGTTTTCAGAAAACACACATGATGGAAGAGCTTGTGTGCGAGTGTGAGAGAGAGAAGGCTGGCTGTCATCTGTGCTGAATAACACTTTGGAACCTTCTGTTTGTGCCTAGAGTGAGAGCCAAGCCATCTATAGCTCTCTCACCCTCGCATTCCCCACACGCTCTAATATCAGCGCGCTGCGCTTACTAGCACCTTGGACAGCGCTCATTCCACCATACTCCCTCCATCTAGCACTCACCCGGCACGTTCTCACCTTTCTCGACTTGTCAAACTCTGCAGCACCTTGGACAGTGTCTGTCACACTCTGAAACACACTGTACTTGTTTTCAACTTCACATACCAGTCTCTTTCTTTTCTTACACACATGATGCAATTTTCACCCATTGCAACTATTCTCAATCAAATCTCAAAGTCGTTGGCAAATTTAATACCATAATGTCAATGAACTTTACACAGTTGTAGAGAGATAATTAGGTATTTTTTAAAAGTAATCCTTGTAGGAAACTTCAGTGCTGTGGCTCATCCTGGAATTTCTTAAATGAGAATTATTTTCAAAAGGATAGTTCACTCAAAAATGAAAATGAAAATGAATAACTCCCCCTTATGTCTTTCCAAACCCATGAGACTTTTTTTTTCAGTTCCACTAGAATATGACATACAAATATTGTTTTCATTTCACATGACTACTTTTATCACAAATATTTCATAAAATAGTTTCATGTGATGAACAGACCACAATTTTCATTATTCACCTATATTTTTTTCCTCCACTCTGTTACCTGCTGTAACTGACTCACAGTGTTGGACTTGGGAACCTGATCTTTTTGTTAACCATATCAATTTAATCATTTAAAAGATCCTACTCAAAAGAATCATTTGTTTATGATTTAACCACTTCTCTCATGAACTCTAAAAGTGTTCCTCAAGATTTTCAATAAATAATGACTTAAATTCCAATTTATTAGTGACACAGATGTGTTGTATGTCTTTAGAAGACTTGGAATTTCAAGTATGTGATTCTTCTGAATTTATACGCATTTTCATATTTTGCAAACTGAAGTTTGAGCCACAGGAATTGTTTAAATCCAGTTAGAAAAAAATGCATACATTTTAAATGTTTGGATACCTTTCCAAATTTGTAATGAGAATTTTTTTTTTATTTTGTTTTCAACAGAACAGAAACTTTAAGGTCTCCCAAGGTTTTTCCACCAAAATGAAAGCTTTATAATTTATCATTTAAAAGCAAAGTAATAAAGATATAAATATTATTATTGTAATTTGTTGTTCTATAAAATAAAATTATCATTAAAATAAATTAATGTTTTTATATTTGAACAGTATTCTAGTATTATTTCAAGAGTAATGCTTCTTTATTAATTAAATTTTTATAATGTGAATAATAATACATTTTATTATTTTTTTTAATTTCTTAATAATAATCAAAATAAATACAAGTCACATGGATACTTTGATGGTGCTTTACTGTCCTTTTTGATGCTGCAAAGCTCCAATCCCAATTTATCGTATATGTACTAAAAAGAATGACCAGTACTTTTCTCAAAATGTCTCCTTTTGTGTTCCAGAAAAAGTCATTCATATGGGTTTGAATCAACATGTGGGTGAGTACAGAATTTGAGTACTGTATACAAAATTATGACAGATTTTTCTTTTTTTTTGAGCAAACAAACCCATTTTCTTAATTTCCTTGTTCATTCTACGTTTTTGTCTGTCTCGCTCTCTACCGCTACAGCAATTCAGTTTTTATTCAAGATGGGAAGATGTTTCTATCTCCCTGCCCTTTTAATGCTCACGTCAATTTAATCTGTTCCCATTAATGGTTGAAGCAGCCTTTCCATCTCATATTTTCATTAGTTCTGACATTTGGGCAGCAGAGCCATCACAGGCTGTTACACTGCTACAAATGCTGAGCTAAACATGCTAAACACTCCGCCGTAATCTCCTCAAATCCACTTAAATGGAGAAGGCAAAAGGCATGGAACCCTGGCAGACTCTTCCATCTCCTCTTCTCTCTTCCCTTCTTTTCTTTTCCTCTCCTCTTTTCTTTTTGCTTTTTTCTTGCCCTGTCAAGCAGCTCCAGATGTCAGATCTATCAACACCCTGTCTGCTGTGAGCAGTGTGTGTATGTGTGTGTGTGTACACGTATCTCACAGCACAAGGCTACGCTCTTCTCGCCCTCAGTGGGATTTCTCCCATCACACCTCGACAGGAAGGCAAAGCCGGAGTTTTGCTGAGAAACGGAGAAGTGTCATGGAGAAGTGTGTGTGTGTGTGTAACAAAATGATGAGCATGTGGAAGTTGTGACTGGAGTGAAACTCTCACTCTCTTTTTATTTTTCAGCCAGTGAAATGCAGCTTTGTTGATCTGTTTTCATGGACTTCCTGGATTAGCTGATGTGCTCGAGCGATGGCGTGTCCCTGAACTTGACACTGGCGTTTTGCGAAAGAATATAAACTCATCGTAAACCGCCACAGACGTTTTTCCTCACTTCCTTTTTCTCGGCTAAACAGCCTCTTGTAAACATATACATCATCAGCTTATTTCAGCAGGAGGGCCCTCGTAAACGCCGTTTTTCTTGCTCGGCTGAAAAGAGCAAAGAACTGCACTTCGGATAATTACCCTCTCCTTCTTTTTTTCCCCTTTCTCTCGCTCATCCACTCTTAGACGCAGCTGTCTGTTCCTATTAGATGGTCTGTCTTCATCCCGGCTTGATGGGGGGTGGGGTTACGATGGAGGCTTTATGAGAAGGATGACCTTGGAACACACTTATTAGGAGTTATAAGACAGAGGATTTCATCTCTTTCTTGCCGTATTACAGCAGGAGAGCATCTTTTGAGAGGGCTGGTGCTGGTCTGAATAAGAGGTTTCATGGAGTGCGAGAGGTGTAAAAGAGAGATCACATGAAAGAGATAAAGACATTGGCTTCTCTGACCCACGCTGAGATGGACGGATGGATGAAGAGAGAGAAAATATGGTGATAAAAAGATCTAGATGATTAACAAAGGACACGGATTGGAGTGACAACATGTCCTGACCAGGCACGGCGTGATGAAGCGATAAGCAATCAAAGCTCTTCCATGTAAATCGCAGTTTTTGTCCTTACCAGCTGCGACCATAAGAAACATGGTCGCTTGGTTTCTATTTCTGTAGCATAGCCCACTCAACCAAACATAGCCAGCTGATATAAAAATATGTATGACTTACATTAAAAGCACATCATTTCTGATGTCAAATTGCTATAGTTTCTGTTTCATAGAGGTAAAAAAAAGGAATAAAGAAGGCAGGTCCAATTACTGGAGCAGATAGTCAAAATGTGCTTATCCAGAGATGAACACTGAGAGTAATAAGTAGGTGGAAAAATCAGAGAACATGCAGTGCGAAAAGAACAAATATCAAACAAATTATGGAGATTTCAGGAGAGAAACTTCTAATCAAATAACTATTGACAGTTTTAACTTTCCAAATGAATTTATTTTTAGGATCTCGATCTGTATTTCTAGTATCTTGATGTTAAATAGGTGATATTTCTCCAAAGATGCAACTGTAAAACTAGCTGGATGTTGTACCTCAATTTCAAATCAGTGTGGAATCATCACTATTCGATAATTAATATTCATGAGCTATAGCCATCCTTAATTTGACACCCCTACTCATTCAAAATTAATTCTGGTAACACTTGGTGACTTCCGTCTAGTGCGAAATTGGTCCACAATACTTCTTCACATAGCATTTTGCTTTCATTGTGGACAGACAAATTGCTTGTTGTTTAGACAGTGTGTGAAACAGGAACATCTTTGGTTGTGTCGATTCCATTCATGTTTGTGTGCGTGCAAGCAAAAAAATCAATCATGCGTGAGATGTGCATGTGAACCTCACAGTGCACAGTAGCATGCGTTTTGTTTTGTGTATGTAGGCATGCTAAGTCATGAAAGACGACTTTCGAAATTCTGTGTTTGTTGGAGTGTGTATGTTGCCAGAGAAAAATTGAACATGTTTAGAAGTATGCTGCTCGGCAACATCATTCCTGCAAGGTTTTGACAACTCCCCTAACAGACAGCATGAAAATTTGTGTTACACTAAATTGTGCCCTCGGGCCAAACCACTATGTATGCTCACTTCAGTGTTTCAGATTTCAAAACATAATACCATGATACTAAATACAATACCAGTCTTTAATAATAATAATAATAATAATCATCATCATCAAATTTAATGTATAATAAAATAATATGAATATTAAATTATTATAATAAATAATGCATTATATTTGAAATGTATATAATATTTAAAAATTATTTTTTACATTAATGCAAAATTCTTAATGCTCTAATATATCAATATAAAATGTTCACACAGTCAAATGTAAGTAAGTCTCACAATTCTCATTTCCTAATGTGGTTCCCATAACATGTTGGTTTATTTTGAGTCGGAGATGAATGACAGCTGTGATGACTTGCAGTTCAGTGAGTCAGATGTTAATTCAGTAACTGCTGTGATGGATTGAATAAATGGTTTGTTAGAATGATTCAAACTGATAACTTAGGAGTTTTTGACTGATTCACAGTACTTGAACTGCAGCCATTTTATTTTCTGCACTGTGTCTTTTTCAGGATTGTGCTGTAAAAAAGGGGCGTGAGGGTAAAAAGAAACAGCTCCAGAGTAATTTGGTTCTAGCCCTAGAACGGGAATAAAATCCTGAGGTGTGTTTGACCGATAAGTGCAGTTTTTTAACATCTGTGTTTATGTGTGTGTGTGTGTGTACCGCTGCCTCCCTGGAAGTGTGTTTTGTCACTGAGAGAAGTGCCGCGTGGCAGGAAGCTGTGATGATCGGCAAATACACACAGAGTGAGTCATTCTGTCTCTGATGGATTCTTAGCTGATGCTGAAACCAGTACTAGAAACACTGCCGGCCAACACATACACATGCTGCCACTCTGGAAAACGCCCATGTTTGTGAGCATTGTGCTGTGCTCTTTCAAAAACAGCCCTGACAAGTCTTTTCTTTCTCCTCTCTCTCTTTTTTCTTTCTCTTGCTCCCACACACAAACACACGCGTTCTTTTGCTGTTATGTTAAGAGGTACTGAGCCGCGCAGACTGAGCCGTGTTTTCATAAGCAGGCGAAATCCAATCTGATTAGATTAGGGCGGATGTAAGTGAGAGGTCTAGGATTATGGGCCAGATGAAAACACACACACAGCCAGATTATGCCGTGCACGGCAGGCAGAATTTACTGTTAAAACCAGCTGCTGCTTCTAAATTTACCACAAAGCGCTGTTGAGGAAAATGGAAGCCATCAGATTGTGGCGGATCTGTCTATTTCACTGCATGATTTAATTTAATAATGGAATAAAAACGAGTAGAATTGAAAAGAATAGAGGAAAACGGACCAGAGCAGAATAGAACATAACTCCGAAGAGAATAAAATGGAATTGAATAGAATATCAGAACAGCTAAGAGACAACAAAGAATAAAATTTAACATTAATAAAACATAACAAAACTGAATAGAATGGAAAATGACAGATCGGAACAAAAAACATGACAACAGAGTAGAATGACAAAAGAATAAAATAATTATAATGTAATATGGAATAAAACATAAAACAGTAGAACTGAAAATGACAGATCAGAACAGAATAGAACGACAATAGAGATGAAATAAAACAGAACATTGCTAAAACATTGAATAAAACAGAAAATGACAGATCACAATACTGAACAGAATGATAACAGATGGAATAAAACTGAACATTGATATAACAAAACTGAAGAGAACAATAGAAAAGAAGTAGAATGACAAAAGGGAATAAAATCAAATAAAACAGAACAATAATAAAATATAACAAAACCAAATACAGTGGAATATAAAATAACACATCAGAACCAAACAGAATGTTTAAAATGTGATTTGATGACAATGAAATAATATTGAATAGAACATCAAAATGACAAAGAACAGAACATGGCAGATCAGAATAATGCGACATTAGATCAGAATAAAATATATCCAAATAAAATTGAAACATCATAGATGATAAAATACCAGTGTGTCTGAACAGAATTAAATGGAATAAAATAAAATATAATAGAACAAATCAAAATTTCCACAGTGAAAACCAAGACACATTTTAGGCGTCTATTTAGCATGTCCACATTATTTCATTATACATGCTATTTCCCTCTTTTTGTGTGACTTCATGATTTGACATTTGGAGATTCATTTACATATCAATTACACTATTTTTCCCTTTTCTTCCTTCAGTTGCTTTCCTGTTTCCTTCTGCATCTTAATGAGTCAGATTTGCCCTCCTCTCTCTTTGTGCAGCCGCGCCTCAGCCCAGCACGAGCCAGTGTACGCCACATGTACTAATCACTGCAGCTCCACTGGCACAAACGGTGACAGGAAGCATTCGGCGAATTGACTGGTGCAGACGTGAGAAATGGCGACTGGGAGAACGCTTCCACCTAAATGAGATGTTGCTCTGTTACCGTCTGTTATCTGTTATGTTTAAATAGGTTCAATTCCAGGTGCGGGTGACCTGTTAACTGGAGAGGTACTGAGAGAACCTTCTCAACGCTGTGCCCTTGAGCGAGAGGCGCTGGCTCCAGGGGGGACCGCTACTGCAATTAGCGTAATGTGGGTTGCTTTGGCTGAAAAGTGTTTGGTAAACAACAGGCAGGCAGTAACCTAACAACATGAACCCGAAAGCTGATCCCAACGTACACATTGAGGTATGCATACAAATACACCACAGTACAGCTGTTCTTGGTTTTTACATTAATTTACTGTGAGTGATCATACAAAAATAATGTGATTTTAAAAAATATGTTTGACTTAATTAAAATGTCATGCTGTACATTAGCAATGTGTACACACTTAAATTAAATATAAAAAAAATAACAAATAATTAAAAGATTTTTTATTATTATAGTGTATTATAGTAATATTACTATACTATAATGTATGTATATGTACATACACACACACTATCATTCAAAAGTATACGGTTGATAAATTGTTTTTTGAATAAAACATTTATCAGACATACAGTGAAATGTACGTTTAAATGTAATTCTATTTAACATTTTAAAATTCAGCCATTTATTTCTGTGATTGACAAGAAATTTGAATGTGAATTGAAAAGAAATCTTTATGATTTGTGGTTATTTACCTTAATAGTTTTGGTCTGAAGTCTGAGTCCATTTAACGTGTTGATGGCTTTCTCTGCATCTTTTGGGTCAATGTAGTTGACGAAACCATAGCCAAGACTCTGCCCTGTAATTACAAGAAAGACAGGGAAGGAAGAGAAAGACATATATATTAGTTTAAAACATTCAAAGTGCAGAAAGACATAAAACTGTGAAAGCATTTCTTTTAACTACACTTCCTTTCAAAGTGTATCGCTTATATTTATCAACCCTAAAAAAGTCTTTAAAACCACTTAAAACCATTCATCACAAGAGCTATGCATACATTATGAGAGAGACGACATTAACACTTAACGATATATGTAGCATTAGCCTGACTAGCAGTGACTAGTTTGAGTTCGTGTTTGGCTAGCGCACATTAAGCGAAAGCTTCCGCTGGAAACCTCTGACAGAGTCTTTGGTGGAATTATTTTGATTTAACCTCTTCTAACCGTCTGCTGCTCCTCTGAAGGCAAGGCAGCCATCATCTGCTATTTGACTTAAACAGAAACCCTGCAGCTAAAGGCCTGTGTGGTACTGCTCCCCCCCCCCACCTTTTTCCTTTTCGTTCTTTAAAGATCTCGCCACACAAATGCAGTGGAACTCGAGAACAGCGCTGCACTTATCCTCATTAATGGAAACAGACAGCACTAAGTCCACAGTGTACACACAAAGTGAATCACAAATGTGAAAGAGTGCTACTCCCTGCGCCAAACAAACACAAGCTAAAGCGCGCCAGATACCGCAGGGGGCGAACAGAGAACTTCTCGCTGCCCTCGCTTCAAACGACATGCCTCCTTCTCTTTCTCTTTGGATTAAGGAGGATTACCAATCCCTCTGTCGTTCATTAAAATCCCAGAAAACTGAGAAACAGCGATACAGCACTATTCAAAGCCTGACACTGATGTTTCAAAGTTTCTTTAAATATAAATAGTGTGATGCTAGACAGTGTTTTAGGACTCAGGTGCTGCTCTTTCATAGCTTACAGCATCCTGACAAGCATGAAATGGCAACATTGGGTCAACTAATAGTGTGAGTTTTGGGGAAATTCAGGAAAATCTGTTGGAAAAACTAGTGCTGTCAAACGACTAATCGTGATTAATCGCATCCAAAATAAAAGTTTTTGTTTACATAATATATGTATGTCTACTGTGTATATTTATTATGTGTATATATAAATACACATACATGCATGTATATATTTAAGAAAATTGTCATGTTTGTTTATTAAATATATCTATATATAATATACATTACAGTATCTCACAAAAGTGAGGACACCCCTCACATTGTGGCAATCATTTTAGTATATCTTTTCAAGGGACAATTCTATAGAAATGAAACTTGGATATATTTTAGAGTAGTCAATGTGCAGCTTGTATAGCAGTACAGATTTACTGTCCTCTGAAAATAACGCAACATACAGTCATTATTGTCAAAAAAGCTGGCAACAAAAGTGAGTACACCCTACGTGAAAACAGCTATATGTCATTTAACCATGCAAAGCCACATGTCCTATTCATCATGTTCATGTTTTTGTCTGCTTGACAGGACTATACCAATTTGTGTATCTTGTTTTAGAGCAGTTAAAATTTGGTGCTTTGAGTAAAATTCTCTCATATGGACCACTGGATGTTCAACATGGCACCTCATGGTAAAGAACTCTCTGAGGATTTGAGAATTAGAATTGTTGCTCTCCACAAAGATGGCCGAGGCTATAAGAAGTTTGGTAACACCCTGAAACTGAGTTACAGTACAGTGGCCAGTGGGATACAGAGGTTTTCAAGACGGGTTTCACTCGGAACAGACCTCGCAAGGGTCGATCAAAGAAGTTGAGTCCTTGTGCTGTGCGTCAGGTGCAGAAGCTGGCTTCAAAAAACAGATGCATGAGTGCTGCCAGCATTGCTTTAGAGGTTGCAGAAGTGGAAGGTCAGCTTGTCAGTGCTCAGACCATACGCCGCACACTGCAACAAGTTGGTTTGCATGGCCATCGTCCCAGAAGGAAGCCTCTTCTGAAGCTGGCTCACAAAAAAGTCTGTAAACAGTCTGCTGAAGACCTGTGGTCTGATAAGTCTAAGGTAAACTTGTTTGACTCAGATGGTGTCCAGAATGTGTGACAGTACCAAGAAAATTGTGTCTTGCCTACAGTCAAGCATGGTGGTGGTAGCATAATGGTCTGGGGCTGCATGAGTGCTGCTGGTACTTGAGGGAAACATGGATTCCAACATGTACTGTGACATTCTGAAGCAGAAGATGATGTCCTCCCTTCAGAAACTGGGCCGAACAGCAGTTTTCCAACATAATAACGACCCCAAACACACCACCAAAATGACAATTGGAGTATTCCAAGGAGTGAAAGAGGATTCCAGCAACAACCTGTGTAGTTATGGTGAATTCCATGCCCAGGAGGATTAAGCCAGTGCTAGATAACAATGGTGCCCCTACAAAATATAGACACTTTGGACACAGTTTTGACATTCACTTAGGGTGTACTCATTTTTGTTGCCAGTTATTTGCACAATAATGGCTATATGTTGAGTTATATTTAGAGGACAGTAAATTTGTACTTCTATACAAGCTGCACATTGACTACTCTAAAATATATCCAAGTTTCATGTGTAGTACTCTCCCTTGAGAAGACATACAATTTTTTTTGCTGAAATGTGAGGGGTGGACTCACTTTTGTGAGATACTGTATATTAACATAAATATAAACATGTGAATGTTTTCAAAATATATACTGAATGTGTTTGTATTTATACATAATAAATATACATAGTACACACACATATATATTATGTAAACAAAAACATTTATTTTGGATGCGATTAATCGTTTGACAGCACTAGTTTAAAACAATCATTTTTTCTGTTAATTCATTAATTCTGTTTACTGTCACAACATTCTCAGATGTTTCTTTTAAATTGTTTGCTAAAAGAAGCTATAATGAGACTATTGTTGACATGTCTCCTACACAGTAAGTGTCTATGGCACTGTTAATTTGATATTGAAATAATTTGGTTTGAATTCATATTTAAGCCTTTTGTTTGCAGATTTTAGTTCATATGTGAAATATCAGTGTGCTTTCTATCAATAATATTTATGTATACACTACACTATACTATACATTGTTCAAAACTGGGGTCAGTATTTTTTTTCCAGCAAGGATGCATTCAATTGATCGAAATTGATGAACAAAGTCCAAAAGAACTTTACTGTCAAAGAATCTTAAAAATGTAACATAATTTCCTCAAAAATATTAAGCAGCACAACTGTTTTTAACATAGATGATAAGAAATGTTTCAAACAGCAAATCAGCAGTGATTTCTGAAGGATCATGTGACCTTGAAGACTAGAGTAATGGCTGCTGAAAATTCAGCTTTACCATCACAGGAATAAATTACATTTTAAAATATATTCAAATAGAAAACAGTTCATTTAAATTCTAATAATATTCACAATATTACTATTTTTACTGTTTTGATTAAATAAATGCAGCCTTGTTGAGCATAAGAGACTTATTTCAAAAATAGTAGAAACATCTTACCAACCCCAAACTTTTGTACAGTAGTGTATTTATGTAGTTGTGAAAATTCTGGACATGTGCTGTGCCAAAAGCGAGAAAGTGTGTGTGGGAAAATAGAAATGGAAAGGTTAGTGTAAATGAAGTGTGTTTCCAAAGCGCTGTCATGCAGAACTTCAGCTCTGGATAATGATACATTCAGAGAACACACCGAGAAAAGAAAGACACTGAGAACTCTCTCTGCCTAACCTCTCCATTTGTCTTTCTCTATCTCCACCATCTCAGCTGTGTTCCTTGCTCTTCTCCCTTTGTGGCCCAGAGCATTTGGCCCCACGTTGGCATGCCCCGTATTGCCATTTTCATTGTGTGTATATGTGCGTGTGGGTGGATGCGTGTGTTTGCATGATTGTGTGTTTGAGCGTACAATAATGGGTTCATAAAACAATCTGTTTTGTAATGCCCCTTTGCCTGATGGCATTTCCATAACGTCGCTAGCAGTTGTTCTTGCCTCCTTTGGAGTTCTTGCCTGAGGATAAGGTGAGGCCGACCAAGGCCACTGCTTCAGTCAAAGGGATTTCTCCCACCACTATAACACACACACACACACACACACACACACAAACACACACCCACACACCCCTTCTCCATCACACAGCGGTGCGACAGTGGAGATCTCAGTGGGGGACCAGAACCAGGCTGTTTGCAAAGAAAAAAGCACCAGCGCACACACCTACGTACACTCGGGTTACACCGATTGTTGTGGAACTGAGTCATATTCTTAATATTTTAAGAAAATTAAAAGACGAACCCCTTAGTGAGTTCATTAATTATTAATTTAAGTGCATAATTTCATTATTAGTCTTTGTAGTCTATGACAATACAAAGAATAAAATCATCCTGCTTTAAAGAAAGGAGGCTGCGAGTTGTTTTGACAATCTCTAAGGGCCTTTTTTTGGCTAGGCAATTATTTAGCTAATTTAATTTCCCTGTGAACAGACACATTAACAGAACCTTAAACTGATCTCTATTAAATATCTCATATCTCATCTGTGCTCTGTAACAAACTGCAGAGGCACAACCTCAAAGAAAACATGCAATATTACAGACATGCACACACGCGCATAACTCCCTCTATATAAACAACTTACTGCTGCACCTGCTTAAATGGGTTGAATTATAAAATGCAACTCTGCAGGGAAGGTTAAGCTAGCTAAAGTCTCACAATAACTGTCAGCACGCTCAAACCTGCACTGAAAGGTTACATCTTCAAATTCTTTAAACAGAGACACATTTTTCTATTAGGGAGCATTACTGTTACTCCTTTAAAATAACACTTGTTTTCTCTTTCATGTGAATTTTTATTTGAAATGTTTTGATTTAGACATGTTTTATTCAGAGTGCTTCAATACTCAAGGGTTTGTAACTGAAGTGTTCATAATTTATACTTTTATAACGATTTTACACATTGTTTTAGACAAGAAATGTAATTTAAAATTTACTTCAGAGTAATTTTTGGTTGTGTTGATTGATATATCTAGTGCAATAGAACTGAACTGCATTATATATATTTTAAATGTACCATTAGAGGGATTCTTCTGTAGTTCACAGCATTGGCTGAGAGAGATTTTCTTTTATATGTTAACAAAATTAACATTATAACTTAAATGGCTGTCCTTTTGAAGGGCTGTGTGTTCCTGCATTTAGTCTGTGCTATTTTATTTTATTTTTTTATGTCAGTCTATGAAAAGACTGGGCATCCATGGCCATTGTTCAGAGGCTCTACTGTGTTTTTCAGCATTGTGTGCCATGATCATTGTGTTTTCAAGACGGTGTGTCAAGTTAAAAATAGTTCAACTCAAAAATGTGTCTTGAGACCACTTGCATTCTGTTCCATTTTGTCTTTTTTGAAGCTGTTTTTGAACACAAGGATGCATCCTGTGTACGGCCTCTAAGAAGCGACTGGTGAACCCAATTATATAGGGCTACGGTAAAGCCTGACAACCTATGTGTTCTTGTACTTCTCACAGACACATGATAAAAATCAATATCGCACACATTACACCTATACATGAGTATATGTACTCTGTACTGTATATTTGGAAATACATATGTGGTATGCACACCTACACACAGCATATAAAATTCTGTTCACACAACCAGATCATATACCCACGCAGAGACAGCACATGAATACAAAGCACACACAAACACAATCTCTTCAGCACAGCCAGGGTTACCTACAATGGACAGCAGCGTAGGTACCGGAGAGGGTTACAGTCAGGGCTGCCTCATGAATTTATTATTGAGGGAAGTGAGAATCACAGAGAATGTTTCATGGCAAAGCCAGCGCTCTGCTATCCTGCATCATACCTATTCTCTGAATATTTCATGTCATGTTTGATCTACAGAAGTGTGATTATATTTTGTGCAGTTCTGTCATTAGCTTTTAGAGCCGAGTGTGCTGTTTACATGAAATCAGAAAGAATATTCTCTTTTCTCTGGTGGAAAGTAAGATGATCGATATATATAAACTGTATAAAATGTGAATTTGCAACAAAAATGATTGAGGATTTTGACAGAGCCCATTAGAAATATGCCATAAACATCAAATGGCACAGCAAAAGAGAATTACCTCTATGCTGTTTAATTAGTATAATGGTTACGTTAACTTATATATTTTAATTGTCAATTAAAATTGAAACTGAAATGATGCATTGTGCTTTTAATGAGCTTTTAATGAGTGCGGATCTCCATTTTTCCAGCACTTTCTGTTCCCCAGCAGGATAGACGTGCAGTCAGATTTGGAAACACTGGAAAGGCTTTTTCAAAGACAATGCTTAACACCAATTAAAAGGATATTTTTCACAAATAAACAGCTTATGACTATTAGTGTGTAGGCTCCTGATGGGTTTTTCATTGCGATGGGACACGGCTGAAGCTGGAGCGTAATAGTGATGTGCAAGAGCTTGATCGAAGCTTGTGTGTGGTTGTGTGTTCTGCGAGTGTGTGGGTAAATCAAAGAGTATAGGTTTGGCTGGTTAGCATGGCCTTTTTAGCCCCTGCTGGTAAGTGCTATAACTATAATGTATGGATCCAAAAAGCATCCTTCTCCTTTGAGAACAATTCAAGTGTATCCATGCATTTTGATGAAAAAAAATTGTTTGCAAGCAACACAAAAGTTTGGGTTGTTTATTTATTTATTCATTAAAGAAATCTCTTATGCCCACCAAGCCTGTATGTATTTATTTATTTTTCACAATTCTTTGAATATGACGTTCAAAAGAACACTTTTATTTGAAATAGAATTTTTTGTAACAATGTAAAACTGTCACTTTTCAGAAAACCTAGAAGGTGTCTATTTTTCTAAGCTTTTAAAAAGTATGAAATGGCCCATTATTTTAATATTTTTGTCTCTCTGTTCTTTCACTTCATAGTTTAGGATAGTTGCTTGGTGTGTGCGTTCTTGTGGTGCTGACAACCAATCGGCATAATCATTTCCTGCAGATCCAGAGCGATGTGTCCCATGAAGAGCGAAGATAGCCGATTACAAATCACACACTTCCAGGGAGTCCATCGCCAGACGAGCATCTGCCATTGAGATGAATGGGAATGCTAACGGATAACAGGTATTACAGATCTCCTGCTGTATGACTTTATAACTTGGGTGCATGTTTTTGATCCAGAAAATATGATTCATAATATGCACAGCTGTATTTTTGTTCCCAAGAGACGTGTTGTCTTGTTTGTGAACCCATGGTGTGTGTGTGCATGAAAAAAGTATCATTAGCTGTAGCATCGCTACACTGGAGTCATGAGATCCCAAAACCGGCATCCTCTTTCCTCTCGCAATCACCGTCTCAGTGATAGCGAGGATGAGGAAGATGAGGAAGGGCATGCGTGAGCTGCCCCCTGTCTGGGTCTCTTTTAGCTCTTGAGGAACACGCTGAGTTAAATGGGAGGAATGAGATGTTTCTCTCTCTGTTAAATTGAGGCTGTTTGGAGTGAGAGGCTCCATTTGGAGGAGTCGTATTTGAACCATTACGCCTCTTACCTCAGCAGCAGGAGTCAGAGTGTGTGAGATGATAAAATGAGTATGTCCAGTGGGTGTCCTTCCTCTCTTTCTCACGCACACACCCATTTATATGCTTTTACTTTATGGTACATATCATTTACAATAACACACTTGCACACACACACACGTATTCCTCTGTGCTCAACATCATTTATCATCAAAGCTTTGCACATGAAAGATATATTTGACTGATTTTCGCTGTTCTGCTGCTTGGCAGTGAGCTAAAAGTCTTCACGCTGAATTCTCGCTAATTTCCCCCTCTCTCTACATCAATTGTTGATACATAATTTAAAGGCCCAGTGCTTCCATTGATTGAAAATGAGATGAACATCGCAGCAAACACAGCACTGCCTCCAGCAACACCCCCCATCCAAACCCTCCGGCAGCCATGTTGTGCCGACAGTTGCAGTTCCCTTAAGCTCGAATCAGGTGGGAAAGCTGAAACTAGCATTCGTTTGGGAGAGAACAGCAGTGCAGACACAAGATGACAGCTCAACGAGCATGTGACGCTAACCCACCTTGATATCACAAAGCTCTCTGGCTACAAACAGGAAAATCTGTTTGGTCAGACTTAAATTTAGGCACATTTAGGATGTGGAAGGCAAAAAGAAAGGAAGGATGAAAATCCATTTCAATTTGTCAAAACAAATGTATCACTGCTGCTGCTTGCTTGACATTCTGCCCTTGTTGCAACAGCATCTTGGGACAGGGACATGTCTCTGCAGTAAAAGACATCTCAAAGACATTTTTTGCTCCTTTTTATGTAGTATATAAATACACAGTTGCATCACTGAGGTCATCATGGCTTGTGTAATGCCGGAAGATGGCAAGTACGACCGACTTTACGGCTTCTTTTTAATTAGCTTAGTGATCTTCCATCCAAAGAGACAAAAGCTGACTGAAGTGTAATTAGATAATGTAAGGTGCAATGAGATAATCTCTATTCTTAATGCTGTTTATCGTTGCATCTAATAGCCTTAATTCGACCCATTTGTACATAAAACACTTAAGGGATGCCTAAGTGCTCTCTCCCAGACAAAAGCATCATTCTGATTGGATTTGCATTAGAGATTCATATTTCACTAAGAGGTTGTGTAAAACCATTAGCTTACCTCACCTTGCACAAACTTAAGGCCTTTTTTCTTGTGTACCTACTTGCTGTGTGTTTTACAAAGTAAATATTTCATGTCTACTTACAGATTTGGGAAATGATATAGAAGCCGCATCAGAGTGAAAAATAATAAAGGCAATCGACAGATGTTTCAAATAAGATATAAAGTTCCATTATGGGATACTAAATCTCATTCTGAAATATAAAATTAAGATGCACACTACCTTTCAAAAGTTTGGGGTAGGTAAGATTTGATCAGAATGGCTGCCTTTATTTGATAGTACAGTAAACACAGTCAACTATTACTTCAATTTAAAACAACTTTTCTATTTTAGTGTATTTTAAAATGTCATTTATTCCCTGTGATGAAAAAAGCTGAATTTTCAGCAGCCATTATTTCAGTCTTCAGTGTCACATGAACTTTTAGAAATCATTCTAATATACAGAGTTGGTGCTCAAGAAACATTTCTTTTTATTATCAATTAAAAAATTCTTGTGCTGCTATATATTCTTGTGGAAACTGACACTTTTTTCATGATTCTTTGAAGAATAGTAAATTCAAAAGAACGTGATTCATTAATATATATATATATATATAAAACAGTGCATAATAATGTCACTTTTGATCAAGTTAATGCATCCTTGCTGAAGAAAAAAAGTATTCATTTCTTTTACGAAAAAAAAAGCTTACTGACCTTACTGAATTTTACTAGTAGAGTAATTGTGAGATATAAAATCAAAATTACTGTATGAGAAATAAAGTCACAATTAAGTACAAAGTTGCAACTGTGAAATATAAAATCGCTATTTATTTCAATATTTTGGGTCACGTGAATTATATGAAAATAAAGATATTAGGGCTTAGATTGATGAACATTTTGTGTGTTCTGTTTTCTGGAGAAGCGGAGAACTTCCCAGCAGGCACCAGACGTCTATGTAACGTCAGGTTGACGTTGCATTTTGGTTGAAAATGAAAATTGGGTTGACGTTGACTTAACATTGGATTTTGGTTGCACAACCTAAAAACAACAAAATCTCAACGTCAGCTGACATCGGTATTGGACATCAATTTAACATTGACATTAGACGTTGAATTTACATTGAATTCTGGTCACCCGACGTCACAACCGAAATTTAACCAAATATCAACATCTTATGACGTTGTGTGCCTGTTGTGTGCCTGCTGGGTTTCTACAGAGTTCTGCAGGCACTGATGCTGTGAGGTCCGACACACTGGTGTCAGCCAATTTTATCATCTACCAAATGTCTATACCAGCTCACTCCCTAGTATACCCTATACTGTAAAACTGTGCGTCTGTATTTTGCTGTGCCAGGCTGGCGACAGCTGGAAGACACAGGAATCTCCCGCCCCCGTTCTCCCACTCTGCTGTGCCGGAGCCTGCGGCGTGCTGGCGTGTAGCCTGCAGTGTGTGGGCTGTCTGGGAGGAGTGTGCATGTGGAAACGAAAGGAGCCCCTGTAAATCTGGGACACCCCAACGAAGCAACGTCAGACCCCGCATATTAGATGACAACACTGGCAGCCACCCCAGGGAATGCTGAGATCCCACGCTCTCTTGGAACTGCTGGAGCTGCATGGAGCCAGTGGCTAATGCCAAGCTAACCGCAAGGTAATGTTTGTGACTAACCTCAGCAGCACTTCGTAGGCTAGTAAAATTGCTAGGGAAAACATGAACAATAAAGTTTGCAGTACAACTTAGAAAGAGCATTAATAGAAATATTGGCTGGATTTCAGAGAATTTGTTGCAATTTAAGCTACATTCTGAATCATATGGATAAATGCTGACTCATTCAGTTTAAGCAAAGCTCTAAATATTTTGTGGTTGTTTTTTTTTTTTTAAAAAAGAATAGCTTTCAGCTATTTTTATTCATGGGTATTGCGAGGACAGGACATGATGAAAGAAATGGGGGGATAAGTTCGTGAAATGATGCAAACCAAATTCAAACTGGTTCTCCTATTTAATTCCTGAAACTTCAATTCAGTTTATCAATTTGAATTAAGGTACAGTAGGAAACAGGATGCAGAATTTCCATTCGAATTTGAAAGTAAAATAGTAGAATTGGAAATTTACACAATTGTGTTTAACTAAAAAAGACAATTCTAAAAAGCCTTTAAAGTTCAAGATGCCACCTAGGTACCACAAATTTGTATTTTTTGCATATTTCATCATATTTAATAAATTAACTTTTGTGGAACAGGGTGGAAGGCCACTTAATTTCCCAAAATGCATTGCTTTTTTTTCAGTAATTTCCTCTTCCTGTCCTTCCAATTCAAAGTCATACTCACAAATGCTAAAAGGAAGCCAAATCTTGAATTCTGAATTTTGCCCAACCTAGTGTTGGCGCACAAGAGTTAACCACAAGGCCATGGCTCAAACACACGTACATGATTGCTTAAAGAATGTCAGCAACAATTGGAGAGAAAAAAAAGATAAAAGAGAGAAAATAAAGTCAGCTTTCCCCATGCACATTTTTTTATAACCCAATAGAGGGTAAATAGCCTTCTTTGGAGGAAAAAGAAAAACTAAACAGAAGGTGATTGGTTTATTCCTGTGCTCATGTTTGTCAGCAGCTTTGGGATGGTGACAGAAAGTTCATTGTCAAACAATGTAAATGAGGTCTGAATGTTTTACCCTGAATAACAACCTATCATTTACTTTGTTTACTCCAGGCTGAATGCGAAACACATCACGACACTGAATTATGCGAAGAAGTGCGTGTTCCCTGCAATCACTACGGTTGTTAATTCCTGCTATTCTATCAGACTTCTCCCCAATACCCCGTACAATTTTGCCATTTAGATGGTGTGTTGCATGTGCTGGGTTGTTTTAATTCGGCCTTATGCTGTTTTTAACAGGAAATGACAAAACATGGAAAGCCGTTCATGTTTTATTTCTACAGCATCAGATAAACACGGCGCATGTTTGACATGGAGGTTTTTCACACGTTCACAGCAGTCTAACACTTACCGAGGTGTTTCAAACCTCAACGTGCTTTTGCAAACATCAAGCACAATGAATTTTTCATGCCACTACATCTGCTTTTCCCTGCAGTTTTTCATCAGTATGATGGTGTGAGTTCCAGCACATCTGCGAAGGAACGGTGAGATGTCTTTCTGGCTTTATATCACATGCCGTTGTTAATTTGCTAGCGGGCGGAGCAAGCTGCTCTCCGGTCAGTATAGAGACAGAAGTCATATACGGCTCTGTATCGATGTTGGCTCAGCTTGACGCTAAGGTTAGCACGTGCTACGCTTGGCAGCAGACAGCGGACACCGCGTTCGGGTCAGCAGCGTGACAGATGGTTGGGTGTTCGGCGTGCGAGTGGGTTGTGTACCTGAACAAGCAGTCGCACAAAGCAGCTTTGATGTAAGCTACATAAGTGTTAAACACAGAGCGAACTGATAGCAGCACCGCCGCCTGTGCCAAGCCATTAAATACCAACAATGGCATCTGCGGATTGGGCAAGAAGGGGAAAATAATGAAGCAAAATGGCAGGCGACAAAGCAGGCTGGGAGCGATAGCATGTGCCGCTTGCTTTTCTGCTACACAGGGAGAGGCCTAAACCGCAGGGGGCTGGTGCGAGGGGGGCTGGCGCTGTTTCTCAGAAGCCATTTTTAATCGTGCGGTAATTATTTACTGCTTGAAGAATATGAACAGAAGATTATCTGCAGTCGCTCTTTTTTCCCCCCTTCTCCTCATCAGATGGAAAATCACAGACGCAATCAATTCACGGCCCTGCCTGAGTGTGTCCTTTTTCTGCCGTATCATTATAAACACCATTGTGTTCATTTTCACGCAGAAAAGGATCCGCCGAGCCTGAGAACCTGACAAGTATCCAATTCTTTTCCCCTTTCGAACCGCCGCTCAATCAGTCTTTTCTATTTTGCTTTGTGCTGATAGCCAGAAGCGTTAACACTTTCTTAATGTATTCCATTAAAAGTTTTCATTCAATATGATTCCTGGCTCACAAGAAAATCACCATTACTCCCTATGGGCTATGTGTTTATCCTCACTATTAGCACCGAACGAGGTGTTGCTGAGGTAGCAACACTGGGCTGGGGATGTGTGCATTTAGAGAAGGGGATTTTCAGCTTGATTCAAACCTTTAAAAACAAAGGCTTTCCGCTAGGTTAGCAGCATCGCCATCTGCTTTATTCGGCATCTCGACACAATCCTTGCGGTAATGACTTCTGAAATGCTTTCCCCACTGAGAGGAATGTGATAAAGCCGTTTCTGCTGACAGTTTACATAATCGCTGATAAATATTGGCCCACTGTTTTTTTTTTTTTTTTTAATTCACAGAGTGTACAGAAATAAATTATTCTTAGAATTACTTCAACAAAAAATACAGGGATGTGTTTATTTTTTTGTGGTTTGTCAATAAATAATACACTTGCGAATTCTCGATCTACGAGGACTTGTGTGTCAGAGGAATGACATTATTTTTATTCAAACGTAAGGTTATTTTTAGTGTTTTGTTATATGAAGATCATATTTGAACTTTTTGGAAAACCCTACTGTGCCTTCATTATATATTTTTGCTATTTTTCCAAATACCCTTTTATGTACAGATTTTGTTGTTTTACTCTTGCTCAGACCCAGACTTTCAATCATAAACTATGAAAATTCACCATAAAAATTTACATTTTTATTTTATTTGTATTTCAAATTACTCTTTGAAATAGACAATTTTTTTATTATTATTTAATAATGTGTTTTTAGGACATGTCAAATGTTAGCTATAAAATTAGCTTGAGAAAAACAAAGGTGCTGACCAATTTAATTCCAAAAGGTTTAAAATGTCATTTCCATCGTAGAATGAATGATTGTTTGAGATGTGGTGGAAATGAAACATTGATGCATGTAGTCCAACTTTTGGACAGTGTTAGTAGACTAGTTTGTATAGTGAGTCGTACATTTTAAAAGGCCACGGGGCCTTAGAGTGCCCATGTGTATGACTACTTGAAATAAAAGATTGAACCTCAGGTCTCCGGTGTATTGCACGTACAACTAGAGGTCAGAAAGAAGGTGATGAGAGACCATGTGTGTATGTAAAAGTGCAAGGAGAGGAAAGAGAAGGACGGATAAACAATCTGGGGTGGCACTTTGGCAAGCGGCAGTCACCCAGGCTTGACAGGGCAAGAGAACAGTAGCCGTGGCAAACGGTACATCACTGCATTGCGTCTCATCAAAGCTGACAGGAGTGGGGGAAGGAAAAAAAGGGAAAAGAAGAAGCCTGTCTATTACGTGCAAAGGCCCAAAGCTTCTCACCTTGTCGAAGGAGCCGTCTCTCTCTAGCTTTTCAACTGCCATGTAAAAGGCTCTCTTGCACGTCAGAATTCTTTGAAAAGCCGAGAAGTGACTTCTCGTAGACGTCCATACCCTATAGATTAAAGCCGAGTAGAAAGCTCAGGAAGGTTGCGCTGGTCAAATATTATGACATGGAGGTTCAGATACAATCTCTGATGCCCCGCAATCTATTTTGAACCTCAGACAGCAGCTAATGACGGCAGTAGACAGAACTCGCAGCCTAGCTCGCTCTGCTTTTACAATGATCAAGAAGCGATTTGTTAGCTTAAAATTCTGAACTGGGAAATTGCACCCCTGGGATCGCAGAGCAAAGAATGCAGTACAGGGAAGAGTCGTATTTGTGATGCACTATGTGTTCCCGAGCCAGAACAAGGACAGAGCGGTAAGACAGTGAGTGATTCTGGTTAACGTTATATTTTCACAACCGGCAATTTAATAAAACATGTTCCATTTGGTGTATGTGAGGATATCCCGAGACTTCAGTGAATTTCCCTCATGTAAAGACTGAAAAAAGGAGCATGTGTCAACTCTCATGACGACGATTCTAATGACGATTCTCTTGCCCGACCATCTGACTGCCTGGCAATGAAATCCTACAAAACCTGTGGTCAGGAGCCAAGAGTTTCTCTCTCTCTATTTCTCTCTCTCCCCTTTTGTCTAAAAACCAGTGGCTTTAGGCCTGGCCCTGTTTTAATGAGATTATCCAGAGCGAAGTGTCACTAAGTAGGATATAAAATGGAGGCCATTATCTGGCATTATTTCTGAGCAGCCTCCCCATCCATCTGCTTACCACCCACATAGTCACTACGGTGGGATTAGAACTCTGATTAGCAGGGGAGTGCTGCTTAAACACCTCTATGTCCTCTTTCTCTCTCCTCCTCTCCTCTCTGGGCACTGTAAACAAAACAATAGTCCTTCTCACCCAGTGTTTCCAACACCCTGAAACCGCAGTCTGACCTGCTACAACTGCATCAAACAGACCTAAAGAAGTCTTCATTTTTAATTTGATTTGTCCTATTTGTCCAATTTTTTATATGAAGATACATGGTTGTTGATTTTGGACAGGCCTTCAAAATGCTGAATTTGATAAAATGTCTAATTAATTTAATCTTAATCATTATTTTTGTTAATTTATTATCATTTAGTTTATTATTTTACTTCCTTCCAACGTTTTTCTTTTTAACCTATAATACCCAAGACATTGTGTCTCTTCATTGTGTCTCCACTAGACAGTTCTTTATGCAAATCAAATGCAGTTTTCTTATGTTTTTTTTTTTCTTTCTGCGCTTATTAGTACCTGTGATTTTGTCTCGAACCAGCTTGCAGGACTCAATCTCGCCAATGCTGCCGAAGAGGCTGCGGAACTCTTCCTGGGTCATGTTCTGGGGCAGGTAGTTGACAATGAGGTTTGTCTTGCTGTCGTCATTAGAGCCTCCAGTCTGCATGGGTGAGGGGCAGCTGCGGCTGTTACTGGATGGCCCGTTGGCCGTGGCGGAGTTCGGCCCATTCGTCACCTGAGGCTCCATGTTGCTGATTATCTGCAGACAAAAGAAGGGTTAAAGGATGTGGCATCTGAAAAGTAAGAAGTTCAGTAATCAGCATATTTTAGCACTGACATACCTGATTTCCTATATATTGAGTACTTAATCATTTAAATAAAATGTGTGGAAGTTACTGACATCTCAGATAAAGGGGTTTGGAATAATCTGGTGTATGTAACTGCAACTGCATCATTTAGCTGCAAAACCTCACAGACTGACTCTAAATAATACAATGCATGACACACTTACTGAAAAACTGTTTATGCATCTCTAGACTTTCAGTAGCTTTCTTCCTCCCTCCCTCCCCCTCACTCCATCACTGATATTTCTGAGTTTGGCTGTGCGTTTTGATGGTTGGCTCAACTTGACAGGGTAACAATGTGAACCCTTCAGCGTGGAGCGACTGTCATGGCGAACAGCGTTTGCCACTGGTTTAGCCGTGCGCTTTTAAGAGCAGGTGTTTGAAGAGAAGCATGCTGGCCCTGGGGAAGTAGGAACAGAGGAGGCCCCAGTCTGTGCTGCTTTTCAGCCTCAAACTTTTTATTTCAAGATTGTTCCACACCGCAGCTAAATGTATTCACCCATTTGCATAAAGGATGTTTGTGTGTGAGCTCATGTGTGTTTAATTTTGTCACCCGACTCTATTTGAGGGGGCTGGGTGACATCTAGAATCGTGTCATATTCTGACTGTCACGAAGGTTGAAGATATGCGCACAAGGGAGCGTGTGTGAGAGAGTGCAGATTAGGGGGCAAATCTTTATGGTTGCGAAAGCAACGCACCATGAGATCTTCTCAGGGGATGAAACAATAGCTATGTCGATCAGTGGTGCACGTTGAAAACAAAATTTAACTTTACATCTTTTATAACTCGAGCCTGATCTTTTCCAACTGTCTGGATAGCCATGGTGAAGCCTAAAACAGTGTCCTACCAGACATGATGTGACAAAGCAACACTACATTTTGTTTTTTTTTCATATTGGGTAGCACCGCCACCATGCTGATATATTATTGGACCAAAATTTTGCTTCTCATGCATACTAAACATGGAGAAAGACTGACTGAAAGAGGATGAATTTAAGTAAATACTCATTTGATTGACAGAAAAATTGCAAGTTGCTCTAATCTTGCCATATCGAGTCTGGTTAGGACATGGTGTAACGACAGTCCCATTGTATGCTGTTTGTTTTACAGTGTCAGGCTTTTAGGAACATTCAATGAGGTCTTTCACTGTCAGACAAAATCTCAGACCAAAAAGCTGATAAAAGAAGGAAAAAACTCTAAAAATAAACAAATAAGAATTAAAACAGCAAGCATGACCTGATTATAGCTCGTTCTAAGCTGATTCTGTAAGTCAACCATGTTTAATATTCATTTTCTCTTGCTCTCTGACTGGATGTGGCGTAATTCAGATCAAGATCTGCACTGAGAGAGTGAAGGAAAAGCGCTAATGTTTCCTGCTGATAGATTCAAGAGTGGAAAATAATAGAGATGAGGAGGAGAAAAAAATGGATCTAAGCTGAAATTCAGCTGCACTTATTTTTAGCTCTTCAAAAAAATACTCTGTATCTGCACTCTGAAGTTCTACTCTCCTTTATCAAAGTGGGCATATTTAGAAAGGTTAACAATTTTTCCCCATCTGACACTACGCTAGTGTTTGCACTTGGAGTATTTTTGAGAAACACATAGGCACAGTAAAGAGGATGCTAAAAACAAAGCTATTCAGCTGTATATGGTACGAAGCCATCAAAAATAACTGCAGAATTTCTCTGCTCCCCTAAGTGTATAATCTATCTACTTCCTTAATGCGTGTGTGTGTGTGTGTATCTATCTATCTATCTATCTATCTATCTATCTATCTATCTATCTATCTATCTATCTATCTATCTATCTATCTATCTATCTATCTATATATATATATATATATATATATATATATATATATATATATATATATGGGTATATGCATGTGTGTGTGTGTGTGTGTATTTATGTTACACTCTGATTCTGTGAAATGGTTACAAAAAGGGCAGATGCAGTTGCATTCTCCCTTTTTCTGTATCAATTGCTGTGCCTCCATTTTCAGTCTTTGTATACGTTCACATTTTTTCAATGTGACAAATAGAAAAAAAATCTGCCGGCAGCCCATAGGAGGCTCATCTGCAAAGCTCTCAGGATATGCATGTAAATGGATCCTGTTCCGCACTTCTCTGCAGCAAAGAGGGATGGAGCGACACAAAGGGACAAAATAGCCATCACCACAGCAGGTCTTGATTGATGTGTGTGTGTGTGTGTGTGTGTGTGTGTGTGTGTGTGTGTGTATGTGTTTATTTCTTGGTGTTTTTATGTGTGCATGAGTGAGGGGAGACTTATTAAGTCTGTTTGCAGCTCCTGCTGTGCACTGTTCTTTCAGGGGAAAAAAAAGAAATGCTCAAACCTCATGGGATGAGAGCTTTGAATATTCCAGAGAAGGAACAGATGAAAGTGGACACCTTTCATTCTGATTCCAGGGACCTGTTGTGTCTCGATGGCCAATTAAAGACCTGTTTTTCCTTTGTAATCCCTTCACTAGCTCTTATATGCTGTCTTATTATTTTCCTGTAGATGAACTCCCCTCGTTGTCATATTGAGAAGGGTAATTGTTCTTTTATACACTGACTATTGCAGGACATTTGCCCTAACTGCTGACAGGGGTCAGTGTAGTGACTTTTCCTTTATTTTCCCTTAACTACTGTTCCTGAGTAGTTAAAAGATTAGATTTGAATGCAAAATTGGCCATTAAAAATAACCAACCAAATAAACAAAACAAAGAAACTGTTGCCTAGAAATCTGTCAATAATTAGTCAGGAGGAAGTTTGCTGACATACAACACTGGGAACTTTTACTGTTTGTGATTTTGTGAGTGAGTCATTCGGCCGACTGATTCATTCAAAAACGCTGAGTCATTTAGGAATAAAACATAGAAACGGGATATGTTTGTCATTGTATCATTCACTCAAGCGATTTGTTCAAAACAAATTTTCTTTTAAAGAACTTTATTCAAATATGATTAGAATGTTAATATATAATACATATATTAATTTAGACTATTATATATTTATAATATTATACATATTTCTTCACACATCATTAAGTGTCATTTTTTCAGTAGACGACATGAACCCTGTTATATTGTGTATTTTATCTCAGGTTGCATGCTTTATTGACCAATCAACATCTACAATTTTAACTATCCATTTTATTATATACATGTTAATTGGAATAGCTTTTGGGCTTGTCAACAAACTCAAACACGTAAAAGGGCAGAAAACATCTATGACTAGCTAAAAAATGGCAGTCTGCTTTTCTGACTCTTTTTTCCTGTTTACAACCAGGTTAGCATGGGCCATTTAGCGTGGAGGTCACTTGCTAGCTGAACACCTGTTATTGATATTGAGAATGCTAACAGATAGCTTTCTACAGGTTTTGCAGGGCCTAGGTCTGTCACAAAAACAGGAGTGATTTTAGTGATATCTGTCAAGTAGTAGGGAAATTTAATGTGTGGCATTAAAAAATGTGCTTACAGCACCTTCAACTGGGATTGTACAGTATAAACTTTTGTTGTTTGGATGCTAGCTAAAGCAGAGCCTAGCTGGCTGTATCTGTTTGTGCTCTAGCTGTAGTAGGCAGGGAGACAGTTAGACAGACAGACAGGCAAGGCGAGCAGACAGGCAGACATGCTAAGCCATCACAAAGGCCTTGGTGTCAGCCGGGGGACAGACATCATCTTCCCTTTGATTCAACTGAACAGTAGCCCCAGATTACACTCCTTTATTTTTTCAAACGCAATGGCAGATATGCCGACTGTTTCTGAACGCTGCTCGGCCCGGCTCAGGCTACGAGCGAGTGTATGTGCGTGCGTGCGTGTGTGTGTGTGTGTGTGTGTGTGAATGCAGGAAGGAAGAAGCTCTGCTACTCTGTCTTACATAAGGGCCTTAGAGGATGTCAGGACGGGGATAAAAATACAGGTTCAACCAGTCCAATGTCCCTGAGTCACGCAGAGCCAGAGGTGTGTGTTTGTGTTCACAGCACTGCAGATAGATGCATTTCGGTGTGTGTCGCTGATACCTGCCATTTCAACACGGCACTTTAATGGCCTTATTAGCTAAGTTGATAAAATGTCAGGCTTCTATTCTGATGTGTGTTTTTACTGGTAATGCTCTCCAGTTATTACCGGAGCCTTCTGATGCTAGCGCTCCCTCCTATAGATGTCTACTCTTATTTATGTGGTCCTATGATGGCTAAATCTACGAGAAAATAACACTGGTAATGATCTTCAGGTTCAAGTAAAAGAGGAAAACACTTTTTTCTTGCAATCCAAATACAAAATTAATATTTTTTACATACTAAAGTGATTCCTTAAGCATATATGCAGTATTTTTCTAGTAGCACAAGACATTGAAATGTTGCACATATATTACACATATTGACAATACAACACCCATCCATAATATGTTATCAGGTAACACCCCTAATAATAATTACAGTAATAATACTAATAATAACTTTCATTTTAAACTTATTATTACGCCTGTTTCACTCTACCCCTGCGCACACCCTCCCTCTCATAGCACAACTTCATAGCAACAATATAGCTATTAATGGGGTTAAAAATGGCGGTTAGTGGGCAGCAGTCTCCTTACCATCTTTGGCTGTGTCAGCAGTCCCTTCTCAGCCCAGCCCTGGAGCTGCGGCAGGTCTGCCTGACGCCACTGAGTCTCTGTCGATCCCTACGGGAGGGGGGCAGGGTCAATATTCAAACATGCCCATTTTCTCCATACCAAACAAACAATCCTGACGGTCTCCAGGCACACTAAAACACACAGGTGGCTTTGATTTGGACTTGAAAAACACAATAGTTCGAATTTAGTTGGATTTTATAAATGCTATAATGGAAATGGGTGCTATAGGTGCATGCGGAGAACGGGTGAAATATAGCATGGCCTATTCGCTGACGAAACTGAAGTATTTTTTCACGCTCCAGGCCATAGACAAATTTGTGTAGGATATAGAAACTGCAAGTTGTGAAAAACAGCAAGCCTCCGACTGTAGATTTAATATCATAGGTTTTCCAACAAATCCAGCTTCGTAAACAAGACTTTAGAGGACCAATACCGAGGCTGCCGCAATCACAGCTTGAGCCGTGAAGCTAACAGCGAAAACAGCCAATTTAGGAAAAGAGGGAGACTCTGAGTGTGACCTTTCCGTTGGATGGATGGAATAGAGGAGGAGTGTAATAGGAGGCATCCAGCACTACGTGATGGAGGAGACACTTCTGCATCGGAAGGGAAGGAGGGGGGGCTGGGGGGAGGGGCTCGGCGTCCTCTGCAGATCTTTAAAACGTTCGCATAAGCGCCCAGGTGTCGGGATCTAGAGAAAAATGGACTGTCAGCGGAGGAGGGAGAGAAGAGAGGGATGGGGTGGGCAGGTGGATTGCTGACAGCTCTTCGTGTAGTGTTATCTGGGGCATGGGTCTGTAATTTAAAAAAGAGCCTCATGGGATTTTCTTTTTTTTTTTTAATCTCATGTGCCACCTTGGTTTTAGTTTTAGTGAGGACCGCAGGGTGTAACAAAACACTTTTATTGTTCTGGTGATGAAACATCAGTGTACATTCAGCTTAAACGTGATGAGTATTTGTTCTCTAATGAAACAACATATCTGCATGAACCAATCCAGACCTTTAGATCCACATGCTGAATCGTTCAAAAACAAGAAGCGGGATGACACAGCCAAATGATGCATCAGAATTTTGGTGCATCATTCACAGTAAGGTTTAAAAAGCGCTCACTGTTACTCTGGTTACAGAGGACAGATCAATGTCCGCGGGCGACAGAAGGGAGAGGACAGACTATAAATGAATTCATCTTCTGTTTTCACTGACCTTTTCTCAAAGCTCACAGGAATCAAAAATGGAATACGTAACAATGGAGAAATAGCTTTTTGTTCTCTTTCTCTCTCTGTCTTATTTTCTCTCTCTTCCTTCTTTTTGTATGTTTCTTTTGTTGAGAAAATAAAACTACTCAAACTGCTGTTGTTCATAGCAATTAAACAATGTCAGCAAACACACAAATTAAATTAACGCCGGTTTCTTTAAATCATTTGTCAGATGTGCTAGAAGCGCAGTTTGTAGAATGTAAGGTAAGTTATCTGAAGGCTTTTTCCCTTGATATATTTACTTCTTAGATTAACTTTTCGACTCTCTCTCTTTCTCTCTCTCACACACATAAACAGAAACACACACACTAAATGTAGATGCTTAAAAATATACATGATGAGAAAGAATCACTGATAATCTGCTTTTTTTTCTTCTACAAAATATCTACCAATATTAAATACCCCATGAAATCCAAATGAGAGTTCTGTGGTATTAGTCTACTGTGTATGTTAGCTTTGAGGCCATCTATATGCTAATGTTCTCCTAAACATTGACAAAATGACTTTTAGCAGATATACGCATTTAAAAATACTGTATCTTTCTCTTCAGGGAAAATGGACTGATAATGTTGATGATATAACATGTTATAAAACATTCCTGTTTTCTGTTTAGGCTAATACGTTAACACATCAGAAAACTTCAGTTGACGAACGACTTCACCTCGTTTTAGCTTAGCATAAGTCCGCCATTAACTTAACCACAGTAGCCAAGGCAAAAATAAAAAAGTAAATAAATAAAGTAAAACAGAGATGTCACCTCACCCTCTGAAATCAAAAAAGTGTCCCACGCTTTTCTTTTCTGCTCTTGTAATGGTCAATAAATCGTCCACTTCATACACGTTGTTTGACGTTATTGGTCAAACAACCCGTACTTAACCCAAACAGGAGCCACACTGGACTCGGAAGCATCTCGCACAATCATTTCCACGCACCTACAGCCTGTATCACACAACCTTGTGGCAGATAATTGACATCACAGAAGCACTGTTAAAACAGAGTGCTTGCCACAAAATGGAGGTCACCCTCAGCGGTTATATACTGTATATGTGAATGCATGATCTTGCTGTTTTTGCCACACGCACTCATGGGGTTCAAAGCCAAGGAAAGGAGGATTTCATCTTGTTGTTCCAATATATTTTCTGTTTACTCATACCTCTCAGGTAGATGTAGCCGGGGAATAACCTTTTCCTTCATTCATTTTTTAAGCTCCTTTTACAAAACAGCATGACTGGTAAGTAACCCTATACTAAATCCCCTAAAAAAAAATTCTCAGATTGAGTGATAAACAAATTTGCACTTAATAGAGTCTCCGGGTGGAGGGTCCAAGTCTCCTTAATGTTCGCAGAGGTCGCTGCACTTGCCCAAGACTCCAACCCTCCTGTGCACTGAACTGCTGGAGGGGATGTGAGCTGTCAGAACCCATTCAGGTACGCAGCTTCATACATTTCTTGTATCTTAACGTCAGGTCAGTAAAGTTCTCTGTGTGTATTGATTTTTATTTTTCTCTCCCCGTGTTTTGCGTGGGCTCCCCTCCTCAGTGGGACACCTCCTCCAGAGCCCTCGGGTCAGACTGCCACTCCGGCAGATCAATCAGGGCAGTAATGTGGGACGGCATGCGCCAAGACTGCTCCGCTCCGTCACCATCGATCCGCATCTACTTTACCAAATGGATTTTCCCTCCCTCCCTTCTCTCCCTGAGTACCTCTCTCTCCCTCTTATTCTTCCTCTGAGGGACTTCGAATAATAAATGCCTCAGTATAAAAGCAATTTTTCATTTAACTTTTGCTTGACACATTTTCTTCTTCCCTCTCTAGATGAAGTCCGGTTTTATGTTACGCCGGATCGATAGAAGCTTCCAAGGCGGTTCTCCTATAATTTATCTGCCTTTCTCCCCTGGGTGATGGTGATGGGCCTGGTCCAGCCAGGACGTTAGCGGATAGCAGAGGACCACACCCTGATCACATTACCCCGTCATTAGAGCAAGCCTCATTTGATCAGTAATGAAGGCTGCTGTTCATTTGGCCCATGCCTCGTGTTCTTTCTTAGCGTCTGTTTCTCAGAGATGGGTTCCTTGCTCCTGTCTAAGAGTCCAATGATTATCTCAGAGGAATTACTCCGACCTTTTGCCATTCAAAGGCGGGATTCGTTTCCTGGGGTGACTCAGGGTGACTGTATAATGACAGTTCTGTGGAGTAATAGGCAAGGTTGAATACAGGCCACTGCAGAAACATAAACACCCGAATGCTGAAAGCCGTGATCACAGGGATTCGCAAATGTATGATGCTTGAGCAGTTTTATGTTAATAAAGAATTAGGATTTTTAAGCAGTTCAATTTTAGGTCAGCACATTGTAAATACATTTAAAATGTTAATACGTGATTTTCCTAGCTTCAGATGATATAGCCTACGAGATATAATAAAGCATGTCTTCTCTTTTTTAAAAAACACTATCCAGCTTTTTTTAGATTGTCCAAATTGAAATCATTTAAGCCGAAAAAAAAATCCATTTCTCACTTAAATGCCTGGATAATGGAGAGATGATTGATTATCTGAGGGTTTAATTGCTTGAAACCATTATCAGAGATTTTAAATAATGAAAAATATATGAATACAGATTGACAAAGCAAGCATTTGAGGTTAGGTACAAAATTTTTGTTCTGAATTTTAAAACTCTTGTAAGAAAAGAAAGAAAGGGATAGGAGGAGAAAATGTGAGGGTGTATGTGGGGGGCGGCAGCATCAGTGACACAGGCCGTGTTTTTCCTTTGGGCTACGGGTCTGGTGAAACACCTGCGTCTCTCCCTACCCACTCTCTCCAAATCTCGCAACGTTGACCTCATCAGCTGACCCCACTCTCTTTCTCTCTCACTCTCTCTATCCACCGTCGCTCCTTTGCAGTCCCCCCCCTCTCTCACTCTGGATGAATGGCTGTATTTTCTCTCAGTGCGTGGGATCTCCTTGGCCTTAAATTAACCTCTCTCGCAGATCTTCTGTGGAGACGAATTAGCGCCCAACATGACAGTGCGGCTAATGTGTTGGTGAGGGTTCAGTAGAGTTTTCAAATAAAAAAAAGGCAAAAAAAACTTCAATGCTGTGCTGATGAACTGCAATGCAAAAATGAATGTTTTCATGAAGTTACACAACTGCAGTACATGCTGATAACGATTAAAAAACAAACAAACACGCCCATGAAAAAAGTCAAATAGAGCTGAATTTCTCGACTGCATGTTTGCGTTTTGCATAATCCACTATCTAGTCCATGCTGCCACAGGGCCGCTGGCTCCGTTAGCCGCTGGTAGCGGCCCAGCTCACTGCCAAGGCGAGCAGAAAATTGGTGAGCATCTTGATTCAGGGATGACACTTAAATTTGTGTGGCTCCAGTGACCAGTTCTATCCTCAGGCTCCGGATGGAAATATGAGAGAGTTTGGCCTTCTGCCTGCTCTATCACGGCCCACAGGACTCGCGTCCTTCAGGCAGTATGGGGTAAGCGGCCTGCTGGGCCTGGCTTTGCGAGCATACACATACACACCCAGTGGCGTGCCACTGACATAGTCCAGCCCCTGGCCATCTCTGTGATATCTCCCGTGGACACGAACGCTGCCTGTGACGCGGAGGGGCCTTCACTATCAGACGTGAGGCTCTTGTGTCATATTAAAGCAGATTTGACGGGGGAGTATTTGGTGGATGTGTCTTTAAAATCACTCAGATCTGTGTTACGAAACACGCTTTAGTGCAGGGCGATGATCAAAGTGAGACAGGGGAGTTCTTTGGGTGTGTGCGCGTGTTGTCCTTGGCTGTCAACTAGCCTCAGACCACGAGTTGATTGTCAGTGACAGGCTCAGAGATACACTGCCCACCCCCACACGCTCTTTCTTTTTCACATACCCTTCCGCTCGCTCTATCTAACCCCTTCACATATTATAGATATCACACTAGTGCCTCCTACCATCGGGGGACTTCTGCATTACAATAAAGGTGACCTTGCCATGTCTGCATGAGGAAATTTCTGAGCAACACTAGGAGTGGGCGGTATGACCAAAGTATTACATCAAGGTATGAGTAATTTTAAATCACATAATGGTATATATATCACAATACAGTTATTTTTGTTGGAAAGAAAATATAACTGACCCCTAAATACTATATATATAAAATATATGAACAGTTACTATATATATATATATATATATATATATATATATATAGTCACCCCATTAGTTTAAATCTATAAATATATGACAGAATTTTAAATATTTGGGGGTTGAATTTCTAGTAAAAAAATAAATATGTTGTGATATATATATATATATATATGTATTGTTCAACAAATGTAAACAACATTTCTACACTGGGTCAAAAATAAACTGAACAGTTACATGTATAAAATGTCATATATGAAATGTTAGTAAAGTATTATGTAATAAAATTGTTTGTTTTACACACACACACACACACACACACACACACACACACACACACACACACACACACACACACACACACACACACACACACACACATATAACTATGCAGCAATTTTTGTACTGTCACAGAATATTTGTCTTTCTACCCATCCCTACACTGTGCAAATGCAGTCTTTTCTCAGATATCTCCTCTGTCAAGGTTGTGTGTATATGTGTCCCGTTTCTTTAGTTGTGCAAGTGTGTCTATGTGGTTTTCTTTTACTCTGTGCATGCAGTATGCAGGCTGTGTCAGCTCCAGGTGGGGCGTTGACATGGCTGTAGGTAGCTGGCAGGTGGCAGAACAGTGCTGCACCTGCGCCAGGCAGAGAGAGAGAGAGAGAGAGAGAGAGTGCAGTCTTGTTCCTCCGCGCCCTGGAAACTATGCATACTGTGCACTCCTGAACCTCTCCGGCTAACAAGCTGCTTTACCAACTACAAATCACATTGAGGCTATATAGATGAGTTTTAAAGCTGCGCTTGGGAGCCCTTGGTGAGTATTGCCGTGAGTGTGGAGAGCTGGTAAAATGAGGATGAATGTGTTTTGTTATGTGGAGTGTGAAACCCAGCTAAAGACCTTGCACCATATATTTGTCTTTTAATTATTTCTTCTGTTTAAGCTTGTCATGCAATGTTTGCTCATTATAGAGAAACATTAAAAGCTTTACAAATAGCCTGAAAGTAGATGTGTGTGTTTGTGTGTGAGGGGAGCGTAAGGAAAGGAAGATGTGCAGGTAAGGCAGCTAACTGTGGTCTCAAGTTCCTGAGAGGATGAGGTGGGCTTCTGAACACACATTGAGCTTTCCTTCTCTCTCTATTTTTCACTCTAACAAACCACACACATGAGCTCTGGTTAATCCAATCTCAGCCTCCTCATCTTCCTGCAGCCTCTTTCTCAAAGTCCCTTTCTCCACACTCTCTCTTTTCCAAAACATTAGCTCTTATTTTCCCCATTTCCATTCCAACACAACACACAATTCCTCCATCAATCTCTCTTCTCATTCCCCTGTGGTGTTTTGTTTTCCCTTACCTTCTGCATGTTTTTAACCATTTTTTCTTCACCAGCATTGGACTTCTCTTTGCACCAACAAACACACATAATTTTCTACCTCTTTTCATTCTACAGGGAAAAACTACAGCCTGACAGAAGTACAGGGAAATGAAAAATCCAATCCTTTAAATGGAAAGCGTGAAGACTATTTTGGTAAAGGCCGAAATAAAATAAAAAAACAACAACAAAAAAACAGATACCCTGATATTGTAATTCTGGCTGATACAAAAACTGATTAGTTTCATTTTATGGTTGCCGAATCTCCATTTTTAAAAGTATACTATTCAAAAAAATAAAAATAAACACTAAAAACTAAATTATTTTAAATGCTACAAATGAACAAGGCATCACAATAGTGTAATGTACAGTATGAAAATATTCATTTTAAGATTTACTAAAGATTACATTGAACAGTGTTATTAAAGTGTTATTAGTGTTTTTAAAAACTGAATGCAAGATGAGGGCGAAAATCCAGGAAATGAGCAGACATGCAATATGGGCTAATATATATCCTTTAGCACCTAATAAATGTCTAATACACTGTAAAACACTTTTTTAATGGCTGTAAATAAATCATTGTAGTACATTTTACAGGAAAATAATATTTTAGTCTTTCTACTTCAAAATTTCATGTTTAATTCAGTGTGTTACTTGACGATTCAAATGATTTGTTTGCTTCTGACTAAAAAATGATTTCTACACCCTTTTCCCCCCAGTGTATTAACCAGTAAATTGCACATCCCTGTTTTAAATGTATATATACATATAATTCTTTATTTTGAATCAAAAAGTTTACTATACATTATGATGTTTTGATGGCTAAATTTCAAGCATTTAAAATTTTAGACAAAGCTGTATTGTGAGCACTTCTGTTTTGAGACAACATACAAAACCATGCTATGCATAAAATCATCCAAATAAATGATATGTCTATTGGCCAAAATATCTGCACTGATACATCCCTATCTTTAACCCTCCAAAATTCACAGCTGGTGGAGAAACATCTCTATGCATGAAGTCAGTTTAGTTATTGATTTAAGTTCTGCACTCAAGCTCATAAAAGAAAGTAGCTGCAAGACAGAGCGGCAACCCCACAGCATCTGCTGTAATAAGAGAACGCCTGGGTAATTGATGGAAGATTGACTGAATTACTAACTAGCACAGGCAGCTAATAAATAGCACCAATCTCAATATGAGAGACAAAGAGGTGAATTAAATTCAATCTGTTAACCTCTTCATATATGTCTGGGCTAGAATCTAGTCATATATACTGTATGCTCCAAAATGCAGATGAATGGGTGTCATTTACAAGAGGCCATTTCTTCTCCCTGCTATTCTGCATCTAGTGAAGTGATAGACTTTACTGTCATCTTGTTTTACAAAGCAGCAATGACTTAAACGCTGTGTCAACACGTCTCCAGGATGTCCTTATTTCTTTGGAGGTGGGGATATAAAGAATGGCATTATGAGGGAAAGGGCGACCTAATGTCTTCCATTGCAGCTGGTTAGATAAAACCTCTGCAGAATATCAACGAAAGCAGCAAATGTGGCATGCATTCAAAAGAGCAGATTAATCTTCCAATGCCGGGGTACACTGTAATTGAAAATGCCTACAGGGGGCCATCTATGCTCATATATAATGTGCTAGAAAATATAGGGTTATCCTCATAGAATCCATCAGAATCAGAGTTCAGTGATGATTGTGCGTAATGTACGGGGAATACTGCTCTTTCTTTTCTTTTTTTTGCATTCTGGTTCGTGCTTGGAATATTTATCAGTGTTTGTCCGACGTTGTTTTACTAACCAGGGCTTTCTGATTGCAGGTTGATGGAGGCCTAATGGAATAAATGCCTTGCTTCTCGGAGGAAGAAAAAAAAAGCAGGGTGTGTTTGTGTAAGGGAAGACATTTGCTCCCGGACAAGACAGCAACTTCTGCTAAAGGTCTGCTCTCACCTCTAATCAGCCTAACTCCTCTTGACAGCGAGATAACAATATCCACAACCCGAGCAGATCTACAGGGGCAAGATTTCACGCAAAGCAATCCCTTCATGAAATGCCAACGGCGGTATCTATGGTTACTGTTGTGGGGAAGATGGTTTTTGTGGGCCACCCTGTTTGCCCTTTCTCAGTCAGGGTTCGTTGCAGGAGCTGCCCTGCCTCGTACGCTCCATAACCCTTCTCTGCTATGACCTTTGACCTCCGGGCACTGATATTCAGAGAGCGCAACTAACTTTGACATTTATACCCATGTTCCCTTTCTCGTCTCATTTCTTCTCATTGTATCCCCTTTTTACCCATGGGAAATGGGCAAAAATAAATTCTCTCCTCAAGTGTGCTCTCTTGAATGCCATATCAGCCGTTATTACGCCACATTATGCAATTTTATTTAATGCATCGTTCATTTTAGTAATAAAGCTATGAGTTGTAAAGGTTTTGAGGTTTAGATTTCCGTGTGATTGTGTGAGGCGAGCCACCGTAATGCGAATGACCTTGAGATGTCCTTTAGCATTACAGGAGGCAGGTCAGTTAATTGGCTAATGGGCAGGAGAGAAAACGCGACTGCGTTTGCAATAGTGCAAGCAAAGACTCGCCTGCTACTGCTGTCTTTTCCTGGGGTGCAAAATGTAGATCAGAGAAATGTGCAGTTTGTGCACAGTCTCGAGAGAGCCTGCCACTCAAATCCGAACGTCTGTATGAATACCAAAACACACAGGCAGAGAGAGAGAGAGAGAGGGAGGGGGAGCCAGGAGAAGGAATGAAACAAAGAAAGTGGGATGGAGGATGAGGGAGGTCGGAAGCTAGAATGATAGGGGATAAGAGCCAGCTTGAAAGAAATGGGCGGTAATGTGCTTCTTTTACCTTTTTCTATTTTATCTTGTGATCAACTCTAACTAACAATCACTGTTTGTGATCAAGTCTCTGGCGAACATATTATTTTATATATATACATATATATATATATATGCAATATGTATCTGGAGAGGCATCTGTCAGTGTGCCAGGATGAGTGGTGTGTTGTGTTGGTAAGCAGGTTGTGTGTGCTGTGTATATTCGGCTGATTATCGTCTGTCTGTGCGTGGCACTTTGAATTTGCGCCAGAGGAATTATTATGCTTGCGCTTGTGAAGCCTGCTCGCTCCCTCTCTCCTTCTTGCTCTCTGCTTAGCTTTCTGCTAGGAAAATGAGGATGAATCAAACTGAGAAATCACTGTGGACGCCTATTAAAATTTAAACCTGAACATTTTGTTGCTATTCATGTATATTTAGCTTTGACATAATAAAAGGCCTCTTAGTGAAAGCATATTATTAAGATTATATCAGATTATTATTCATAGCACATTGTTTAATCTTACCTAAACCTTATTAATACATTAGATAAGATCTTTTTTAATGTAAAGGGCATTTGAATTTCCCCCAGTTTTTATTTAAGGTGATGCTCTTTCAAATGTCAGGAGACATATTGGATAATTTGGTTATGTTTCATTCATCAGTGTATTTTTAGATATTTCTGCTCAAAATGATTTAGAACAATAAAAAAAGACACAAATGTTGTCATTAATAACAATTACTGAATTATAGTAAGAGCTATGAAGTTAATGCTAATAATATAGCATCAATAATTTAATCTTGGAACATTTTTGCACACTTTGCCATCTGTCTTTTGAAACATTTTTCACCTAAGCCATTTTTGAGAAGCAAGAGACTTTTCTCATTTGCCTTCTGCAGGAAACAACTGAGATGTTAAAGAGATCTCATTTGCGCTATCTCTTTCCTATGGGCAGTTTTTATCTGAACATCTCACAGATCAATTTTAATTGAAGCTCAAAATTTACAAGCACAATTTCTAAGGTTTTCTTCGTAGATTTACTTGCTTCTCATTTGAACACTAAGGGTAAAATTCTCCCAGAAGTGATGTGATCACAAATATGGAATGTGATGAAAGCTCATATTAGCTACTGAAATCTTCTCTGAGTTATTTAAGTCTGAATGTGAGACTTGTCTAATAAGCGCATTCTGACTTCACCTGTCAGTGCGCTCTATCCTCCCTAGAGCTGGATGTTCAGTTACCTCAGTAACTCTCAAGGCATTTTCTCTAATCAGTTGGCAGAGTGAGACTCATTCAGTAATTACATTCAGAGGTTACATTTGTGTTCTAAATCTGTCAGAGCCGTTGAAAACGATTAAGTATTAGGATACTTTTTTCAAATCGGAATGAAGAGCATAGCAAATAGATTACAGAGTGCTGTTTACTCTTTTTAACGATGCCATGTCGAAATAGAAGCGAGAGCATAAAGACTTAAAAATGGCATCTGGCATGGATTCTAATTATAAAACTATACCGCAAAAAGGCTACACTTGCCAATAATGTTATTTAGCAGATATATAAAAGACTCACGGCTATTCTGCTGTCCTTTAATCTTAAATGTAGTGTGCTAAATCCAATGGATGAGAAGTGAATCCTGTTTTGTGTGGCTGTTCTATCTATGATTGTAGAAATTACATCTTAGCATTGCCTGTCATGTCTAGTGTCCCTTCACTGGCTGTATTTCATGTATCCCAGGTTATCTGATCTAATGTCAGTCATTTGTTGTCTTCATGAGTGGAGGAGTCCATTTACTGTTATTGTAATACTTTTATCATTGGCACATCCTCTGATTCTTTGAATATTAAAGAAACATTCCTTCTTGGACCCAACTGTCAATTTTTATTGACATTTTCTTCCGTCCAAAAAAAAAACTAAAAAGCTACTCAGTCCAAGCATCTTCAAATGAATATCTTCTAATCTAGACAAAAACTTTCAAAAACAGAATTAATGTCTTTATATTGAAAAGCAATACTGAAAGTACCTTGTGCCTGAAATATTGAAACTGAAACCTGCACAATGAACCATGTTTAAAACTCACTCAGGTGGAAGCTCTACGGCGCCACCGTCTGAGGGCTCGTTGCAAAAGCACTCCGAGGCAGTCGGTCAGATGGATGCTGCTGTTCTCCTGCAGTGGGAACCATGAGGGATGGATGCAGTGGTGTCACACACTTGCAAAGCCCCAGAGTCTTCGCGGCCAGAGGGGGGCAACCTGAGCCTCTACTCTAACTCTCAGAAAAATCAAGTGGCCCACTTTGACACTCAGCTGTCATGTGTAGTCACGCTGTGTGGAGAGGGGTGCAAACTCTTCCACCCAGCCATCACACATCCTGGGGCACTTTTCCCACCCCTGCTGCCCAGATTTCAGCATCTCAGCAGCTCGTCTCCCGCTTTCTCTTTCTCTCTCGGTTGTCCACCTGCGCCCTCATCCACCCCTTTTTAATATTCAGTCCAGCTTTAGCCTTATTAGCATTGATATGCAACCTTGGAGTCGGACAACAAAGGAGAAAGCCCTAAAGCAGAGTAGTGAGGCTGCTTGGCGGAGGGAGTGAAATTATGAGGAAGGATAGAGGTGAAGTAGAGGTAGGGAGGATAGGATACGTGTCTACGTGGCCATAGTTCTGTGTAATGGCCGTTAGGAGTGCGTGTAGCTGGGACGTCAGCACTGCGGAGGAGGAGGAGAAATGTATAGGCCTATGTGGAAGCTCTTTCCCCTTAACTTCCTCCCTCCCTCCCACACCTTATTTCCTCTCTCACTATAAGCATCGTGGACAAGCCACCTCACTGCCCCAATGTTTTTTTCTGCCGCGCAAAAACTGTGGTTCTACCTCGCTCGCACAAAAGAAAGGGAGGCAGGAGGTAAGGCAGGGATTCACTGTTGGGAATCGCTCTCTTTTCAATTAGCATTTTGATTGCATGTTAAAGCCCACACACAAACAGTCAAACATTTGCCTGAAAAATGAATAATGCTGCCCACATTTAAATTTGAACGTGCGCCACTCAGATGGGGGATTTGACAGTCACTGCAAGTTAGTAAATACATATATCTGTGCTGCCTTGGCTGTTCGAAACGATGCAATTATGTCTTCCACCTTTATGTGATGTGCTAACGCAGGCCTAGGATTTTTCTTACCCAGCTCCATTTGTAAGCTTCGCTACTTTCCTTTCTCTTTCTCTCTCGCACTCTTCATTTCTCTCTCTCGGGGAGAGTTGGTTCCTGGCAGGCACAGTCTCCCACTAGCCTGGTGACAGCCGGGGGAGGCAGTCTCTGAGCCCTTAGTCAACAATGGACACATACACTCGCACAACACACACACAGCGCAGCATGTTTAGTGCAGCCTGCCCTACCTCTATCAGAGAAGATAGGCAAACACAGGCAGTGATCTCCAGACGTGCCTGAACACTAACTACACTATGCACGGAAACACACCCTCATACACTGCCTAATAGATTCTCATGCACACGTACACACGAGGTCACTCCCACTCATTCTCATTTACAAACTTACACTCTGGCATGTACCCTAGTACACAGTTACACAACCTTCTATGTATGCATCGTCTTCTACCTAAATGTAAATTTTATACAAATTTTAAAGCATTTGTTTGAGAAATCATAAAGAAAAATGATACAATCATCACATTAATCATATGAATTATAAGGCTGTATCCTTTTGACAGATCAATCCGGAGAGGCGAGTGTTAAAATGAGGGTGAAAATGGAAGAAGAGAGCAAAAAAAGGTGAGCATTAAGATTCAACACTGCCTCTACATCGTAAATGGGGTTTAAACCGCAGCATCTAAGAACCTGCTACACCTGTCCTTTCTCTCCTCTCCTCTCATCTCCTCTCCACTCTTCTCCTCAGCCTTGTTCTCAAATAAAGCTCCTCTCATCCTAAGATAAAGGGGAGGAGTAGCATGCAGAATTGAAAAAGAGGAGAACGGATAGAGAGAGACAGAGAGAGACTCCAATGCTGCCACTGCAGCTGCAGGCAGTGAGACACAGCAAGGGCAAACACACACTCGCGCACTCACACGCGCACACACACGCTTGTCTGCACAAAACCACTGCAGCATCCTTACCATCTTAAACCCGTTCCACTCCATTTGTAAGTCGGCGGGGAGAGTTCTCGCCTATAGCCGTGCTAATGTCTCCTCACTTGGAGATCTCTCTCGGTCTCTCCTCTCTCTCTCTCTCTCTCTCTCTCTCTCTCTATGTGTCTCAGTGGTGGCGAGGCAGCGTGCGGCCAGCGGGAGAGAGAGTGGGCATTCCTCCTCCGAGTGAGGCTGCTTGTGAATGCACGGGCTTCGGCATGAGCTGAACGCTGCAGCCCCACTCCCTGCCCCCTCCTCATTGGTGAGGTCAGAGCAGCCCCCTCCTCCTCACTTCTCTCACTGGCTGCCTCAGCTGTCTGTCATCTGCGCTACTCTGGAAAATTAACACTTTCGCTCTGGCAGCCTTGCAGACGGAGGAACAGGCGCTTCGGCTAGCAGAAACCCTTTCAGAAGCAGCACAGGCAATCAATCGCAACCGAGGTCTCAGCTTGAGTTAGAGCGGACTGATTGCACCTACAGGCATTATGGTAATAGGGTGCCTGCACAGCACTGCTAATTAATGCAAGTTAAAAGCATGCAATGATTGCAGAGTATGTTTAAGCTTTTATATATTCCTATATATTATGTATATATAGGCATAATGTACAGTTAGATGGTCATTATTGCAGGTATTATTTTGCAATGATGACCTGCCGAATTTACATTATCCCTTTTATTTCAGGGCTAAATAAATTGCCAAATAGGCAAAATAAATACTTTAACATTGAATATTTGATTTAATTGAAATTATTTTGTGTACTTATTTGATGAGACAGAACATCAACATTAGTAGGAATAGTAGGAAACAACAGTCAATTATACAGTACTGCTCTTGACAACGGTCACTATTCCGAAATATTTTAACACTTTGACTACATTTTGTGTGTGTGTGTATATATATATATATATATATGTATATATATACACACACACACACACACACACACACACACACACACAAACAAACAAACAAACAAACACATTTTTGAATTATATAAATTAATTAAACATAAAATGTATCATTATTTATGTACATTTGTACACATTCAGTGTATTGCTATCAAAAACTGCAAAAAGTGGTCAACACACTAGTTTGCTTCAATAGAGTTAAGCAATTAAGACGCCAAATGTTTAGTCCGCGTTAAATGTGAGACGAAACATGTTTAAATACATAGACCACATTTATTATCTACAGAGTATCAGGTTGAAGAAGGTACAGGTTACTGATCACACACCTGCTCTTTGTAAAAACCATAACTGCACACACATTCACACACACACACACACACACGCGCGCGCGCGCGTGCGCGCGCAAAATGAGCTCCCTAAAATAATCTCTCGATTCTAATATTCTGACTTCATCCCTATTGTCGCCGTTTATGTGATTAAGAGAAAGGAAAAGAGCGAAGTTTGTGAAATTAGGAGTATTACGAGGGATGAAGGGATTATTCTTAAGGCTGCGCGTGACGGTGTTTCAGTGATTTTCACTACAGTGTAACGTAATTCTCTTTAAAATGCGAGCACATTACTCACCATGACCATTCTCGTGTCCGGAGGTGAACGGGGAAAAAGAAAAAGCTCGTTATTTTATTCAAAAACCCGGTCAAAAAATTAAACGTTTTTTAGGGGAGTCGCTCCCGAAAGTCTTGGAGGAGATGTCGCGTGGACCCAAGGACAGTCGGATGCAGACAGGTCGGTTGAGAGATGGAGAGATGGAGTCGGAAACTTACAGCTTCGGTCGGAGAGTGCCTATTTATTCGTTTATGATGGGGAAAGTATCCAAAATAAAACAATAAAAACAAAAAAGATCGGTTCCCTCAGTCACTCTGTGGAGCTAGTAGTGCGAGCGTCCCTTTTTCCTCCACACCATTTATGGAACGTAGAGTCAGGCTGGAGTGAGCTGTGATTGGCTGAGAGGGGACAGACAGGGGGTGGCGCGCGCTGCTCATGAGTAGACGGTTGGAGAGGGTGAGGCGCGAGTCAGTGGGGAGCGTCGTGCCTTTGGGGAAATAGCAAGTCTGATTGACAGCTAATTTGACCTTCGCTTGCAAGTGTGAGACAGGTACAAGTAAAACGTTTTGGCTTTAAGTGTAGTCTGTCAAAAGCAAACTGTATCTGTGATGACTAGGTTAATAGATAGGGATTCATTTACTATTTTGGAACCTGAGGGAAACGCGTGCGCAAATACAAATATTATTTTACCTCAGTCGATATCCGTGTGTGAATTATGCAATGACTTTCAAAGGGAGCGAATATTTTTAAATGGAAATTCTAAATGTAATTTAGATTGTCACAGGCAATCTGTTGTGCAGTACAAGTTGTGAGTTGGCGCCACTAGCAAAGTTACCTGCAGTAGGCTACCTAAGACTTTTAAAACAATTAATACAAACAGTAGGATATATTTGTGATATAAATATTTCTATAAGGACAACGTACTGCTGGTTCAAGTAAGTTTTTTTTTTAAAGTTTTTTTTAAATGGCTAATATTGTATCCTGGTTCTTATTAATCCAGGAAACATATTTTTTTAGTCCACAAATAAAATAACACATTCTGTTTGTGTATTAAGCAAAAAGAACAAATGTCTTACACAAATCACGTTATTTTAGAGAACATATGTGAAATGTTTTCTCTCATTTATGAAAAATGAATGCACCCTTATTGACTTTATTTAGTAACTTTATTTATCGCTAATAATAATCACCAATAACTTTAATTGCAAACAATTTTATAAATTTTATTTCTGATATCTTGATCTTTATTTGCAGTATTATGATGTTAAATTAACTATCTAAATGACTTAATTTAAAAAAACAGTCTTGTTATTGCTTCTCAATGTCACATCAGTGTAGAACATCAGTAACAGCAGCACAAGCTAATTAATATTCATGAGTTTATCTTCTCATATAGTGACGTAACAAGCACATCTTGCTCTCCCCCTCACTCTAAAACTCGTTCCTGCACATACTACATTCAGTTGCATCTACTGATGTGAGAAGGACAGTCTTGTAAAATAATGTCATCTAATCCATTATTTCTTTTCTTTCATTGTTTCTTTTCTAAATATTATTGCAACCTGTTCCCACATTCTGTTGTTCGCAGCTGCACGCGCACTGAATCAATAATTAACCACGAGACCAGCCGCTCCCACCCCTGACAAAACCCATTTCACATCTCTACCGGTGAGGGCTGCCCAAGAGCGACTGCTCGCCGAATGAAGGGATTTCAGATCTTGTTTTATTTACCAAGATATGGAATTCATCACGGCCAAAAACACATTTCCTGCTTGCACCCATTTACTCCGCATATACAATCCTAATGTTACACATTCAATGGGTCTTCGGGGAGTTTTGTGTGAATGCATTTTGCTCTCAGGTTTGTTGCGGGGAAATAATGGTTGTGTCATTTTAATATGGTGCGGGTCTTTGTGCTGCTGTACTGGTACAATAGAACAAATCACAGGGCTGGAATAGGCTAGGAAACGGCTGTGGTCTTATCGTCTCCGCACCTGCACTTCTAAAAACCACAGCTGAGGTCCCTCACGGTGAGCTACTGACTTGACAAGAACCACTTTTGGCATGAGAGTCCAGTAGTGCCATAAAAAATGAAAGACATTTCTCACTGGATGGCCAGGCCTCACTCTTAGGGACAGAGTACTTGAGCACTCAAACCTAGAAAACCCAAACTTTATGCAGACTATTTATATTCCTCTGTTCTTTTAAAATGCGCTTGGCTCAGTAGCGTGATGTTGTGCTTTTTGCTGATTAAATTAAAATGAACTCATCTGACTAAATTAAATGTTTTTTTTATTATTATTATTATTAGTATTAATTAAATTTGGTTACAAAATATTTGTTATTAAAGTATAATTTCATAAAAAATATTATTTTATATAATTATATTTAAATATACAATTTTACATATATAATAATTTAAATATAATTAAATGTGTGTGGGTGTAAAAAAACATGTTTAAAACGCAATGCTCAGCCCACATCACAAAACACACCACAAAATAGTTATTTGTGTTTTGTTTCCCATTTTGCTCACTGAACCATGTGGCACCATGTGAGTTATGGAAGGCATTACCTTTCATCTTCCTCACAACAAGACATTAATTCAGGTCCCTCCCACCAACAGAGAGAGATAGAAAAAAACCTGCCTGTCGTTTCATTCATATGCAGGCTTGATTCAATTATACACAGGACCTCTCATCACAGTACAGGCAAACTTGAGTCAGTCCATTAACCTCTGTGTGAGTTCACCAATCTAAAGTCTTGCAACCACTGATGGGAACCATCACTGAGTTCTTCACAACCTCCAAACTTAACAAGCAGCGACGCTCTCCACCCTTATCTACCTTCTGATACCACCAACCATTCGTCACATGGCACATGGTTGGAGGAAATGTGTGCTTTGACTTCACAGATGCCTATTTTTACTTTCATACTGTGTGTTTATGCAGCGCGACAGAGAAAAGGTTGGATATTGGAATACTACTCTTGGTAGGTTTTTTTACTTTCTCTACTATGTCTGACCATTAGGCATTTCAGATATGTGTGTGTGTGAGAGACATATTCATGTGGGTAGTCAATGCCAAGGTCTCTGCACTCTCATTTGAATGTAAACAAAGTGCTGAGTGCCTCTGTGCAGATATTGTACATGTTGTATGTTCAGTGGGGTGGATTTATTGCATACAGATTGAACGTTTTGCTCTCTTGTTCTCTCTTTTCAGACAATAATGGCAGAAGAGATCAGCTCCTGGCAATAGTAAGAAACAACAATATATAACAAAAATAGATCACTGTGGCATTATTTAATATTCATCACTACCAAGAATTTTACACTATGGGTGCTTTTGTTAAATCAAAGAAACATTAAGAAATCCTAAATAAACAACAATAATGATTCTTAAAATGACAGTTATCTTTCTGTCTATCTCTCTTCCTGTCTCTGTCTCAGAAATCTTTATAAAGGACTAAATGTCAGCTTCTGGTCTTTGTAACAGCTGATGCGGTAGATAGAAGAGGAGACGAGGCCAATCTGGAAGGTTCAATTTGAATTTCCCTGTGTTAAAAAATTCACAGATTACTAAACACATAAGTGTTAGACAAATCGGAAATATCTGTGTTATATTGTAATACACCAGCTATCATGCTATTTTCAAAATAGCCTATGATTGAACAATGTCAGTATTTTTTTTTTAGTCACTAGCATTTATGGAGTATTTGGGTAGTTGACCTGTCACTAAGCAATGTCCTGCATTTTAACATTATGCCAATCCCAACTAAAACTGTTTTCAAATTGTTGTACAATTACACATGCATTTTAATATGACCCCACTAAGTGGAATATTTGTTTTTATGAAAGCCACAACACAAGACTACTTAAGAATCAAATAGTAGTGGAAAAATGAGCAGTCATGACATCTAAAAATGCACACTTTCCCTTATACATATGTATAAACATGAACCTAAAGTCCTGTTAATTAAAAAAAACAAGAATGTCCATGTTATTTGTCAGCTACCCATTTGCAGCATCCGCTATGATTCCTCCATAAGAGAGAGTGTTTTGAATCGGGGCCGTATACACCAGCAGTAGACGTGCAGGCTGAGGGAACGCGTCCAGTATGACTCAGAGGCTGCGTGTGACCCTCTGTCTCTCTGTTCACTCCTGGGCTGGGTGGGGACAGATGGAGGGAGGGGTCTTAGGGATTAGACTGGCATGAGGTCTGTGGTGGGAGGTTTGGCCAAGAATACATGGAGGTTTTGAGTGGGAGGATGTGACCTCAGGGATCTTTACTATTGCAGAAAAGTGTATGTGTGTGTCTGTACACATAAATGACTTTCATTTAGTCATCATGCATTGGATAAGCCTCTCGGAAAAACGAACAGCAGGTAATAGCAGTCAAACTAAGATAGCATCATTTTATATAAGATGCCGTTATTTGTCCTCCAACCCACATGCATTTTATGTCAGCCATTTTGCCAAATGGGCTTTTTATGCAGGTATTGTCGAGCTAAAGGATGGCTGTTCTGACCACCGGCTGAGGGGTTTTATAACAGGCCAGCTAATGTAAATCACATCATTTATCGGCTGTCAAAAAGCCATTAAAAGTGAAGCAGCATGTGAATTGAGTAACGAGCTAAAAGCAACGAGGCTAATTGATTTATTTTCATTCTGTAAAATGGTGTTTTATATGCTCAGCTAACTAATTGACACTGAAATTTTTTTTATTTGTATCTTGGACGTGTTCGGTATACAGTAGTTAAATTGAATTGTAATATTTGATTGAGTGTCATTGTGCAGTTTTTTTTTTTTTTTTACTGAGAACACATTTTCTTGGAAATGAAAATATTTATGTATACATTTCAAAACACTGTCTTTTTTTTCTTTTCTTTTTTACTTTGTCTAGAATGTCTGTTCTCTTTTTCAAAACCGAGTTTGGGCATGTGTGTGATTTTGATGCAGTCAGAGGTTTGGTCAAAGCCTTTGCTAGCTGAGCATGTAAAATGTCACTTTAGTTATTGTTCACTCAAACACTAAGAGACACATGCACACACCCAATACAGCAACCTCTCTCTTTCTCCCTCTCTCTCTTTCTCTGCCTGTGCTCCTTTGTTTCTGGAGTACCTCTGATCCTCTGCGGCCGCTTAGCTCCAATTAGAGCATCCCACCAGCCTGGCCTCTAACACACACACACACACACACACACACACACACACACACACACACACACACACACACACACACACATATACATGCTTTGCCCCAGCCTCCTCTCACACTGCCTCATTTCAGCCCTCAATCTGACTAATTACTCTGAACCTTGCATGGCCCATCTCTCCCTGCTTCCAAACACACACATACACCACCTGACTCCTTCCGTTAGCCATAACCACAAATCCAAGTGCTCCTCTTTGTCAAATATTTCAAACCTGCAGTCCCCTTGGATGAGTGTGTTACTCGTGCTCCATCAGTATCCCGTCAATGTTATCGATTTCCACCGAATGCAACCTACACATTCACTTCACATTCACACTGAGTACCAGGCATCTATTCTGAGAGTCTAACATGTTAAAACATGCAACAGACATGGTGATAATTGTTTCAACTGAGCAAAATCTTCCAGTGAGATGGAACATTTATTTTGTCTCAATTTTCACCCTGAATAATAACAGGTTTATTTAAAGACATTGAAGTGTAGATCCCCAGCAAGCTGTCAGCTCAAGTGTGTTAAAAATTGCACATCTCATTTGGAGCCTTGTTTTAAAATTTTACAAAATTCTCTAAAGGCACTTCACTTTGTCCTGTTATTCACGAGCAGATTAGGAGGAGAAAAACACATTCAAAACGCTTAATTTTAGTTAGTATTTTCCAGCAAAATACTTTGTTTAAAAAAAAAAGGTTTAGTAGGCCTATTTTTATTTAAAAATTGACTGGAATATAAAATATGTATATCCATTTTTTTTTTTTTAGAAAAAAAACAAACTTGAATATTAAGGAGAAGACTAAAAACGGATATATCCCAGAAATACTGTATCTATAAAATTTTGATTTGTTGAAGGACAAATACAGTAATTTTTTCTCCTCACATAAAATTCTCTCTTTTATTTGACATATCCCGATTGTCACAATTCTCATTCGCCTTGGGAGTAAGGGGTGAAGTTTTCTCCCTCTGAAGCAAATATCTCTCTCTGTCAGAGGACATAAGTATCACCCAGTCCAATTCCTGTTCCTGTCACCTTCTCAAAGGAGAACCTCGACACCACATCAACTTTTTTGGCGGCTTCACCGCCAGGCAGCACTGCATGTGTCAGGCTGCTGAGCTCAGGCTCGGCTCACCCAGTCGACGCTTGGTACGTTTAGATATGAAAAACCTGTCTGAAAACGACGGTTGTGTTTCGTAGCTCAGATATTTTAGAGGATGTGGATACAGGTAATGTTTGAATTATGATTTAACCAGTAAAAACATGTGTATCGTCCATGTCTGTTCACTTTTTGCTCAGTTTTGTCAATTTTCAGTGCTAATAAAATCTATCAAGGTTAAAAAATAGGACTACTAATAATTATCATGCTGATTTTGATGGTACTTATCGTGATGACTTTTAATGAGTGGTTTTCCCTGTTTTACATTAAGGAAAGCCTCATTATTTGTGAGGAAAATGAGATGAATGTGGCACTGGTAAATCCATGAACAGATATCGAACCTAGTGGGAGGCTCAGTCTCCTCGTGGCCAGGTCCAAACGAAGGTGACATTGAGCGAGACACTTGAGCTCTTTTCTGATCATTAACATCACTGACGATTCTCTCCATCTCATTTGCGTAGTGCAGTCACTGACGGTTGGCTGGAGGGGGACTGAGCAATGGTGAAGATCGAGTTGTGTGACGGTTGGCTGTAGGGTGGCCTTTGCTGTGTTTGATCGCAGTCGGAGCTCTCGAGCACGATGAGGAAGACCGCTGTGGTCCATCTGGCCTGGTCTTTAATCAGTGCTTCCCTTCAGAGAGGGGGCCACACTTTCACTGTGCTGACCAGGCCAGCTTTTGCTTAGAGCAGCCACAAGATGAATGTAGCTTATTCATTATATCATTCACTCCTCTGCAACAGTGAATATCTATAGTGGATTTCAGTTGGTCTATAGTGAATTTTAATAATGGTGCATCTAATTATGTCTGTTTTAAGTTAAAAAAAAAAGTTGGCATATCTTTGATCAGATGTGTCATACCCATGGAAAAAATAGCTTCTTAACTATATATCTTATGCTGTTTAAATGATACACACACACACACACACACACACACAATTATTTATACCCAAAAGGTCAGTTTTGTAACTCTAGTCTCCTCACATGCTAAACTAAAATTGTACTACTAGACTAACAAATCTACATGTCTTTAATATTCATGATAAATGACAATCATGTAGTAGTTTTTCAAAGCTGCGCTGACAGAATTTGATTCCGAGCAACTACTATGAGTTATCTGAAAAAAAAAGGATGTCATTTTTAGCTCATTGATATTGAATGTACAACTCATATCTCTGGGGTAAAATCGAACAGAAATGTGTCATCGATCTCTCTTTTTTCCTTTCCTCGTTCCCCCTGTTCCCCCACCTATCTTTCCCTGTTTGTAGATACTCCATCACCTTGTCTTTCTGAGCCCTGGGAAAAGCATCGTCAGTATTTCTGCACCACTCCCCTCCATCCATGCTGCCTTTCTCCCAGAATTCATGGTGCCTTACTTAGTCAGAGCAAGATGAGAGAAAGGAAAAGATTCAGAAAGAGAAAAAGATACAAGAGCCTCTAGCTGTAGACAGAAGGAATGCCTTAAGAAGCAATTAGCATATGTAACTTCTTTTTCCCCCCTCTGCCTGAAACGGGGTTATTTCAGTGAGTTTGTATTGATGTTTTTGAACAGGCTCCATGGCAGAGCATTTAATGCTGAACACTGCTGTTAGAGAGAATGCATTATTAATGTGAGGGGAAACTAACGGGGACCAGCAGCTCCTCGGGGCTGTGAAGAGGACGGTTGGCGTCTCTGAGGAAGCAACACCACGCCTCAAAGGTCTTCCTCGGTAATGCACACATGCCAGGCATCTATCATTTATTCATGACAGTCAGGCGCCTCCAACTCCCTCGAACAATTAACGAATCAATGAAATGTATGGGCTCAGAAACTATCAATTCGGGGAAACAGCGCCGTTCGTCAACGTGTCAGCTCTTGGGCACAGGCTATCATTCAGGCAGAGAGCACATTTATCACTTTAGAAACAGCCTGCGTGTCATAGCAACGCGGATAATCCTACTACAAAATGGCCGCCCGATTCTGATGGATGATTGAACTTCTTTAATAACAATCAGCCGTGACTGCTTTTCTTAATGTATTTAACATGCACTCCAACATAATGGATGGAGTTTTTCAAGGAGTCTCTGGAATATGTTTTCCTGTAAATAAACAGCAGCGTGTTTTGTTCAATTTGAGGGAGCAGAATCTTGTCCAAGTGGCCAGTTTAATTTCAAATCGAGTTCATCTTAAAAGATAGTAGGCTGTACAATTCGACAGCTAATGTCCTCAAGCTGTAAAAGTAAACGTGTGCAAAGAGAATGAGAGGAGAAAAAGAGTAAAATTGATGAATTACTGGTGCTGCTTTCTACACTACAGTGCCTTCGCAATTCCTGTTCAATTAACAAAACCATTAATTATAGTACTTAAGCAAGCCGGGGTAAACCAGACAAGCGAGCATTCATGCACTTAACACACATTCCTGCGTAAGCATTTAACGTTCCTCTTTTAAAAATCACTCCATCATCATTCCTGAAATACTGAATCATTAAAATGACTATTTCTTTTTCTGGAAGAATAAAACAGCACCGGTGCTGAAAAAAACATGAACTATTTTTTGCATTTGGAAATACTGTGAATTTTAGTATGCATTCTCGGTAACAGGCTTGAGTGCTGGCTCAGCCATAGAAATTACTCTTCCTTTGTAATTTTTTCCCCCTTTTCTGCTCTTTCTTTTATTTTGTATCTTTTTATGGCTTTGCTTGAATAGTCTCACTTGAAACACAAAGCTCTCGCTGTTCACTGAATCCTCAGTTTTGATGTTCTTTTTCCCTGCAGAAATCACAGCCCTGAAACTCCAGATGAAGACTAGACCTTTATTCTGTATGCGGAGAGAGGTACATGAACGTGTTTTTCTTTGGGGACCATCATCGCCAGCACTCGCCCCCTGCTGCTGAAATCACAGGCTTTTTACTTCCAGGTCATGGTGCCTGTATCACTCACTCTGACCCCTCACTTTGCTGACTTTTTTTTAGCTGTCTTTTCAAAGAGAAAAAGGGGAGAGCTTTCAAGACCTCAAATTTGCCGCTCTCTTCATCAACACACAGTCCCTGTGAAATCATCAAAAAGTAAAGACAGTTGGAAAAAAAACACATTTTTCCATACTGACTCAGGGCTCAGAGATTCAGTAGTAACTGTCATCCCTGGAGGAAGAGTCTTCCACTACATAGGCACAGGGGCCAGATGTCACCTGTCCTCCCAGGCGAGTGGAGCACTGGTGGGGCTAAGACTCAACCGAGGCAGGCTGCCCTGGTTCTCTCTCTCTGCCTGGCTGGAGACACCTGCTCCTCGCCTCACTGGTGACGGCCCCCAGTGGAGCTTTTTTCATCTACTTTCACATGCACAAGCATCCTGAAGCACTGCGGGTGTGCTAGTGGATATATGTAAGTGAGGTGTGTTGTTTGTGTGTCATGTTTATGCGAGATGCACACACAAATGCACTCTTGTGATGGCAGTACAAACTTAATTTCATTACATTTGTTTCCTAATGAGCACTCTCATCCTCTTCTCCTGCTTAACATGCTTATGCCCGAAAAGACAAAACTGCCAGCGTTTATAGCTCTGCAGCCAGATTGCTTGTGCTAATGCATCCTTAGACACGTTTCATAGGATATCTAGGGTCCCCTGTGAATTGTAGCTCGGGTTTGCCCCTTTAGTTAGATCCAAACTCTGTAGTCAACTGGGCCATTATCGCAGTCAAACTATTCCTGAGCATACCTTCCTGCCATTTCATATTATGATCTTTATTATAGAATGGAACAAAACAGAAATCTAAAATAAAGATGTAGAATTTTTATTTTATTAATTTATTTTATAATTTTTTTCTGGTGGACAAACACTGATCTTGAGCATAGTTATAGATTTTTTTGTGTGCCACACAATGTGGGCTGATGGAAACACATTTATCCTGAGTTTACCATCCTGTTATTTTATTTTAAAATTTTTAAAATTTAATACATTAGAATAGAATATGTTTTACCATAAAAAAATATTGGCTGGTCAAAATGTTTTGTTTAAGGGCACAAAGGTGCACGCCTCCTGTGGGCTTTGAATGTACAACTTTTCAGTTACCTGCTCAGATCTTTAATCGATAGATAGATAGATAGATAGATAGATAGATAGATAGATAGATAGATAGATAGATAGATAGATGATAGTAAATGTTGTCTCTGTTAATGCCACTGATATTGTGGTACTTAAGAAAATTATAGTGTTTACCATCATCAGATTACTTAAATAAATCAACAACTATTTTTAATTTGGTTTCACACAGTTCAGAATATGCTGTTTAGTTTCTCCCAATTTCACATCTATTTGCATTCCATATGAGCTCAGAGCGTCACCATAATGCTCACACAGTATTTGGATGCAGTTCTGTGCAACATTTGGCGTATGTCTATTAAAAACAGGTGGTCCTGCATCGCTAGTTTACGGAACAGGAGTCTGTGTTTCTGCACTCTCTCATTTACACATGCACACACACACGAGTCTGAGCAGTGCAAGGTGGCTAATTCTCTCCCGAATGTTTTGTGCGTGTGTGCGCAGTGACCGTTGAGTGACCCACAGGTTAAATAGCTCATTCTTGCGGCTTTTTCTTCCAAAATGGCAGAGTGCCCTGACAATAGCTGCGGCCTCTGAAGCTGCAGGGCTCTGGGCTCCAGATCTTTCTGTGTGATGGCTCTGCCATTTCCACACTAGCACAGGATCACGGACTGAGGCTGTCCTTGACTGAGGCGTCGGAAATTAAATCCGGATAGAATATTGATGGCAAATACTTAAAATTCTCAGCAGCAAGAATAAAGTGCTAGTGTCATATTAGGTTTAGCTTTTGTGGCAGGCTAAATATACACAGAAGTAAAAAGGTATTGATGACGGAATTCTGAGGTAAGCTCTAATAAGGAGAGGCGTCCTACTAGAAGGAGAAAAAGGTTCTTATTTTTGAACAGGAAGTTGATCCACTGCAATCTACAGCCATTGTGTTGCGAGATGTGAATCTTTTCACAGTTGATGAGTCTGCTTTACTTGCTGCTCGGCTGCTCTCGTAGAGGATTCACACACGCGCGTACACGCTCACTATGGCTTTGTGCGGGGGTAGAATGCTGCACCTGTTCTCTGTACAGTTAGGCTGGGGTTGAGCAGCACAAATGAACTAATTTCCAGGGCTACATTGAACAGAGAACACTGCAATCACAGCAGGAGGAGCCTGTCGAGCCGGCAGATGGGCAGAGCTAATCATTGTTGTGAAATAGAGATGACCCTGCCTATCTCTCGCACTGCCAACAGACATTTGCCAATCGCTCTTCAATTCCCTCTCCTCTCCCCCTCATCTCTGTTTGTTTCTCAGCTCCCTCCAACGAATTTAGGAGCGAACGTAACCTTCAAAAATGGCTAAAAAATGAAGTTAGAAAGCGAGCATGCTGCCGTTTGACATAGAGCAGCTGTAACCCGTGGACTGCTGGTGCGTGTGTGTGCACATCTCCAATCAGCACTGGAAATTTTTAATCTAGCAAATCTGCATGTGTTTGGATTAATACCCACAACCCAACCAAATCTGATGTAATTTTGTCGGAACGTGCTGTTTTTCCCGTAATTGTACTTTTGTGCTATTTCAGAGGTTTCCATCATTTGTGCTGAATGCTGAAAAATGTTTTATAATTGGAAATCACACCGTATCCTGCTTAGCGCAGTATCTCGAGTGGCAATGTGTCATGCTTAATTAAAAAAAACACTGCGGTTATTAACCGTGATTAGAAATCATTTCAGTGTCTTCTGGATGTTTGAGAACCCATGAGAGTGCTTGGCACGAGAATACCAAAATCAAACATAACTACTGTTATGTGCTGCATCTGTTTCGCAAATAAAACATTTTATTTTTATTCAATTATTCCAAATAGGTATATGTTAAAGCACGCTGATAAATAAATAATCTCAGTGTTACAGATCCATTGCTTCTCATGATTGCGCTTGGCTTTTAATGTGAGTTCATGTTTATAAAAACATCTTCAGACCTAGCTCTGAGAGTTTTCATTGCTAGATCGATTTACTTAATCATAAAATACAATCATTACTTTGATATATGAATTCTACACATGCTGTGCATATAGAAATATTATTGAAAAAGCTGCATCCAGATGGAACGTTCTAGTCGTTTTGCTCGGCAAGATGTCTGAGAGCAACCTAATGCATGTAAAAAATAAATAAATAAATAAAATACTGACAGAGAACTGGAAAAGAGAATAAAATCTCCCTCACAAAAAACGCCTAGACAGACCTCTACCTCTTCCCTGTACAATGATTTAATGTATGCAAATTATCTGGCTTCAGTTAATGAAGGCACAATTAATCACTGTAACGATGGTCTGATTTAACCTGGTTAATTACAATCTGAAATGTGAGTTGTGTGTTTGCGGATAAATGTGAGTCACAAATGCAGATTTTTACGAGAAGAATCAGTCCAGCAGAGATAAATACATATTTTCCTGCTCCCAAATGAATACAACAGCACAATTCATTATCCAAATGAAGAGAAAAAACAAGAAAATCAGTGAGGGTATATTTTATAGCCAGAAATAAAACAAATAATCACATACAATGTACAATGACTGTTATTTCATAACAGTAAAAAAATAGATGAAATGATGCCAGACATAGCAGCTGAAAAATTTAAATATCAGTGTTTTATTCTATTAATTCTATCTTTAACATGAAAATTGCAGAAGCAGAACATTAAAACAGTTTGTTGACAGTCTCTCGAGGTGGAAAGAGAAACAGAGAGAAACCACTTCTCATTAAACCAAATGAAAAAAATTCTGCCAGTGTTCTGCCAATGTGAAAAATCTAGAACAACTCTTTGCGCAATCACACGGTTCCCAATGACTAGTGACGCATATGTATCGCTATCACTAATTTTCATTATATATTAAATGTTGCATAGATTTTCCGCTTTCCCAGGCCAAATAGTGACTGATTGCTGGATGGCAATGATTTTCCTGATTAACTTGTACAAATTTTGTAGTTCAAATGAGAATATTTGTGGTTGTGACTTAACATGCCTTGTTTCTTTTTTCTATCTTCTTAGAGCTGGAGAATCACCAGGATGAATATGCAAAATGTTTCAAATCCCTGAGCTGCGGAGGATTTTAAGGCAAGTGTGTACACACACCTCAGAAAGGTTGCAAAGAAGGGTTTAAAAATCTGCTCTCTCTGCCGATGAACACCCAGCTGCATGCGATCGCAGTGTGTGTAGGTACACTTGCATGTGTGTGTGTTTGTGCACTGGCAGAGGAGCTCCAGTGCTGTCAGTATGAGTCTGATTTGTGTGAGAATGTGGTGCGGCTCCAGGCAGGCAGGCTGATCCTGTTTTGTGGAGACGAGGAACGAGAGCCCATCACAGATTAGACACCCACAGTTTCGTGTCGATTTAATGCACCAAGTCAGGGATTTATTCTTAACCGACCGGCGCTTACAGCACCAGCCAGCCAGCCAGGGCTTTCCCATACAGCCATCTCTCTTCCCCCCAAGACTGTAGTAGAAGATCAAAAATGACTGAATGAGAACGTAAAGGATGGTTATCCACTTTCATAGCTCCAGACTTGAGTAAAAACACATTCATTATAATCAGGAAAAGCCTTAGCCAGCTATTTATCTACTAGTATGCTCAATTATGGCCACCTATCAGTGGAGAAATAAAACAACTTAATTTTGATGTGCTACAAAATGAAAAAATTACAGTAGAGCCACTCATATATTGAGGTAGTTTGGTAACATAATACTAATAAGACACATGCTTTCTATTTGACATATTTTCGAGCAGGTTTGTGCTAAAAGGCACCAGCACAACTCATTCGGAAAGTTGTTTGAGATTCAAAATGATGCCCGAAACAAAACGTACATACAAAAATCTGTCCTTTAGCCATCTAACCTCACAATACTCAAATGACTTTAAGCATACACATTCACACACACACGCGGCGCACTTTCAATTTCAGGCATCAGTACACCACCGCACAAACACATTCTGAACAGGAATACACAAACAATACACTAACACAAGCTGCTTTTTCTCTCGCAATCTGTCTCTCTCTTTCTCTTTCTCTTTCTCTCTGGCTAACTGATAGAAAGATCTAGTCGGAGTGGGCGGCTGTATCATCACACAATGAGGCATGAAAACATTGGCTAATTCAAGCCTAAGGGCTGCACACATTTACCTAAATGAAGTTAGTATTCTTATTCTACTGTGCCGTCTATTTTCTCATTCGTTTGTCTGATGGATCCGTCTATCCTCTTACCCCCAGTTCCCTGGCCCCCAGTTGGCTGGATGGATCTCGGGGGAAAAGCAGCGAGCCCATGCCTGGGAAGGAGCCTTCCGCCTGGGCTACTGCCGAGTTCTGTGAACACCTTACCATCATCTTCAGACACTGCTCGCAAGGTGCGCGTTTACAGGGAAGAGGAGAAAAGAAGAGAAGAGGAAGAGAACAGAATGCTAGCCAAGGTGGTAACGAAATATACAGGCTAAAGAAAAAGGCAAGAGGCGGAAGGAAAGAGAAAACTGGACTGCCACAGTGATAGAGAGCCGTGTGCTTACGTTCACATTCGCGCTACACACACACACACACACACACACACACACACACACACGCACACATACACACAAACACGCACGCACGCACACAGTCAGTGCAAGCCCCAGATGGGCAAGTCATCAAGCAAGCTCAGCAGTTACAGCTATCTTGCTTTGAGTAAATGAGAAAATGAAATGATTGTGCGTGGGAGAGGGAGAGAGAGCGAGTCTAGTCTCTCATCCATTACAGTACGCCCGGAGAGCAAAGAGGTTCTGCCTTCAGCTAGCAGCCGTTTAACTGGACCTAAATGCTCAATCCCTGCACATTCATTTAGACCTGTCAGCTGCCACATTTAGAAGCATGGACACACTGATAAAACATAGAAACGTTACGCACGACGGAATAATGAACACACACTTAGAGAAGTGAGGTGACAGAAGAAGAAAATCCAATTCCTTTACCTCATTGCTCAACAAAGCAGCATTCAGTGTTCGGCTGATTTCAAACATCTTGTTGGCGGTGTTTCGTTTCTTGTCGCTTTTTGGTGGTTCTTTTTTTTTTTTGCGTTCTCGTGGCTCTACGGCTCCTTTTTCTCTACTGGAAATGGGAATCAGTCCCGAGAAAAAAAAGAAAGAAAAATGAACAGATTAAAAAAAAAGAAGAAAAGGAAGGAGAAATCCTCTATATGTGCTGTCTGGCTGGATGTATTTTCTCCTCTCTCGCGCCCGTGTTTTCTGGTGCACCTCTGTTAAATGTGGCGCTTGTGCCCTGGCTCACGCCGCACGACTGAAGAGTCAATATTTTTTTTTTTTTTTTTTAGCTCCCCAGAGTCAGCACATTAAAACAAGCAGTCGGTCTGCCGGGCTTCTTCCCTTATCTGTCCTCCACACACTCGCTCGCACAATGCGTTCCGATCCTCACACTGCTCTCTAGCAGATTAGTTCGTCCCAAAACATAGCTCTTAGTTTAAACTCCTCTCTCTCTCTCTTTCTCTCTCTCTCTCTCCATCCTCACCCTTTCTCTTTCTCTCTCCTTCCTTGCTCCCTCCCTTCCTCACACTCCCGCTCTCTCTATCTCTCTTTACCCCCACCCCACCCTCCACTCGTTCCCTCTCTCTATTTCTCGATCACGCTCTCCTGCAGTTACAGTTCACAGTGTTACCACAAGGTGGGAAGACTGTTCATAACAGACATGACACAGGCACATCTGCCTTTCCTGGCTCATCTTTTCCTCTCCGTTTGGCTTCACGGCTCTCCTCCTGCTGCTTGTGGGGAACACATGATCGCTTTGGCACCCACTCACCTCCGTTCTCCTCTCTCTCGCCTCCCCCCGCGCCTCAGTCGCCTTGCGACAGCCGCGTTTGATGTATGGGAACGGGGTTGATTTATAGACCAATAGCATTAAGAAAACTCTGACCAGTGGCACCTAGCTGGAGAAAACCCCAGCTGAGATGTCGGCATATCATTCCCGGAGCATATTTGTGAAATGGACACATCTCTTCCTCTAAAATAGCTTTAGAGCGTTGGTGTAATTGTAGACAAGTCAGTGCTTCCAATTCACTGTTTACATAGCTACATTGGCCCCAAAATGCATTTGGGCATTTACGTATGAATGTAAATATATAAATGCCACTGAAAAAGAAGGGTTGCACAACCATACTTTCTGGTTGTCGAATGTCAGTAGACCATATCCGTATTAATTTAAAGAACTACACCTGTTCTTACTTTGCTAGCGGCACTTGTGTGTAGTTGTTTCATACTAATATTACTTGACCTTGGTTAGTTCTGAAAGAACTATGCTGCTTGGTTTGATACTGTGTTTGATGCAGTGAAATTTATACATTGTGGCTTATGTGTTTACTTCCAATTACCTTTTGGAGTCATATATATGAAGAATGGGCATAATGCCTGATTATTAAATCGCAAAGACAGTTTTTGTCTTCCAATTGTGTTGTGTTGGTATTTGCTCAAATATAATCATTATAATTCATCAAAAGTATTTTTTTTTTAAAACATTAAGAAAAGATTGAAAAAAGAATATAATACAATAGTAGTTAGATGGAAATTTAAACACTGATTCCCACATAATATCAGAAACCAGATGATTAATGGCCTGTCCTCTCAATAATTAAACGTCAACAACCAAACCCTTTAATTTTGTTTGTGAATGGCATAGAGAACCTGGTTCTTGTCCAGCATTTGTGAGGTTAGTTTCTGTGCAGCCCTTTTTTATAGATTAATGCAATAATCAAATTATATTTAAATTATAATATTTATTTTAACTTAGTTAATTTTATTTTGATTTTTTTTACTATAATTAACTGGTTTTAGTGACTCTTATTGTTGGCTTTAGATTTTAAAATGTGTTGTTTTATGTCCCTTTATAATTCTTTTATATAGACAAACTTTAAAAAGTATGAGCAATCATGAGGTCATTGCTATTCATTGATTTAGTCATAGACTATAGACTTGCAGATGTATTCCCATCAGCCAATGACTGCATAGCACTGTAATCTTACCATTAAAAAAAGAAGAAGATTATATTCAATATGCATAGTAAATTACACTTTCACAAGATGTTTAATTTGAAATGTTTAGCTGTAATTAATAAGAGTGGATAAAATTAGTCAAGATTCATTATGATGTTTTGTGCTAAACAATTAACTACTGATTGTTTAATATTAAAAATCATATTGTCTACGGCAAAGCCTAATCATCATCTTGATGCCAACGGACGCAGCTAAACTCAGGTACAATACAAACCACAAAACCATATGTTTTTCTCTCAAAATAACAAAGCAGGCAGGAATAAGTCATTTTCAGCCTGTTTTGTTTCTAGAGAGTGTGAAAAGCGGAGGTTAGCTGAAAGTGGGTATGACTGCAGGAAAATGAGCTGTTTCTTTCTTTCTTCTTTTTTTGAAAACTGCGTATGGTACAGTATGATCTGGTCTCCAGGCCCCATGAGAGGCGTGTGTCCAGTTAATAGCAGCCTATTGACACCGACCCATCTGTTGGGGTGGACTGAAGCCAACTACAAAAAGAGAGATGGAGAGAGCATTGGAGGACGAGAGAGAATGCTACCATTTTTACGTCATAGAGGGTGTGCGTATGAGCCATTACTTAAAACTGTATCACATTTGTTTTATGTTGTTACAGAACAGTTTGTACCGCCACTGAGTCAACATTGCAACTTTTAATGCTAAATCCATTTAGAATAATAACATTATAGGCAAATCTTATGAAGTTAAGAATCCACCCAGTGTGTTGCATGCTACTGAGGGTTCATTTAAAGAGCACCGTTTTCTCACTCTCACTGCAATTGCGTTATCGATGTTGCAGGATTTTCTATTTGTCAAGCACCGTAGCCTATTCCGGATTTTATCGTATATAACAAACCTGGTTAGAAATTGTTCAGGAGATGGTGTGTGTACGTGCGCATGCACTGGGATGGGCTGTCACTTGAATCATGGAGTCTACTGCTTGATTCCAGAGTCATCTGCCTCTCTTTCTCCCTCTTCTGTCCGCCGGGGTCCCAGGAGGATTCTGATTGCTGTCTCCATAGTGACTCTATGTGTCTTCATAAAGCCTGTTCAGAGCCTACCGCTTCTCCTGTGTGCTGTCTGTTCCATGCAGATGACCTGCCATTCACTGCAAGGGACTCATGCGTGGAGTCCCAACATGGTCCGTCTAAAAAGGGTTTCCCTGTACACCACCAAAAACATGTTGGGCACGTTGGAAACGCACACCCAAACTCACAAACATTCAAGTTAACTCTTCTTACAGTGCTTGCTTCAAATGCATCCAGCCCAAAAAGAAAGTCTCATCTTTGTTTAACTCAATCCAGTTTTGCCATCTCAGTCACTGGCGTCACACCCGTCTCGCATGATTGTTAGCAGCAGAGTCGGTTATAATTGTGGGGTAAAACTTATTTTGATGTGGAAAAACATTGTGTCTCGTGGGAACCAATTAAAAAATCAGAAGATCAAGAAGTGGACTATACTTCGCTTTTGTATTCTATGATTGATGGGTTCATTAAATCATCTGTTCACTTGGCAGACCGCATGACAGGACCAGTGTGCGGAGAAGAAATTCTGCTTTTGCAGGAACGTCATAATTGTCATAGGAATATCTGCTGTGATTCTGTTTCCCCTACAATTTTATTTCCTGCTTTCTTGTTCACAGACACATGCATACGGATGTACATCGCGTGCATCCTGAAGCATGCGCAGACACAAAAGAACAAGGAGGGGATCTATATTTTTGTCGCCCGATTCATAATACGAATTGACAGTCTCAATAAATAAACAGGGAGGCATGGAGCCAGATAATTGGAGATGTTAGGGAATGACATACCATGAAGGACAGCTTTTCAATTTTCAGTTTGAAGGGTGTACCGTGCAGCACAATTCCTCATTATTTAAAAACAATCAAACTACCCTAGCTGCCCTGCTGGTTGTAGTTTGCCGTCAAATATGATCGCAAGGAAAAAATCATTGCCAATTTTGTCTTATTAAAGACGACCCCCGTTCTCTTCATCTGCTTCTGACACTCGCTGCTCCGCTCATAACCTGAAAATTAGCGGCTGAGGGTCTCAATGCCTGTGTCCTCCTGAAACGCAAGTCATATGGTTGTTCATTTGCAGGCTAATCAGAAAGCTGCACTATTAATGGAAAATGAATGAGGTCGGATTTGATTGTGGTTGATGGCATAGGCTATGCTCCAATTGTCCTGGAATCCATACACTTTAATCAATCTATATTGAGAGACAGCCGGTGTCGGTTGTGAGGGACATTGCAATTTTAAAATATGAGACACTTGAAGGGACGGTTGATGACTGCAATCTTTATCCTCACAATATAAGAAAAAAAAATTTCAGGTTCAAGGTAGCTAAATATTGTAATATTATTCATATTTATATAAGGCCTAAATGATGAGTGCTTACCTACTTTATTTCTCGTCCAGGCTCTATCCTAGTCACTGCGAAGGGCAGGGCAATTGAAGTTGAATACTGTATGTGGCCATTTGAAACATCCTACACAAAGCTATACTTCCTTGCCACTTTATTATGAATCTGAATGTTACCTTGATGACATACAGTAACCTGCAAAGTTCATGTTTATAGATTAACGTTGCTGTGGAAATAAATGTTTCAATTAAACATGGCCTATGTGTGTCATTCTAATAAACCTTTTTAAAACATTTATTTCAACTGGCTGGTTATTAGCTTGATAAAAACAAACATGACTGCTTAAGAAAAATGTCTCAGAAATATTCCTGTTGGGATTAAATCCCATAATATCTGAGATAAATCACCTCAAAATGAATTGTGAGGATGTGTCACCCAATATCACATAATCGTAAACGATAAAATTACTTTCTTGAAGTGACTACTGAATGTACCCTTGGCTAATTGGTCCCTTGTGAAGGGATTCAATTGCTCAGTTTATTTTGGAACGAACCTGCAAACAGCATCCACATCAGTATTTTAGTCATGACCTGAGTAGTCTGAGTCGAGACCGAGACCAGAGGATGGTTGAATCAGAGTCAAGACCAAGTCCAAATGATCCAAAGTCAATGACAAGACCAAGATCATGAAAATATGGACTTTGGCTCAGACTCCATGAACTCATAGGCTACTATAAAGCTGATACACATCACTATAATTTTAAGCTCTCATGAAATGTTGTACAACATTGCTTTCTTTCCCATTTTGTCATGTTTCCTATTAGAACAGGAAGGTTGGGCAGTAAATAAAGATTTTTTTTCCCCTTGCCAGTAGTCTGTAGGTATGTCACAGCCATGAATAATAAGGTGCCACTTGCTAGTTCTACATTAGATTACACTCAATGTGTAATATGCGTAGTTCAGGGTGAATGTTCTTGAACTGTTTTCCCAGAACAGAAAATTAAACTTTTAGGAGTGGTCTTGCAAATAGGTGGCTTCAAATCAAATACAAATGGACTTAAAGACACAAATCCCTTAATTTATTTCTTTTTCAGCCATGAACGCCTAATATAGTGGATGTTATAGTGCATGTTTTATTAGCAGCTAATAAAGGGCTTGGTCTCTGTAAACACTGCTGACATTTCCTCTGCATTTGGACTGCACAGCATTATTTGGCGTGTTGTGAGAAGACATCCGTGTGGCTGGGGGAGCTGTGCGCTTTTCGCGCGCTTACACCTGCTGGTTACGTCAAATCCTTCCTCTAGCTCGGCAGCACGCCGTCGTCTTGGAAACGCTCCTTCAGCGTCGCAAGCCTGTGTGAGGTTGTATGGACGGATGATGGAAGAAAACAGCAGAGAACGTCTCGATACTGGTGTGTAAAATGAAAACACATCGATACAGATTCATTTTACCATTTTCTGTTCACAGACACTCGTTGGGTACTGTCTGTGCTTGTATAGCGAGCAAATTTCGTCGTTAGATGCATGATATGAGCGCTTCGTCCATGTAAACACAGCACTGTTTGCTAACGTTAGCCGAATAAACCTTATTTATGTGACTTTCCGGCACTTGGAGTGTCAAAACATTACAAAGCGTCTATGTATTGCGATAAATATTCACTTATAACTGCATAAATGATGAAACGCTACTCCACGTGTGTTTGTAGTCCAGCTTTGTTAAGGTGGACATTTCCAGATACGGTGACTGACATATTTACACTTACTGGCTCTACTGCATATTTACGAGACTGTACTAGGTTTGCTGTGCATTTCTTGATGAAATATGTGACCCTGTACCACGAAACCAGTCATAAGGGTCAATTTTTTTTTAAATGGAGAAGTATACATAATCTGGAAACTGAATACATAAGCTTTCCATTGATGTATGGTTTGTTAGTATAGGACAATATTTGTCTGAGATACAAATATTTAAAAATCTGGAATCTGAGGGTGCAAAAAAAAAAAAAAAATAGCCTTTAAAGTTGTCCAAATGATGTTCATAGCAATGCATATTATTAATCAAAGCAATGCATAAAACTAATCAAAATTGTGCTGTTGCTACAAATATGCCTATGCTACTTATGACCGGTTTTGTGGTCCAGGGCAGGGTCACATATACTAGATATTTACTATTTATGCTAGCTTTACAAGTATTTACTAGCTGGACTACATCCTTACTATTTTACTGGTATACAAGCTAGGTTACTAGCAATCTGATTAGACAGCTGCCTTCATTTGAGAATTGTCTGAATTCAGTATCTATATACAATGTATTCATATCTAACACATATATAATGCATTCAATATAAGATGTTCATTCTATCTATCTATCTATCTATCTATCTATCTATCTATCTATCTATCTATCTATCTATCTATCTGTCTAACACAGATCTAAATTAATTTTATGCTTGGAAATGTTAAATATGGGCATAAAAGATTTTTAAAGTTACAGTAATTTTCTAATAAATTATAAACTTTGTCTATCTTTTGGGTATTCACTACTTAAATTGTTAGTTCACCCTAAATGAACTTCATCTTCGGAAGAAAGAATGCTTTAGTTACCATTCACTTTAACTCTCACTTTAATTTAATTAATTTTTTTTTTTTTTTCTCATACAATGGAAGTGAATGGTGTCTTAAGTGCTGTTATTCTGCATAAAATCTAATTTTGGCTTCAATCTAAGAAAGAAAACAGTAGGGATTGGAATAAATTTTTGAACCATTTCTTTAATTGTTTTGCATTTATTATTTTTAGGTTTTGTTTCTGTTGTCCCATTTCAACTCATGTTTGTGTAAAAATTATTCAGACTCAATTAAGAACTTTTTGGCATTGTTTTCTGTCATGCACACAGACCACAACCCTGTTTGCTTGTCAGGTTTTAATTGCTGTGTTAGAGGAATATGGCATAACTATTGCCAATTAATTTTGAAGTCAGCAACAGGCAGTTTATCATTGCTGAAATATTTATTTCCTTCATGTTTTAGAATGGAATGTGTTTTTAGATATTGTAAATTGTAGGCCACTTATATGTATTTCTAAATTTTGTGTGGCAGATAATGAAGCGGGGGGAGAGGATGCTTTGGTGGGGAATGTGAACAAGCTGATGGTCACCCCTCCAGGATACACTGGACCTCCCAAGAAAGGTCATATCATCTTCGACGCCTGCTTTGAGAGTGGTGAGAGATCTGAGTATTTGTATTTTTTTAGCACCCCTTTCATATTGTTATGTGAACACTACTGTTCAAGAGCAGCATTAATTTGAAAAAAATCTGTTGTAACGTTATAAATGTCTTTGCTGTCATTTTTGATCAATTTAATGCATCCTTGCTGAATAAGTATTAAAGAAATTGAGAAAAAAACAAAAAACATTGAGCTGACCAGAGCTATTAAATGGTAGTGCAATTTCTGCACCATTAGCACAGGATGGATTTGCAAAAATCAAGACTCATTCTTAGCATTTTTTTCTTAGCACTCAGCCCATCTTCCATTATTTAGTCAAACAGGCACAAACTTACATTGTTGGCTGAGATTATTGAAGTGGAAATGACTAAAGCAGTGTCGAAAGTTCAACAGAATTTACACGTTATGAAGTGATCAACCTATGTTTTGGGGATGATCAAATCCACTTTAAATATTCGTTGTTTATAAAGGTAAAGGAATAGGAAACTGCACCCAATATTTTTTAAGCAATTTACTAACACTAAGTTGGCATTATAATCTTGTTCTGAGTTTCATGAATACAAACATATTAAGCATGTAATGCTGATTTCTGACATGTTCATGATCTAATTTATCTAGTGTATAAACAGAATATCAATTAAAAAGCACCTTAGTTGAGCAATATGTTAACATGGCAGTTAATTAAAGATTTAGAAGGATGTATACGGTGGACAGCCAGAATAACCATCTATGCCTCTGCAAATGTGATACACCCTTGAATTCCCAGGAGAGCAGTAGATCTGTGTCATCAGACATGTTTGTACGAAAATCATTGTCAGTGTCTTTTGTTTAACCATACTATTTTAGCATATGGCAGCACAGCCTGAGAGAGACTTTTGTCCGTGCGAGCAGGGCTTTTAATGGATAATTATCTCCCTTTTAAATGGAGGGGGTAAAAATTGAAGCGTTTCATTTGAAAGTGACTGCTCTTGTCGGTCTACCTCGCTGAAAACTGTAATTAAAGCAAGTTATGATATTTTGAAGAATGCTTTGAGTAAATGGCCTTTGTTTGGCACTTTTTGCCGGTCTGAATGAGCAGTGATGTAATGAAAATAAAGTGCTTTTGCAGTGACAAGGTCAAGTGGGCAGCTGAGAGCAGCTTTGGGCCAGATTGACAGTGAATCAGTATGGCTGGAACAGGCACAATATCATTCTTTGCTGGGAGATTAGGTTCAGGGTCTCCAGCAGATGAGACTCAGCTTTCATATTCTTGACAGCCAACCAATTCACCCCTCTGCGGGGAAAGAGCTCGCCTGTGGCTAGACTCCCTGTGGGGAGGTTTTTTTATATAGATTTTTTTGGTCTTGGAAATATTCTGTAATAGTACAATTTTTAGGTGGAGCGAGTCTTTCTGGTATTATCAGATAGTTGCTTGTGAGTTTGGGTTGAATGTTAAGCTGAAAGAAAGCAGCTGGTTACGGAGCCAGTGTCTGAAATGTAAGACTGACCGTTTCGAATCAATCCCAGAGTAACTTGATAAATCAATATGATTCTGAGCAACTCTACCAGAACTAATAATAAACACTGTTCACATCGTGCTTTAGCAGTTGAGCCATCTGTCATCATAGAGATGTTTATTGCTGTTATCAAAACAATGACATTCCTCGTAAGGATGTTGACGGTAGCCATGTTTGTGAGCTGAGAGTGGATGATGTTTTGCGGCAATAAAAGCACATGGAATATTAACATAAGTTACAGAGCCAAAGTCAATATAAATAAATAATCAGGACGTTTTATAAGTTTCTCTGTTTTCCCCTCTGACTGCCCCCGAGGACCCCGAGGCACTGATTAATGAACATCTGAGCTGCAAGACCAGGATCAGCTAACATATATGACATTACCCCCATGTCTCTGGCTCGGCAAATTCTCTGAATGATTTATGGAATAGATATTAATCTGCTTCCAGTAAACGCATTATCCAAGTTGGAAAATGGAGAGGAATTGATGTTACAGCGCTAATGTCAAATTAATGTCCTGTTGCTGTTTCAGCAAAGCAACACTGCAGTGAAATGATGTTAACCGCTTACACACTGACAAAAGGGAAGCGGCACTTTCTTGGCAACAATTGGGGCTTTTGACGTAAGTGACTTTGAGAGCTGAAGCCCCTGTGTCAATTGAAGGACTTAAGATGCAATAGTTCAGCAAAGTTTTCAGAACTAGGCACATTCGGTCATTAATCAAACGCTCTTCTCTTTATGTTGAAGAAGATGTGGAAATGTAAAGGTTTGTGGTGATGTGGGCTCATTTGTCAGAAAGCCACCTGTCAGCAAGTGATAACTTTTCACCATTCGCAGCCTCTCCTTTGTTACGATGAAAGTCAGCACCTTGGAAATGGAAATGATATTTAATACATAGTCAAAGGATAAAATATCCCCTCGGATTGCTCGTAAAAAATGAAAATAATAGCATAGATGCATTAGATATCACTTGCTCAGATTTTGAGAAAAATGTTTTTCAAAATAAAGCCAGTATTAGCAGTTTCAGTTTATATACAGTATATACTAGTGTTGGCTAATTAACTAACTAAAGCTAGTGATGCTACTAACTTAACTGAATTTTTTAGTTGCATGACTTTTAGTTCATCTGTTTTTAAAGTAGTGAAAGTCTTAGTTATTCTAGTAAATCTAGTTCTATGGAAACCTTTGTTTAGGAAGTTCATGTAAATGATTATTTTGATAATTGATTAATCTGTTGTTATTTGTTTGATTAATCTGATACAAATCAAATTATTAGTAAATATTAAAGTGCAATAATTTTAATAATAATAATAATAATAATAATAATAATAATAAAAACTAAAATCAATTAATTTTTAAAAAATGTTATTCTACCTCCTGCCCAAATGTATCCTATGCAAATTTAAGGCTATGAAAGCAAATATAGTGAATATAATTATGTAGGCTTTTGTATTCATTCTGCAAAAAGGGTTAAATATAAACATTCAAGTCTTTAAAAAAAACAAAAAACTGCTTGCTTACCATTTTCATAAAAACAAAAGCACAGACTAAATGTTAACTGGTATGAGTTATAACCACTCATCTGAACATAAGTATATTGCTGTAGATTTACATCCATTAACCCCCTTTAAGTCCCTTTGCTGTTACTGTTCCCATAAAAATACAATTACTTGTGTTCATGTAGAATTTTAAACCAATGTTTAATGTCTAAAAAGAAATATTTTAGCAAAACGTATTAATCCTACTGTATTGTTCTGTCTGTTTGACATACATGTACACATCACACTTACTCAGTGAAGCCTGTGAAGATTGCAGAGACCTGCTAGCATTCAGGACTAGCCTGAATGCAAAATGGAAATAATCCTGTGACTTTCTAACATTTACAGATAAGGATACAACTGTGACATGTAAATGCTTTAAACAGCACAAGTGTCTGTCAAGGTCCTGACAGGAGAATTCAAAAATTCATTTTTGATTATTTCCATTACCTTTTGTTATTATCAGTTAGTTGTTGCAATGCAAATAATTGACTCTGCTATGTAAATTAAGTTTTACCCACGATTGATCAGTCATTCATTTCACTGTTTTTGTACCACCTATGATTAATTGTAAATTACATAGAAGGTTATATTTTTTATTTATAAAGGAAAAAAAGCATTTGTGTACTTTAGTTATCTGCTGTATGTTTGTATCTTGTATTGTATCTAATTACAATTAATGCTAAGCATGAGTGTAGCTTAACTACTGCAAATTATTATTAGATTGTAGCTTGGTAATCAACAGTTTTAGAGTAGCTTCCCCAACATTGATATGTAAACTGTGGCTGCTACATACAAGCTTTCAATCCAGGATCGCACCAAAAGCCAAGATATCACTCAAGTTCCTTTTCTCTGCCAGAAAATTTCTTTCTTGTTTCTTTCTCCCTTTAGACAGCTGTCATGAATAATAAAAAAAAAGTCAGAAAAATGGCTCTTATCTTTAGTATCCGGGTAATAAATTCTAATTGGTTAATTAAAACAGACCATGGATACGTAAACTGTTTACTGAAGGCATAAAACACTTAATTTACATTTAGATGAGATGTAACTCATTTTCTTGTCAGCCATATGCAGATTAGGTCAGTGGTATATCTTTTCTTAGGCATTTGGGCCTACAGGTTTCTAATTCTCTCTCACTTCTGTGTCTGTGTCTCTCTCTTTTTTTTTAGCGTAACTTATTAAAATAACCCCCATTATGCACAGTTTGATAGTAAAAAACATAATGAATATTTCCTGAAGGCGTCATTAAAATGGTATTGATGGCTCTATAGATATAGTTAAGTTTGCCGCATTATGTAAATTCCATAGATTCTTGAATTTAAAAGAGCTTTAATGGTTATAATTAGCACTTTAATCTTGTGATATTATCTGAGGTTTTTAATAAACTGATGTGGTTTTGTTCTAGTTTAGAAACATTTGTTTATGGCTTTTTTTTCTTTTGGAGTAGCTGACTTTTTTTATTTACTTTTTTATGATAACAGACATTGAGAGGATTGATAGTCTTGCATTAATCTTGGCCTCTGGATAAAAGCATTCAAATTTAGCATGCCAGAATCAAGAATAAAAGTAATTTTATTGTAAACCTTTTTGCATTTTGAAGAAATCTTTTGAAGTGCACGTCATTTATTACCTCACACCCTCTCTTTCATTCGTGTAGATGTTCTCACATCAGTTTCATTCTGGGGGCAAATTATGTCAAAAATATTTCTCCACATGCTGATGCTTATCAGAGGCTTTGAGTGATAAAACTTATTGACTGTAGCTGCTGATTAAATATGGTGACAGCTAGAGGCAGAGGAAGAAGGTGTGTGCGTGTCTACACAAGTGCATATATGCGTATGTGTGTCTACATAATGATTCGATTCCTACCAAGGGCAGAATATAACGTATTCACCAATGACAATCCGAGACGTGCGGTACCCCCTAAGCATTTAACGGATTTGCACTGGGGATTTTAAATTATCCATTGTAATCATAATAGATGAAAAAACTCCTTCGATTCAGCGAACAAAAGAAATGTGTTCGGAGAGGGGACAAGGCCTCAGCCGCACGTTTGCTAATGAGGATAAACAGTAGGGAAAAATCTCTCCGCTGATGGGGCTTTAATTGTTTTGCGTCCCCCCCCCCATTCTGTAGAGTTTCTCTGTCTGTTTTTATCTTCCCTCAAAAGTCCTCATGCTTCATGTCACTCTTGCAGAGTGCATCTAGTGGATGAATGATTACATTTAACACCCCAGAAAGACAAGAGGGGGATGAAGGGGGAGAGAAAAAAAAAAAAGCAAGGAGGCAAAGGGGACAAAAAGCAACCAGGCTTGCCAGCAGATATTTATATATTTCAGATGTACCCTGAATCAAGACAGTCAGATCCCCATTGATTAAAGAAGTGGAAATATTCTAACAATCAGGCTTTATGCTCAGCACAAGTGCCTGCAGGAGACAGAGGGGCTTACAGGGAGGATGAAGGGTACTTAGACCGATATTAGGCTACTATAGATGTATTCCTGTCCTCAACAAAACATAACAACATGGGCAAGCATAAAAAGACAAGTGGAAGGGATATTAGTCACAGATTTTGTGCTTAGCGCTTAGAAGATGAAAGTTTTGCTTGTAAATGCCTTGGTGTTTAGCAGAAGAGTCATGCTCCTACTAAGAAGGCTACATCACTGTCCAGTGTCTTATGGTTTTCTCTCTATTTTTTTCTTGAGGTTTTAAGGAGGATTGGATTGATTTGGGCTGTTTTCTGAGAAGAACCAGAGCAGGTTTCTGATTTATTGTTTTTATCAAGCGTTTTTGTCCTCCATCTTAGTTGAAGCTGGACTGCTTGTCCTTTGACAATTTCGTAGCTTTATCTCTTTCATTCCACTAACTGATACTCAGGCCTATGGTGTTATACAGCTCTGACCCTGAAGAAAATATCCCTGCACTCAGACACCATGTGTGGAAGGGGTTTCACGCTCTCACCCTCCTAAACCACAAGGTTAACAGCCTCGCTTCTTGAGTTTTACTGTAACACATCCTTACTCATTGTGGCCCTTTACTCATATATCACTCAGTCAATGCACAAAGCCAAACAGCTGTAAAATTGACAGTTATTTCACAAAGTGGTCTGAGCAGTTTGTTTTCTGTCAGAAAATAGTATTTTTCTTTTTCTATCCATTTGATTGTTGTAAAAAATGACATAAAACAACAATCGCAAAAACATTAAGCTTCTGTAATTTACTATGTATTTAAAAAAGAAAAAAAAGAAAAAAGTAATTGCAACCTTTCTGACAATTCTGATTTTTTTTCTCACAATTCTAAGTTTATACCTCACAGTTCTTAAACAAAACTCAGAACTGGGACATGTAAAGCCAAAATTGTGAGATAAAATATCACAATTACTTTTTTTATTTTTCTGTTCCTTGGCAGAATTAACCATATGTGACCCTGGACCACAAAACCAGTAATAAGGTTCATTTTTTTAAATTGAAAGCTGAACAAATAAGCTTTCCATTGATGTATGGTTTGTTAGGATAGGACATTATTTGGCTGAGATACAACTATTTGAAAATCTAGAATCTGAGGGTGCAAAAATAATCTAAATATTGAGAAAATATTTGTTGTTCAAATGAAGTCCTTTGCTATGCATATTACTAATCAAGAATTAAGTTTTGATATATATATGGTAGGAAATTTACTAAATATCTTCATGGAACATGATCTTTACTTAAGGTCCTAATGATTTTTGGCATAAAAGAAAAATCAACAATTTTGACCCATACAGTGTATTGTTGGCTGTTGCTACAAATACTGTATACCTGTGCGACTTATGACTGGTTTTGTGGTCCAGGGTCACATATAGGATTGTACTTGAGGATTTGATATTGATTGCTAAACTGTAATTTTATTTTTAATATTATTTTTCATTGTCTTGTATTTTCAGTTTGTTTCAGAGGTGGTAAGTCTTACTGAATCTTGAAAAAACAAACAAGCATTTTTGTTTTTTCGCTGGCCTGTGTCTCTCGTTTTTCAACACATTATTCGTACCCTTAGACCTGTTTTTTCAATGTAATTTAACATGAAGGAACAAGCAGTTGTATTTGCACTTTGAACTATGCATGTCTGTACCACATCCTACAGTCTCATGTACAGAGATGAACTGCATAGCTGAACTATAATTTGAATTGGTTCTCACTCTTCCTGCCGGCGTAGCAACTGCTTCTCAGAGCAGAAGTGCACAGTGGTCTGCGCACAGTCATGCTGTAATATTTACCCACCCCTAGAGTGCTCGGTTATAGAGTGTATGTCCGCGCTGTGGAACGAGCCGGGCGAGCAGATATCTCAAATGTGCACAAGCAAATGAATCAGGTGATAATCCTGCCTGACATTCCCACCATCAGCCTTGGTTATGTTTGATCAGAGCCCTGCAGCCTGGAGAGATCTGGAATGAAACATCAGCTCTTAGGCTATTGATGGCTGTTGAGATACCTGCATGGGAATGTCATGGAGTGCACATGTGTGGTTGCGCATATTTTATTGATGTGTTCTTTGAGGCATTTCCTCTGGTATGTTGCTCTGTGAATTGTCAGAATGTGTTTAAGTGTGGTTTTAGTAACTTGTGCTCTTTTGCATGCTTTGGGGATCTTTTTTTTTAACCTATTCTAATTTATAAAATATGCGCAATTTGTGGCGTGAATCATATTTCCCTTTAATTTTGACTATTTTTATCATTTGTTCTATCTGGTTCGATCACAAATTTAATTTCACCCACATTTATGTATTTGGCAGATGCTTTAAGTATCCAAGGTATGCATGTACAAGTTCATGTGTTCAATGGGAATTGAACCCATGCTCTGTGTTGCTAACACTAGGTTCAGTTCAGTTCACTGGGGTGCATCAAAATTCAGAAAACTGCTTTAACACCAATCAAATGAGCCAAACTTTTGTCCGATACCCTTTTTCCCTTCCCGATACCGATTCCGATACCTAGGCTCAGGGTATCGGCCGATACCGAGTACTGATCCGATACCTGGATGTGTATCAGGTTATACAGCTGTATGTACTAGCCATATGAATTGATACAGTTATTTTATGGTGTGCTTCGCCATAGATAGATAGATAGATAGATAGATAATCTGGTAAGTAATTTTAACTGAATTTAGGACCGGTGGTGGTGCTTTTTTGGTCATTCAGTGTTTCTGTAAAAATGGGGAAAAACTATCAATAATACTAATAAGATAATAATAATCATACTATGAATTCTGCTAAGAACAATATAAAACGCACTAAGGATTAACGAGCTGCTGGATTCATGAATATTAATCAGGTTGTCTGCATTGGCTCAAACTTATTTGCTGAAATCAAAACAGGGACGATAGGTGAGCGCCGGCCAATGAGATTGTCGTTTTGACAGGAAAATACAACAAAGAATAACGTTTACATACCATGCAGAATTGACGCGCTACACGTAAGACTCTCTCTCTCTCGCTCCCTCTCCCTCTCTCTCTCTCTCTCTCTCTCTGCGTGCGAGGAAAAAAGCAAAGCGACGGCGAGTCGTGCGCTTCACACTAGAGCTTACATCAAATACAGGTGCGCTGCGCCTTCATTCAGATCATCTGAAAAATAGATCGCTTGACGGAGAGAGCAACTCTGAAGCGCTCAGAGTGTGACAATATATCTGTGCTAAACTTATACATAGCCTCCCAGTAAAATCTGATCATTTATTAGCCAGTGGCTAATATTAGACATCAATTAGTCGCCCAGGGTGAAGATTTAGTCGCATATGCGAGTGATTTAACTTACTGGCAATGTGCCAGCACGTTTGTATTTCTTCTTCGCTGCTCTAAATAGTGGTTGCTTGTGTGGCAACACAGCACAACTTCCTGTGTTTGCATTCTGAGCAGCGAAGAAGAATTGATTTCCGATTTGCAGCGTTAAGCAAAGCTAGCGCGCATAACTATAGGTCTTGTTTAAAAGTGGTATCGGATCGGTACATGAGTTCAAGTACTCGCCGATACCGATGCCAGAATTTTTTGTGGTATCGGTGGAATTTCCGATACTAGTATCGGAATCGGAACAACCCTACTTTTGTCTTTTCATGGCAAAACACGAGCATAAATATTTTTGATAGTCTTTGAATTCAGCAAGTCTTACCTTGTGGTTAACGATCAATCCTTTTTCTGTTTGTTCTCTGTTGAAGTATTGTGATTGCTAACCCTGTCCTCTATGCCGAATTTCCTCCAGAAGAACAAGAAAGATGTTCCGTTACCGAATGTTCAATTGGTTCAGTGCTATCAAATTAGACACAGTGAGGAACCAGTTTTCAAACCGTACAACACGTTCCCACTTTCAGCCACTCAGTTTAGAAACTAATTCCTGCCATGTGTTTTACTTGCGAACGTGACACATACTTCAATTAGCACCCTTCACATGCTCTCACCAGCACATTATAATGGGCGGTATGAAGACTAGCATAACACTCACGGGCTCAGCGTTTTCTATTTTACAGTTATTAGCAGAAGGTTAACTCAGAGCACAACTGCCTCTTCTTTAAAGCAAATGAAATCTGTGCGGTTTTAGCCGGACGCTGACCCCTATTAGGAGAGCCTCCAAAGAATGGTGGCTTTCCTGACTATCTGTGTGGGGTCATGCCGTATGTGTGTGTTTTTCTCAATGAGCTCTTTAACCCGCTCTCTAAGCCGCCACTCTTGTGTAGAGAGTGTTTAATATACTAGGTCAAGTGATCGAGTCAGTATCACCATTGGCTCCGTTCCACTTTGTGTAGTAAAGTCATTTCAACTCATTTCGTATTTCGTATTTCGTATTTAACGCTTCAAGGACCCGTGGCTGCCTGTCAGGCCATTGTTTGCTGCTGAAGCTCTTGATCAAAAACATGCCGTTTTTGTGCATTCAAAAGCAAAGTTCGGAAACAGCGCAGCGAGCAGGGAATAGAGAGCGTCTCGCAGGTGAAAATGACTACACACAGAGCCGTGTTGCGATACGTTGCCGCATGAACACGCTGCTCCACGATGATGGAGTAATCCATTTCCCCAGCAGCTCTCCTGATGCCATAAACACAGGCACTAGGCGGACATGTCATTCCTCATTCTAGGCAAGGACATGCAGTTTGGGAAAACGCTGGAGATTTGTAACGCTTTAGCGCTCTGTGTTTTTCCTTTTTCTTATTTTACACCGCCTCTGTTTATATTGCGGATTTATTTAAAACATTTTCTTTTGAGATGAAGTTCATTGATGTGTCAGGTTGCGTTTGATATCACACATTTGTATGCTCCGGGTATGTTTGTAAACCGATGCATAAGAACAGAGAGGAATTTTAATAGAAATACCATCTGTTTAGATTCTGACAGCTTCTTGAGACTGAACCAAAACCTGTTCGTCAGGTTTTACCACTGCTGTAATCTGCAGCGTTTCGCATGCACGTACAGTACTACTCGAGGATATATAACGAATGTTTTGCAAGCAGATAACTGCTTCCTGTGTGCCGTCCTCAAACTTGTTGACTGTTATTCTACATCATTTGAGCACATTCCCCCCTACAAAGATAAAAGCTCTGATTGTTGCTCTCTGCTGAGATTGTATTCAAACACTTCAGTGTTACGTAAAATCACAAAGTGCCGTAGTGCATCTAGATTTACTGTTTTGCTAACAGCACCTCTTGTTTGCATTCTCTGCTCTGTGATATCTCTGTGAGCACAGCATAGCATTTTAATTCAGAGTGAATGGTATTGATCTGTAAAGGAGGTGATATTCATCATGTAAGAATATTATTCAGTCTAAATTTGGCGTGGTAGATGGTAACGTTAATAGCAAAATCTATAGCCTTTCATCTGCCGCTGTAGGCTGTGAGGAGTGTGTCAGAGAAGATTTTTGTCGAAAAAAGATTCTTTGAGAGAGTCTAAAAAGGCCAGCGTCTAGCAGAAAACCAATTCTAGACCACCCACCGTCTTTGAATCGGGAACATTTTAAGTGTGCAAATACTTCGCCCTTAATTAGAGCAAAAACTTTGCATCTGTCCTTTGAAGAGGGTTCAAGAAGCTTCCTTGCTCTTGGCAGCCACTGCTGATTCCAGTGCCTCCTACCACGCAGCCAAAATGACCATCCCTACTTTATTTTTGCTCTGAAATAAGAGACATTCAGAATGAATATCAACAGTCAGTCCAGATTTATAGTGCTAAATATGGTTCCACTGACACACAGTTCGATTAAACCGAAGTAACAACTGTATTTTATAAACAAATTGACACTTAACCACATTTAAACACAAAAGCTGTATATGGATCGTATCTCTCTGAATGTAAATTATTTATCCAGCTTGTCTGCTCCTATATCTTCTTTCAAATATTTTAATCAGTATGTTTATCTGTTTTAAGTAGTTTAACTTGCATATATATGTATTTATTTATTTACCCGAAAATTTGCCTTAGATGCTGACATGACAATGCCTAAATAAATACATAAATCATACATAGAATGCAAAAGGGCTTGCCGTACGTTATTTGTTCATACAGCAATGACTCAAATAAAATGTAAGCTGTTGTATGAACAAAACAGTTTGAGTGTCTCCTGTTAGTAAATATGGTTGTCAGTCCCAAACATTGACTGTTTGAATGAAGCTGAAGTTGAAAATGCTAGCAGTGTAGCTGAAATAGCTTTTGCTGCCTTGCAGAAATCAGAAAATTGTGCCTTCCCCTAGTGAGCTTCTCTACTTTTGTATTTGTTTATTTTTTCTTTTACTATATATTTAGAGCACTGTTGCTTAATTCTCTTAAGTAATTACACCGCAGTGGGTGTAGTTTGCTAGAGTGCTTGTGCAAAGGGAGGTGAGAAGGAGCACTGATTTTCTGCCAAGATTTCTGAACAGCTTGCAGTTGAACCCCTCCGTTCTTTTTCTTTCCATTCGAGTCTATCAGGCCATTGACAGTAGCATCACTTTACGTAATTCCCTGTTTTGAAAAGCTTTTGCACGTTGAGAGATTTCTGTGTCTCTAGCTCAGGATGGCCAAGAAGCCTTGCTGGCATTTTGCAGCCATCTTGGTCCACAATGGCTTCATGCCATTGATTCAGCTGTGGTTTTATCACACTGCCACACAACACGCAGCGCAGACCAGATGTGCACTAGTTACTGCATGCTACCGCTATGGGACTTAACTCTGAGTTTATCACTGCATACCAACCCCTTAGTGCTGACTGCTGCTTGCTTGAGAAGTTGTGTTATTTTTTCACTAAAACCAAGTCCATGGCACAGACGAGATGAAACACAATCAATTGACTGGGTTCAATTTGAATTTAAAAGGCATTCTGAATGATGCACAACTATGCTGATGTCATCTTTAACAGCGAGTTTGTATCAAGCAGTGTGTAGCGCTTTGATAGAAAAGATCAAAATTTCATAAATATTTTGTGTCTTCATTTTTTGACATTTCATGCCTCTCATAATGAAAGACCCTTCTCTTATTGGTGACCTATTGGAGTTGCTGTTAATTTCAGGCGTCCCTTGTTCTCCTCTTTTGGTGCACACCTCCCATTACAGACCAGTCAGCCTCAGGCATTAGAGCGCACACCAACAGGGAGCATTAACTGTAAATAAACAGGGCAGCCGCCTCCCCAATAGGATGCTACCACCCTGATAACAGACCCCTCTTAGCAGCACTGTTGACCTTCTCTTCGCCACAGGCTCACCAAGGACCCTTCAGCTTCTTCTGTCTTTATCTCCCAAGTCTCCACAGGAAAGATTATTCTTATTGCCAGGCCAGGGATATAGAGCAGGAACTAGAAGAAGAGATAACAAAAGAGAGCTAGGGAGTGTGTTAGGGAAAGATGAAAACAAAAAGACAAAAGCCTGAAGAAACAGCCGACAGGAACAGAAAAGAACCTGGACTGTTGTCCTGCTGGCAAAGCGTATTTTGTCCTTTGTAGGACTTCATATAATTAACTCGTAAAGAGATAGCATGAAATTTGAAGTGACTTCTGTTTACCCACTAAGGACTCAAACCGTACAGCTAACAAAATGATAAGGCATGGAATGAAAGGGAAGGAGAACAAAGCGGTACATAATCTAAATCTGGATTTAAAGGGGTAACAACGTTAACCCCGCATTCTTCACAATGAGATGAAGAGGGAAGACCACAGTTGACGGCGGTGAGTGGCTCTTTTAAGAGAGTGCCTCCAGGAGTCTGGGGCTTCAGAAAAGCCGGCATGTTTCATGGCTGAGATCGATGGTACAATTTAGTACATTTCACAGTGAATGCCTCCCCGTGACCTGCCGACTGTTATGAAATGAACACACTTGCTTTGGGCCCTTTTTTATTCGAGCAATACCGATACAAGGGCAGCAAGAAAATTTGAACCTTTTCAGATTCATTGGCCCCTTTATCACTGCTGCCAAGCGTGTGGGCTGCAAAGCACAGATGCAGACGCTCTGTATTTTGTGCCGCTGAGGGTTCCGCATATCCATGCTAAAAGATAGATGTCAAGCAATTACTACTCTTGCATTTATTTCCTGCCCCATTTTTGATAAAATGCTAATGCGTGTGATTATTTTACTATTTAGTCCCATTTTAATGACAGTCTAGTGATTTGGGTGACATTGTGTAATTGATGTCATTAATTAGCATCTAGAGGCCGCTTAGCTTAAAACCCACTTTCATGCGCAGCACGGCCTTCCTCGTGGGACTCCCGGAACGGTGATGGAAATAGCGCTAGCATTGTGAAGAATGCTAGTTTGAAGGCTTTTGCAGTTTTGACACCTGTTACAGACGTTCTGAGAGTTAGAGGTCATGGCTCTATTCTTGTCCTGATTTAACGATAAAGATGTGAAAAAGTTTAGCAGAGATGGAGAGAGAGAAAAAGAGGGACACAGAGAGAGAGAGAGATTGATGTTGCCTCAGTGACACCTTGCCTTTAGACAGAGAGCAGGAAAAACTGCATGAAGTGAGTTTGGCTGGAGGTCTTGAGCCAGATACCTTTCTTGGGGTTTGAATCAATTCCAGCTTTATCAGTTGTCCGTGTCCAGGTATTCTCACCCGTGGGAGAGGCTGATGTGTTTTCCAATAATGAAAAGGAGCACATGGCAAAAACACATTTAAGAGGTGGCCAGTCTCCAGAGTCGCTTCTAATTTCCAATGCAGTTTGTAACAGAAGAAAAAAAAAAAAACTCGTAGAAAGGTTGAAAGATATCTGTGTCCAATGCTGTTATCAGTACCTGGGATGCTCTAGACTCACTGCATTACCGCATTTCTCAATAGTAATTAGAGTATGGCTAGTCAATAGATACCAGATAGTACTTGTCCTTGTTGTTCAAATTGATGTGTTTATTCCTATTATATGTTGTTTTATAATCCGCTATTTTGCATAACATGGTGACTTAATCTAAGATGCAGTATATGAGTACTATCATACTATGTTTTACCATGTATATTTGAATTAAATAATCTGTAGGTGTATTTACAATGATTTAAACTTCCCTCCTCCATTGCTGGCTTATTCTCCTCTGATGTTCCCTTTTCAGTCTCTCAGTTCCTCCCTGTATGGTCCTGTTTTCCGGTCGTGGGTTGTTAGGCAGCTGTGAACTGCAGAGTGTCCCATTGTTCTGGATGAGCAGGAGGACTGCTCTAACTGACCAGGCTTGTACCTCTGTAATGGGATTAGCCAAGCCATGTTCCTATTGTATGCCAACGTCTGACACATCTGCCCCCCATTCTGTTTCTCTCCTTTTTCTGATTCTTTCTCTTTCTCATTCTCTTTTCAGTACTGCATAGCTTCTCATTTTTCTGTTTATTCTTTTTCACATGCAGAAACAAAACAATCTGTAGTGTATTTCAAAGAGAAATTTCCATGAAGTCATTATGAACAACTCTAGAAAATCATGATAATTTTTTACACTTTGGTAGATTCTACACTATATGAGGTGTTGAAAGTTAGTCATAGAAACCAAAGAATATAAGAGTGGCAAATCAGTTGAGAACCAATGGAGGCCAAGTGTATGTTTTAGAAATAAGTGTCTGAATTGAACAGCTGGAAGGAAGGAACAGTGCGAGGTAGCTGAGTGGAGACCACCCACATGCTTCTCCAGACAGCAAACACATTACATTAATACGGATTCTCCATTTGCTTTTCTCTTCTACATCTATAACAAGGTTAACCACATGAGAAACGCACACACACACACACACACACACACGCTCAAACTCAAACACACAAGCCACCAGATAAGATGATTCAACCTCCCACTCTTTTCTCTATATGGAATGTTTATTTCAGTTTGCTGATAACAGTGGGAATTAACTCCCTATAAATGAGAAAGTGTCTCTCCTCCCAGCAGCTCGGCGGTGTCGTTCTGCTGAGAGCAAACAGGCTATAAAAACAACACTGCCTCTATTCCCATTGAACTCCATAGAGTTTTCCTCTGAGCTGAGCTTGTTGCATTATTTGCTAAAAAACCCAATTTGTTAAATCCTAAGCACTGCATTGTAGAAGTCTCTTATGATGGAGTATGTAGATGAAATTCTCAAGACAGTTGAAACATAGGAGAATTTGCTTGCATTATCTTTTTCCCACTCTTTTTTTCTCTCTTTTCCACTCTGTCCTTTTACACACATTTATACACACACACACACACACACACACACACACAAATGCTACGTTAAAATACAGTCATTGATTTTTCCTCCCCTGGTTATACATTGAATTATCTGTGTTGTCAGTGAACTGTCGTCCAAAATGGCGTTCGTCCTCCACGCTGTGATGGCCAGACCTCTCCTCTGCCATAGTATTTATGCTTGTTTAGGACTGGCCGAAGCGTTGTAGATTACAGCTCATCATGGTCTGACTCTGGAGTCAGGCACCATAAAATTAAAACTCAAATCAATGGTGTATCATATCCTCTACCATCAAGCTGAGCAGAGACTTGTTGCCCTGAAGCCCTGAAGAGTATTTTTTTTTTCTTCTCGGAAATATAAGGCTGGGAGACATTATATACCAAATGAAGATTGAAGGAAAATGAATCTGATGTTTGCTGCTAAATCAGCATTTGTGTGTGTGCCTGTGTTGATATTAAAATTGTGTGTATCAAGAAAGTTGCAAGCATGATCAAGAGAACTAATGAAAGTTACCCAGCAATGCATTTTAAGAGGGAAACTGCAGTGGATCTGTCAGCACCATGGACAGCGGCTTCATTCTGCCGTCTATGGAGCTGTCTTAGGTGCTGAAAAGTCAGTTTCTGAAAGAAAGGCCGTTTGATCTGCTATTTAGTTTCAGAGGGTTTGTGTGTGCTTTGGTATGTCTGTACACGCACTCACTTTCAAACCTCAGAGAAAGTACACCTGTACTTGTGAGCATAATTTTGGGAGGTTGGGAGTTGTTGGGGGCCTGTCCCCCCTTGAATTGAATTACTCCCCCTCCCCTCCCCCCACCTCAAATCATGTGTTTGAAGGTCTTGTTTATTTATTTAGAGGTTGTTATGTTTGCACAAAACAGTCAAGGCAACTTTTTAAGTAATTGTGAAAGTAGATTACAGTTTACTTGCAAAAAGTTTTGTTTTCCTACATACATACGTACATACATACATACCTACCTACATGCATATATACAGGGCCAAAAATTAACACTCGCCAAGCGCCAAATGCGAGTAAAAATCAGTGTAGGCGAGTACATGTAACAGTGTAAGACGCCAGTCGGTGGGTAAAACTTTTACGAAATATAACAATGCAATGTAGAGAGATCAACAGCCAGTTTTTAAAGAGATTCGCTGTTTCTGACATCATAAGCGACAGGAGCGAATCAAATAATAGGATACAGGCTGACAAGGTCAGTGTGATGGCCAGCTTTTCCCTAGACACGGTTCTAATAACTTTTACCTGAGAAGATATTGCTGCTTCATTTCAGAAGATTAACTTTTCCCATCTTTATTCTTCATAACCCGAGAATTTGGCGACACATAGGCCTATCTGGGCTTTTACGCCACAGAAACGGTGCAGTGAAGAATGTCCGGCTGTACACATACACCGGGCCGCTTCAGACAGCGCACTAGTAGCGCTTTAACGGATGAAAACACACACAGTTATGTCAAAATATGCGGTTTTGCCGAGTTACCTTGTAAACGTAGTCTTAAATGATCGTAAAGAGTTTCAAGAAAATAGGATGTGTCAGATCCGCTTCATGTGCATCAGGTTTAAAGAGACAGCGCTGCATTTAAAGTAAAACCTGCTGAAGTCTGTCATTGATGTAAATCAAAGAACAAAAGAAAAAGAGAAATCACTGACTTATCTAGTCGCTGATTAACTTTTCTAACTTGAATAAAGATTAATCTGTATAGTTTATGCATATACAATTTATATTTTATGTGAAGATTGTTTTAAAATCACTTAATATTTCAGAGCCTATTAAATGTTAAAAATAATGGCTTTCAATTATACTGTAAATGTTGAATGGCTATAATTAATAGGGAAAATTGAGGGAAAATGCATCTAATAGAGACACCAGTAGCAGTATTGGTATCAATACTTCATTAATAATACTAAAAAAGATGCCATTAAAAGCATATTTAAAATATACTATCTTTGCTGTTTCTACATTAATTTGGAGGTTCAATGTGAAATTTTGACAATATAAATATGCAATTAATTATGATTAATTACAAAAAAAATTGATTTTATTTTTTAATTGATTAACATATACATATATCTAATTTGTTGAGATAGTGAATTGGTAGGTTTTTGTTAAATGTGAGCCAAAATCATCGCAATTAAAAGAACCAAACTACTTCAGTCTGTGTGCATTGAATTTATTTAATACACGAGTTTCACAATTTGAGTTGAATTACTGAAATGAACTTTTCCACGACATTCTAATTTATTGAGAAGCACCTGTATATACACTTTGGGTGGCCGTGGTACATTATAAAAGTAGCCCAAAAATGCAACCCATGGCTCTGTAATTTTTCCCACTACTTTATTTTCAAAGTAACCCACTTGTGCCACTACCCTGGCAACACTGGTTCGCTGTACCCTCATCACGCAACGATGGATAACCTTCCGCGCTGCGATGACGGGAAGAAGTTAGGGTCAAACCTTATCAAACGATTAATTTGCGTTAAAAAAATATTAACACATTAAAATTTTCAGATTAATCGCATGCATTAACGTGTTAACGTTGACACCCCTTATATATATTTATTTATTTATGATGAGTGATGACTGATCAGCTGATAAGTGGACAGTCATAATCTCTTTTTACAAATACAAGCACATAATTTTTTTTATCCAAGTTTTGGCATTTCTTACTTTTTTTCTTCTACTAATTGTAGTTTGTATTACAATCACATGAAAACTATGAGAAATCTCATCTCCTCCAATTAAACTCTCGCAATTAAGACCAAATCGCTAGATCACTGTTACTGCATGTCGATGGCCAATATTTGATGCTAAAAGTGGCGTAAATGGTTAATGTGCTGGAATGGATGAATGATGAATTAGCGTGCACATCTGTCTGGAACAGGTGCAGCCACCAATCTCCCATTCTCTCCTTCTCTCTCTTCCTCCTCCAGTGACTGGCTTAGCTACTGATCCTTTCTCTCTTTCTCTGTATGGTTGGCTGATGTATAAAAAATACATGTTAGAGCTGTAAAACAGATGTTATTTTTGGTTAAAAGTGTGTTTGACTTGACTCTTCTCAGTTGCTGAGAGCTGCGGTGTGGAGCCCTATCACTTCTGCTGGGAGTTCATGTCTGTCATTCACGTTAAGATATAAAGGGGAATGTGAAATGGCAATACATCTTGTTCTTAGCTGCCCTGGAGGTTTTGAACTGTAAAACTGATTAAATTCATCTAGATGCCTCATTTTAAAGTGGATGTGCAGCACAGTTCTATGGAATTCTGGTACTCAAATAATGGCATAATACCAAAAACTGACATTGCTGCAATATCATAAGCAAATTTAAGAACATTATTAATTATGAGATTAATCTCAAATTATTCTTATTCATTATTGAATTTATTGGTAGCTCTAGTTTTAGTGTTGATTTAGTATCGATGCAGAGAGACCAGGGATATCATACTAAAGCCAACATTTTTGTACCAGCCGAACCCTTATGCACACACACTTTCAGAAAATGTTGCAAAATGCATCTATTGATCCACACATAAAAGCTACATGTCATGTTTGCATTACATATGGACCTTTCCATTTCATTCAGATATGTTTATAAAGGTCACTCATTGACCTTTGCATTAGTTGTCTGATAATCTATAAAAATGCCTTTCCATCAGGAGTGTGCTACTGCTGTCATACTTGGATTTCTGCTGCAGGAGATTTGTGTTTAAAAGAAAGTGACTGTAATCAGCTAAAGTGCCAATATCCATTTCATCTGGAGAGCACTATCAATCTGTACCCAATACACTGGAAGAAAGACGCAGTGACCATTAGAACCATTGGGCAGCTGTTCAGAAAATTAACAGAAATCTATAAATTAGTTTATGAAGTTATATATTGAAGGGGAAAAAAAGTGACATGTTTTCATGCTTTATTTATAATCATCTGAACTGGCTGCTTTCTGAACTGGCTGTATCGGGAAGTTGAAACTTGAAAAGGATGAACTTCACACTTTTACAGTTTCATCCTGAGAGAATCCGTACCTGCTGGTTTTGTGGACAGGCAGAGTGAGTTTGCGATGAGTTTGGGATGTGTTGTCTCTGTTATGGCAGAAGGATAACGTTCCGCTGGGCTCCGGTTTGACGGAATGGTGGTCACTCCATCTGTCAGTAATTAGTTCTGAGCTAGCTTCCACCAGGCGATGACTTCCACACTTCTTTCCCTGAACCTAGACTGCATGAGCAGGGCAACCAGATGCATCCCCCCCTCCTTCCCTCCTTCCTTCATTTCGTCCAGCCTTATGAGTTGACTCTTTATTCTCATTTCCATAGAATGGGGCTCCCGGACTAGTACCTGTTAGAGGTCTGCGCATGACTGTTTTTTTTTTAGTCCCGCTCTCGCAAGGTTTTATTCCGCATCCACCCGCTCCCACGATATATTCACTCTTTGTTCACCCGCTGTCCGCTTAGAATAATTTTCTTCCCGAACCGACCGTTCCCGCTAAATATAGATCTCGTTTCCAGAATCTCACATTTAAATTTCCTCTACTAAAAGAAAGAGAGATAGGCTAACAAATAAACGTATAGTCTGCACAAAATTGTATTTGTTATTTTAAGACATAAAATTCATTTAACATTTTGCTGCCAACACAGTAGGAAAAAAGTGTATTTTTATTTGTCTTGTCAGGATGCAATCCGTTTAACATTTACAACACAATAGGAAATAGCCTATTAGTTATTTTATTCGTCTTGTCAAAATACTAAAGTTTAACATTTTGCTGTTAACACAGTAGGGAAAGTGTTGCAGAGAAAAATAAATAAATTTATTAAACGACACCTGTCATTTAAAATTATAGGCTAAGCAAAATATAAACAAAACTGAGTTGAACGTTATTCAAGGACTGCGCATCCTCACTTGGCTCCATCCTTATTCTGCTCTGTCACTCATCGACAACCTGCCTGTTCTGTCACCACCAGTAGGCTACAACCTGCTCTGAGGACCGTTATGGACATGCTGCGTGCACATACCCTGCAAATGAAACGCATGACGCAGAGAGCACTGGTTCATGCATGCAGCGCGTGCATAACAGTCCTGAGTGTAGGCTGTACCGGTGGTCAATGAGAATAAATTGCAGATATGCTGTTCTGAAAGGATGTCAGGAACAGGATATTGTTAAACCGCCCGCTCCTGTTCAAATTACACCAGAGTTACTGACCGCTACCTCGTTTTATTCGGGAATTTAATCCCGTGTCGCTGGTTGGGTCCCGTGGTTCCCAAGATTCCATGTGTTCCCACTAGTCTGCTTGTTTAAGAATTACCTGCCATTTGACATTGTGCAGGATAACATGTTACCAACAAAGCACTTTTCTGGTTTGTTATTATTTATTTGTTTGAGGCAGCCATGTTGAAGCTTGTTATTCTGTGATCTGCTACCAAAGCTGTCTAGTCGTCACCTGAGCGACTGCCAAGCATCTCGGCTGACTTCCTCCATCCCACCCAGTAAGAGTGTGTGTGTGTGTGTGTGTGTGTGTGTGTGTGTCAAAATCTATGGGGAAAGAAAAGGTTAGACTGCAACACAGTATTTTATTTCCCTTAACATAAATGAAATACTGTAAACACACACAAATATCAGTAGGAGTTATAGTTCATTTTATTAGTCTACAGGGAAATCTCTCCCTGTCACTGCTCTCTGTGTGGACATATTTGTGTTTGCCAGGTTAAACTAAACAATAACACATTTTGAAATATGTGTTTCTGTATGAATATATTAAAGCATATCATAGATCTGCTGAGTAGATTCAAGGCCTGAAATTATTTTCTTTGTCTCTCCGTAGGTAACCTGGGCCGTGTTGACTACATCAGTGAATTTGAGTTTGATCTGTTCATCAGGCCTGACACGTGCAACCCACGCTTCAGAGTGTGGTTTAACTTCACAGTGGAAAACGTTCGAGAGACTCAGGTGAGCCCAGACCTGCACAGAGACTCCTTACAAAAAAATAACTCATCTAAAATGTTCCTAGAAATTTTCAGCCTTGGATAAAGATGTATCCATGTTTCAGAATGAAAACTTGCCAAGCACCACATGAAATCAGAAACTGGCTTTTAAATGAACTAGTGAATTTTTTTTTTTTTTTTTTACACTTTATTACACACTTATATTCAGTGAGGGCCTTTGACATTCACTACTATTTAAAGTTGTCTTTTTGAAAGACTTCTCTTATGCTCATCAAGACTATATTTATTTAAAATATACAGTAGATACAGTAAAATTGTGAAATAATATTGAAGTTTAAAATAACTTTTCTATGTCTTTTTCTTTTCATTCTTTCTATTTTGTTGGTGCAATCTTGCATCGTGAAACACATTGTAATGCAAGTGACTTTTGATGAAACTGTCTAGAAGTTTTAAATGCCATTTAAAGATTGAAAGGTATTTGGGGCAGTGAGGTCTGCCTGTCATTATCACATTGATGATATGCCAAAAGTTTTTCAAGTGTCACCCACAAGCTCCCAAAGGCAGACAATTAGCAGCAAAATAAATTCATCCCTTATGCTGACGTGAATCCTCAGCAGATTGGATGACTGATGCTTTAAATGACATCTCAGGCTCCTGGAAGAATCGATATCGCAAATGAATCTTAAATCATGCAGGCTTACATGAATTTAAATCACTTTTTCTGCGGAAGCGTGACACTCAAGTGCCAGTTCATGCCTGTAATCAATTTACAGAGACCTCGTGGTACATGCGTCAGGCGCACAGATTGGTTTATACACAATGTAATTTATGGATGATTGAGTCAAGTTATCTCTCAAATGAATAAATTTCTCCTTTTTTCTCACATGGTTTGAAATATCACGTGGCAAATCAACAAGTGGCAGCGTTCCCCCGAAGAAACACAATGTGCGCAAGTCAAATTGACAAACTTCACCTTGTTGTCAAGCTTCAAGTCTGTCTCTCTTTTTTTTTTTTTTTTCCCCTCTCCTGTCCTCTTAGCTTGTCACTGCGCAGACAGACAGTATCCACTTGTGAGATCAGGACATTGTCATTGGTGGAGAGAAGTGGTCACATGCCACAGTGATATGTGGGAACAGAGGGCGTGTTCCACCGGACAGGCCAGCTGGCTGGGCCGGGCTGCAGTTGTTTAGTTTTGTTAACGCCGGTCGAAGCCTCATCACGGCTGTCATTTTTGTTTAATAGCTAAAGGACGGTTTACACTAAGAAAGGAGGGGCAGGAGGAGGACACGCACGCTATCTCACCGATCTTAGATACCTACACGCAAGGATTGCACACACTGAGGACGATATGAGGAGGAACGGAGAGAGAGACGGGCTGTTATTAATAGGAAGTGCTTTACAAAGAAATATAAAGAGAGACAAAATATAACGTGCGAGAGAGAGACTAGATGAAAATGCGGGATGCTGTTGCCATCTCCTGTAGCCTGGCTCTATCAGCCCATCTCCCTGCAGTGCTGTAGTCAGCGCTAATCAAATTTTATGGGCAAGAGATGAATGGAAGCCCTAGTCCAGGAGTCTGATCGATTTTAGGGCCAGATACCACTCTGCATCCTGCGCCAACAGGATATTTGCTGCTATGGCAAAAAAGAGAAAGATCAGGAGGGGAAGAAAACACACACACACACACACACACACACACACACACACACACACACACACACACACACACACACACGCTACAGGTGGCAAAAGAGAAACATTTACACTATTAGCTTCGGAGGTGCTATGTTGATGCCGACTCCACCCTCCCCACTCTCTCCCGCTGTCACCACCTTGCCCTCTGTCTCCGTAATCTTTTCTCCATCAATCCAATTTCCGTTTAAAATGAGGACTAGTGTGAATTTAATCTACTTCAGTGGGAGGAGGTGGGGGTGGTCGGTTGGTTTAGCAGAATGGAGTTTGTTTGGTAAGGGTCGTCTGTGAGAGAGAGACAACTGCAACACATATTGCATGTGTTTTTTTAAATTTATTTATTTGTTATTTTATTATATATTTTTTTTAATTTAGAGGAGAAGGAGAATAAGAACACAAATAAGCAGAATAACAGAATAGTTAAATAAAAGTGTACTGATCTGGCCAGCCCTGCGCTAGAGAGATATCAGGCCAGACACAGAGAAGCTGACGAGTGTTTTATTCCTGCACACCCACCAACTCTCTCTTTGCTAAAGAACAGGGGAATAGGAAGCAGTGAAAGTGAGTGATACTGGAGCTGAGATGACCATTTTGAAGTAAATGTAAGCTGGTGAAACAGATTTGGTCTTCTCAATCAGCTTAGCGGCTTTGTGGAAATTGGCTGCGGCATTTTTTTTATGATGGATGGATGTCTTTTTCCTTTTCTTCTCCACCCAAAAAATCTGTTACCTTAGAACCTGGACTCCCTCCTTGTCGTTGAGCTGAGGTTAATTATTTTGCGATGGGATGGAATTTGTGGCTTCTGTTTTATCAATGACTGTGTGTGTGTGTGTGTGTGTGTGTGTGTGTGTGTGTGTGTGGTGTCGTCATGAAACCGCTTTAATGTGCATCCAAAATGTGTATTATACTGGCTCCTGTGTTGGAGAAAAATACTTTAGCAGATTTAATTGTCTTAAATCTAAGAGGATGGTCATATTTGCAGGAAAACACCTAGGTTTGGTCACATATCTAAAGATGTGATTATGATGCTATATTCAATTCATAGGCATTTTTAATCAGTGTTATTTCTCCCTCTATTTTTATACTTGATATTTTGGGAAATTTAAAGCTACTGTGATTTTGCTCTGGGCATTTTAATGTTCATATCCATGATTTATAATGTATAGTTGTGAATGATAAAGCTGGTTTTATTAATTGCTTGGATGGTTTTATGCTTGTCTATATTCAGTGTAGAACTACAAATCCTATAAACACTGTTGCTTTAAAATTTCTAATTTTCTTTGTGGCCTTTTTCGCACTTTTATTGAAAGGTACAGTAGAGAAGACAGGAAAATATTGGGAAATAAAAAGCAAGCTGGAAATGATGTAGGACTTAAGCACCAAGGCTTAACATGTTGGAACACTTCTCTTCTCTTCTCTTCTCTTCTCTTCTCTTCTCTTCTCTTCTCTTCTCTTCTCTTCTCTTCTCTTCTCTTCTCTTCTCTTCTCTTCTCTTCTCTTCTCTTCTCTTCTCTTCTCTTCTCTTCTCTTCTCTTCTCTTCTCTTCTCTTCTCTTCTCTTCCTGTTAAAAGTGAATATTTCCACATAATCATAAAAAAGGTACATTGTGAAGCAAGATGTGAACCAATATCATCAGCATGAGTGCCAAGGCTCAACATGTGGGACCATATTTTCATTTTCATTGCCTTTTAAAAGCAAAGATTCCTGATCACACCTGATCACACTAGACAAAAGGACCTTCTGAGTCATTTGTATGATGTTCCTAATTAATGTCATTAAGTATGTGTTTTTTCCCCCTCCATGCTCTGTACGAGAGTCAAAGACTGCTATTAGCTCATCAGAGTGACGGCAGTGCAGTGTAAACATTTTGACGTCTTGTATCTGCACAGAGAAAGGAGAGATGGAGATGGGAGTAGAGATCCTGGCCCATCCGTGAGTGCTGTAATGGATGAGATGCATATTGATTTTTCTGCTGGAGTGGAGGGAGACTGGGTGGAGCAGGTGTGTGCTTGTATTAACAGTAGCATTATCGTATGTTTGTGCATCAGCATCAATGTGTGTCTATGTGAGTGTGTGAATGTGATGGTCTCTGTGTGTGTGTGTGTGTGTGTGTGTGTGTGTGTGTGTGTGTGAGTGAGAGAGATTTGCGGGAATGGGCGTGTGCTGAGTGATCTTGGCTGTGTTTTCTGGGAAGGCTGCTGGAGGTTGTGCTGTGTAATATCAGCTCTTTGGCACAGCCCGGCCTCTGCATCTGACTCTGTAAACCTGCATAATGGACTCTTATCACACACACACACACACACACACACACACACACACTCATGCAATACTTTGTGTTCGTACAGGGACATTTAACCCTTCTGGTGTCCTTCAGACTGGACTGAGGGACATGATGGGAGGGGTAATGAATGTCTGCAGCGCTGTCTCTAGAGGACTGGTGCTAGATCTGTGTGGCCAAGGGCGGTGCCATTCGTGTATCCTTGTGTAAGTGTGTATGCGGACATGTGTATCTGATGTTGAAGTGTAGGATTAGAGGGCAATCGATGCAGTCTCCTGACATATGCAAATATGAGAGCATAAAACAGGTCGCATCTAGGAGTAGGTGGAATGACCAAAATGGAAAAAAATGTCATTATTTCGTATCACAAATGTTTGATGCAACTAAAAGATAATATTTTTTTTGTTGTTGTTGCTGTAGCATTCAGCCATTTTCAATTAACATTATTTGAATGGATTTGCCAACTGGAAATAGCATTACAAGACAGGTACAAAGAAAGGAAAATAGTAAATAATAGATTGTAAAATGATTCTAATAGATTTCATAGAGGTTATGTTTGTGTCTTCCAAATCATAAAACCCACTCACTCACTATGAAAGACATTACATCGCAGAAGTTAAATGTGTTGCATGCTGTCTTTAACAACTCTACAATAAAGACAGCAAAACAACAAACCAAAAAGAACATTATTTCAACTCACGTTTGTTCTGTTCACTTTCCTCTAGAGTCTTTCTGTGTATTGGCTGGTATTTTCTTCCAGTCTGTGTGTGGAAATGCTTTTAAGTCATTTCCCTGTCATCTCTTTGCCCACCGTTTTTGAGGTTTCTCCAGGGGGGAGGGGGGGGGGGGTGTTGTGTGGAAGGGGAGAACAGATGTCTAGGATGTGGCAGGGGTCCTGTTCAGCCCTTGGTGAGGTTGTTTGAGGATTACACCTGTAATTTAGGTAAAGTAGCCCAAGCAGCAAGACATACACCTCCTGTATTCTCATACAGGTTCTGCTGGAGCCTTCACAAACGCTATATTAAAATGTCATCTGTGATATTAGAAATAAACAGCCTTCCTTGATCCATCAGCTCTGATTTTACTTGCAGATGTTGTTTGTTTTTATTTTTATGTTATTAATTAGGGTTGTCAATTTAACATGTTGATTTAGTGGGATTAATTGTTAAATGCAACTTGTTAAAAATTAGCACAATTAATCATGCCCCCTGACCCATATGTAAATGCCATCATTTTAATAATTTTTCTACCATTGCAACAATTCAAGCTTGAAGTACTACCAGTGCATCCCCAGCTGCTGTACATGCTGGATAGAGCGCAACAGAATGGAACAGAACATAAAAATGTTGTGATGATTTTTTAAAAACTAATATTACTGTAACTACAGCTTTAAAAATATTTATCTGGCGTACAAAAAAATCCAGTTCTTATAATGTCTATTGACAGCTTTTGTCTGCCACCAAATGTTAGTGTCTTAGAACTATCTTCATTTGTGTCTTTTTTCAGCAAATATTCATGTATGCCATTTTAATTGCAATTCATTTGTTTCAGTTACAATTTGTAATCTATTGACAGCCCTGTTATTAATATGATATTTTGATTCATAACAGCAGAAAGTAGAACAGCGGTTATATTCTTTGCTCATTCAGAAAAACATTCTGATTAAGCCCCAGCTTTGTTTTGCGATCATTCCAAGCCATTGCTAATGTGGTCACACAAGCAGAGTGTTTCCTCCCAATATGGCGTGTCTATTTACAGTCTTGCTATACAAGCGGCTAATGTGGCTAATGTACTGTGATTTGGCCAGGCTGCCGGGGGATCTGCACAGGAAGCTCATTTCACAGATATATAAGCACGCTGCACAGAGCGGCTCCAGCAGCACCTCGGCACCGTGGCGATCATCCGGATGGCGGGTGCATCTGCGCTCCATACGGAGCCCAATACACTCCCTCTGCGGGAAAGACGGAGACCGTGCCATGCGCGGACCCCCTGCCAACATGAAAGCTTCAGATTGCATCTGCAGAGTCCCTCGTCCTCCTCCTCCGAAACACCAACCAGCTAGGCAGGTGGCCCATTTATATACATTAAAAGAGCCAAACATCTCACGCCTCGACTTCAGGGCTTTTTGATAAAGGCCACTGCTGTGAAGGGGAGGGAGCCCGCGGGGCCCTTTTGAGTGGCTAAAAGGCTGAATTTGGCGGCCGGGTGCTGCTGCGCTTGGCGCGGCTAGCGGGACGCGTTGTAAGGGAATGGCAGGGGCCATGCCGAGCACCGCGCATCTGCACGAACGCGCGCAGCGGCGGGCCGAGGATCATCCTTTTACAGGCCATAATGAATACAGATTGCGCAGCCGGATCGAGATGCTCAGCAATCTGCTGTGCCGAAAATGAAACAACTGCTGCTCTAATCAAATAGTCTTTTCATGCCAGCGTACTCCTTAAGTCGAGGCTAAATTCAATTCCAGAATTCTGGGGTTATAAATGTTGTAATTAGACCATTGTTTTTAAACAGGAGGGTTCTGTACAGGCTGGCTCTCTATCTCCCTCTTGCTTTGTAGTTCCTGATCTCTATCTGAGTTGTAACCCATTGTGGCCCCAATGTGCTGAATGCGAAAGCTTAGGCAATAGACTCTTTGGGGCCCTTCAGAACCCTTCTGCCCAAGTCAGATTCATTATGCTGACTAGCATTCAGGGAGTCTGCAGTTTATTAAACAAAAAGGAGCTGGTGAGCAGCGGCGCACTGATGCTTTGTTGCAGCTTTTGTTTCTGTTTGTGCACTTAATTCAATCAGCTCCGTGCCCCCCTCTAACCACGCTGTTTGTTCTTCGCCGTTAATTACTGCCTAAATTGTTCTCTTGATGTTATATCTGTGTTTATTTACAATGGGGGGCTACAGAAGTGCCTTATATAGAAAGGTGTGCAGCTGTTATTTTCTGGCTTTAGCCCTCTACTCTCTACCTACCAATAAGAAACCCTGCAGACAAAGCAAATGATCGCTACATTGGAGCCTCCTAAAGTTGTTTGTGTTTAGACTTTAACTAAGGGGCATTGCTTTGCTTCCCTGAAATGTTTAGATACTCATTTTTATTCACACTTGATTGTTTATGTTATAGTTTTTTTCCCCCATGCAATTATATATATATATATATATATACACACACACACACACACACATACATATATATATATATATATATATATATATATATATATATATATATACACACACACACACACACACACATATATATATATATATATATATATATATATATATATATATATATATACAGTGGTGTGAAAAAGTGTTGGCCCCCTTCCTGATTTTTTTTTTTTTTTTTTTTTTGCATGTTTGTCACTTTTAATGTTTCAGGTCATCAAACAAATTTCAATATTAATCAAAGATAACACAAGTAAATACAACATGCAGTTTTTAAATGAAGTTTTTTTATTATGAAGGGAAAACGAAATCCAAACCCACATGGCTCTGTGTGAAAAAGTGCTTGCCCCCTAAACCTAATAACTGGTTGTGCCACCCTTTGCAGCAACAACTGCAATCAAGCGTTTGCGATAACTGGCAATGAGTCTTTCACTTCGCTGTGGAGGAATTTTGGCCCACTCTTCTTTGCAGAATTGTTTTAATTCAGCCACATTGGAGGGTTTTTTCGAGAATGAATGGACTGTTTAAGGTCATGCCACAGCATTTCAATTGGATTTAAGTCCAGACTTTGATTTGGCCACTCCAAAACCTTCATTTTGTTTTTCTTGAGACATTCAGAGGTGGACTTGCTGCTGTGTTTGGAATCATTGTCCTGCTGCATAACCCAAGTACACTTGAGCTTGAAGTCACAAACTGATGGCCGGACATTCTCCTTCAGGATTTTCTGATAGAGAGCAGAATTCATGGTTCCATCAATTATGGCAAGTCATCCAGGTTCTGAAGCTGCAAAGCAGCCTCAGACCATCACACTACCACCACCATGTTTGACTGTTGGTATGATGTTCTTTTTATGAAATGCTGTGTTGGATTTACGCCAGATGTAACGGGACACACACCTTCCAAAAAGTTCAACTTTTGACACATCAGTCCAGAGAATATTTGCTCAAAAGTCTTGGGGATAATCAAGATATTTTTTGGCAAATGTGAGACGAGCCTTTGTGTTCTTTTTGGTCAGCAATGGCTTTTGCCTTGGAACTCTCCTATGGATGCTGTTTTTGCCCAGTCTCTTTCTTATTGTTGAATCATGAACACTGACCTTAATTGAGGCAAGTGAGGCCTGCCGTTCTTTTAGATTTTATTCTGGGTTCTTTTATGACCTTCTGGATGAGTCGTCTTTGTGCTCTTGGAGTAGGCCGGCCACTCCTGGGAAGGTTCACCACTGTTCCAAGTTTTCTCTTTTTGCGGATAATGGTTCTGACCATGGTTTGCTGGAGTCCCAAAGCCTTAGAAATGGCTTTATAACCCTTTCCACACTGATACATGTAAACTATTTTGTATCTCATCTGTTTATGAATTTCTTAAGATCGCGGAATGATGTGTTGCTCTTTTAAACATGCTTCACTTTATCAGACAGGTTCTATTTAAGTGATTTCTTGATTCAACAGGTCTAGCAGTAATCAGGCCTGGGTTTGGCTAGTGAAATTTAACTCAGCTTTCTAAAATAATGTGGTTAATCACAGTTCTTTCATGATTTAACAGGAGGGGGCAAGCACTTTGTGGCTTGGGGTTTGGATTTTGTTTTCCCTTCATAATAAAAAACCTCATTTAAAAACTGTATGTTGTGTTTACTTGTGTTATCTTTGATTAATATTTAAATTTGTTTGATGGTCTGAAACATTAAAGTGTGACAAACATGCAAAAAAAAAAAAAAATCACACCACTGTGTGTGTGTGTGTATATATGTATATGATGTATATATGTATAAAATATTATATGTCAATATTTTTTTAACTCAAATTAATCGTTTTTATAAGGTTTGTTCCCAACTTCTTCCCGTCATCACAGTCCATGACTGTGATTAATGCGATTTAAATTTTTTTAATCGATTGACAGCACTAATATACAGTATATACATATACATGTGTGTATGTGAGTGTATATATATGTGTGTGTGTGTGTGTGTGTGTGTGTGTGAGAGAGAGACCCTGGACCGCAAAACCAGTCATAAGTGTCAATTTTTCGAATTTATATATCATCTGAAAGCTGAATAAATACATTTGTTAGGATTGGACCATATTGGGCGGAGATACAACTATTTGAAAATCTGAGGGTGCAAAAAAATCTAAATATTAGAGTGGCCTTTTATTGTGACCAGCCTAACGCACACCTGTGCACTAATCATGCTGTCTAATCAGCATCTTAATATGCCACACCTGTGAGGTGGATGGATTATCTCTGCAAAGGAGAAGTGCTCACTAAGACAGATTTGTGAACAATATTTGAGAGAAATAGGCCTTTTGTGTACATAGAAATAGTCTTAGATCTTTGAGTTCAGCTCATGAAAAATGGGGGCAAAAACAAAAGTGTTGCATTTATAATTTTGTTCAGTGTATATATACAGCCATGGCCAAAAATATCAGCATCCTTGCAGTTCTGTCGGAAAATGCAACCCTTCTCTCAGAAAATTGTTGCAGTTGCAAATGTTTTGGTACTCGCATGTATGTATATATATATTTTTTGTTTGCATTGGAACAACACAAAAAAACAGAGAAGAAAAGTCAAATCTGATACAATTCCACACAGAACCCAAAAAATGCACTGGACAAAATTATTGGCACCCTTAACTTTAATATTTGGTAGCACCCCCTTTGGAAAAAATAACTGAAACTTCCTGTAACCTGGAATGAGTTTCTTACACCTCTCTACTGGAATTTTGGACTACTCTTCTTTTGCAAACTGCTCCAGGTCGTTCAGATTTGAAGGTTGCCTACACCCAACTGGCGTTTTGAGATCTCTCCACAGGTGTTCTATGGGATTCAGATCTGGACTCATTGCTGGCCATTTCAGAACTCTCCAGCGCTTTGTTTGTAACCATTTCTGAGTGCTTTTTGAAGTGTGTTTGGGGTAATTGTCCTGCTGGAAGACCCATGACCTCTGGTGGAGACGCAGCTTTCTGACACTGGCCACTACGTTGCGCCCCAAAATTCTTTGGTAATCATCAGATTTCATGATACCGTTCACACAGTCATGGCATCCAGTGCCAGAAGCAGCAAAGCAACCCCAAAACACCTTTGAACCTCCACCATGTTTGACTCTAGGGACTGTGTTCTTTTCTTTGAAGGCCTCATTTCTTTTTCATGATGTCCTTTACCAAAAAGCTCTACTTTTGTCTCATCTGTCCACAGTACGTTCTCCCAGAAGGATTGTGGTTTTGTCACATAAGTTTTGGCAAACTCCAGTCTTGCTTTTTATAGCCTTTGTGTCAGCAGTGGTGTCCTCCTGGGTCTCCTACCATAGCGTCCCTTTTCATTCAGATGGCGACGGATAGTGTGAGCTGACACTTGTACCCTGTGTCTGCAGATCAGTTTGAATTTGTTTGGAAGTTAATCAGGGTTTTTTATCCACCATTCGAACAATCCTTCGTTGTAATTTTTAATTAATTTTGCTCTTCCGTCCACGTCCAGAGAGGTTAGCTACAGTGCCATGGGCTGTAAACCACTTGATGATATTGCACACAGTGGACACAGGAACATTAACATCTCTGGAGATGGACTTGTAGCCTTGAGATTGTCAATTTTTTTTCCACAGTTTTTTCTCTCAAATCCACAGACAACTCTCTACACTTCTTTCGTTTCTCCATGCTCAGTGTGACACACAACACAAAGGTTGAGTCAACTTTTCTCCATTTTAACTGGTTGCAAGTGTGATTACTATATTGCCCACATCTGTTACTTGCAACAGGTGTGTCTAAAAATACAAATTACAGGAGCATCACATGCTTGAAATGCAATTATTTCTTACAATTTTGACAAGGTGCCAATAATTTTGTCCAGTCCATTTTTGAGTTCTGTGAATTTTATCTAGTTTGACTTTTCTTCTCTATTTTTTGTGTTGTTGCTGCAGTGCAAACAAAAACAGTAAGCACGTGAATACCAAAACATTTGCAATTGGAGAAATTTTCTGAGAAGTGTTGCATATTCTGACAGAATTACAAGGGTGCTGATGTTTTTGGCCATGGCTGTGTGTATGTGTCTGTGTGTGTGTGTGTGTGTGTGTGTGTGTGTGTGTGTGTGTGTGTGTGTGTGTATATGTATATGTGTATGTATATATAAATATAATATAATATTTATTTATTTTATATATGAGGTTGTATAATTGACCTACATGGGCCTGTTTTATTTTTTAGCTTTACTCAGTGTGATGTTATAAAACTAACATTTACAAACGAATAAGCATGGTATGAAATTTCAGTGTTTGATTTTTATATTACATTGTTGTTTACTTGGTTTTGGTTTTGTCTTGATACAGAAGCAAAACCAGTCGACAGCTCCTGATGTATCAGTTAATCACTCATTTTTACACCCACAGTGCACCTTTAGTGACCTTTATCTCATAAACTGTAATGCATACCCCTTTTCTCTGTCTGTTCTCAGTTACCCTGGTTGTATTTGCAGTAGATGAATGTTATCGCTCACTAGATGAGCTCATAGAAATCGTGTGTCAGAATTAGTGGCGTGTGCAGACACCAGCGTCCAAACGAGCAGGATCTTCTCGAGTGCTGCTGTCGCTCACGGGCACTGCCATCCATTAGACGTCTCTCTAAACAGCTCCACATTTATTGGTGGTTATGAAAAGGCACAAATTACAAAATGCAAACATGCTCTGCCTTTGTATGACACTCTTAATGCATTGAATGTGGATATTATGAAAGGCAGACCGAGGCCTAGAACGAGACATGTGCCGGAGAGCTGTCTGCATTTGCATTTTCATCCCATTCAGTGGCTTCCACTTATTGCTCTAAAATTGTTTTTGAATCTCCAATTCTGTGGTTATGAGGCTGTATTGAATGCCATTTGCTCTGTATTATTTGATGTGGAGGCAGCGCAGAGAGGTGCTGTCAATCTGTGTTCATGGCTAATGTGGTTAAGTAAAGCCAATATGGTTGTTTTCAATGCGTGGTGTCGTGAACAGGGGGCCGGCTGGTGACTTGGCCAAGAGAGATAGAGAGAAATGAAGGAGATGCCGTGTTCTCCACTTATCTTATGTTATGCCTGGCAAGGTATTAATTCATTGATGCTGTGTGTAATTTGCCAGATAAATAGGTTGCATGTTATTTTGGTTCGAAGCTGAATTTAGCAGCTTGGTTTCACTGGGTGTGTTTCTGGGATGGATTAATAGGCAAATTTGCCCCTTGGACAAGTTAGCCCTCATGTATATTGCTTACACAATCAGGGCTGCTGTCTAAATAAATAATTACAAAGTGACTCGGAAACATTTAGAAGCCAAACAACATTTTTCCCCAAATTGCAGAAAATTCTTGACAGTATATCTAGATTTGTCATCCATTCTCACATTTTAATACAATGTTGTTGGAAATTCACACAGAGATGCATGAAACTCTAATTTTACACATCACCAATGTTAGAATATTAGAAAATATTTGCATAATTTGCATAATTTTTATTTAATGTATTTTATTCAAATATATTATCACATTTGTGTATGTCAATTTTTTGTAACATATTTGCAATTTTTTTATTAGAATTCAATTTCTTTTTTGCCGTATAATTAATAAATTATATTAATAATTTATATAATTTATATTAATTTATATTATATTTAATGTAATATTTGTGTAATATAATTGTTTTAATGTTCCTATTTATCATTTCTTTGCACTGAAAACATCTATATTTAGTGTTGAATATGCAATGTTAAATATAATTTCCCTCACAACTACTGTATGAAGTTCAATCAATGTACACTTGTACCCTATGCGTCCATATGATTCCAAGTGTTCCTTACAGTAAGATGATGACTGCTGACCTATGATGTCCACTTTACAGGACACTTTTGGGTGATTGTAACGTACCCATAGATACATGAGGTGAGATGGCTGATTGTTGGTCCATCTCCATAGAACTCTTGATTACTACAGATTAATAAATCAAGAATTGGGCCTGACAGAGTGTTCTGTCTGCCATGACTGCAGTTAGAGTGAATGAGGCAGGGTAAAAGTGAAACAAAGCAGCTCTTACCCACAGTGTACTGCCCAAAGGGCTCTGCGCTGCCCATGTGCCCCAGGGGAGATACGGCTCTCACTGCTGCTAGCAGCTTTTTAAGGCCTCCTGCGTCATGCCCCACCTCAAACTTCATGAATCTTTCATAACGCTGCTTTATCTGCGAAACCGAATGACCGTTGCGAATGACCGAGCACATGCATGCAGGCACACTGATTCAAACGCACTCTATCCAAACAACAAAGAGGAACACATAACACACATAAAGATCTGTGTCACGGTATGTGTGGGGACTAACATCATACATGGACCAACAACAATCAAGACTTAGCTCTGTTTACTGAGTACTGATCCCTTAAAGCACACGATTAGGGAAAGTTGTCAGTTAAGCAGACATTTGTCAGCAACTTCGGAATTTAGTCTGAGATTTACCTTGCTATTTTTACCTCACAGAAAGAGCGAGCCAGTTGAATGCAAAAAGCATATTTTTTATTATTTTTAAACAAGCAGGTTTAGTACTGCAGGAAAGAAAACGATAGTTGATCTTAAGATGATAGATATGCCACTTTTCTTTAAGATTCTGACCTAAAGCTCAGTTAAAGAAGGGGTGAGAAGGAAATGTAGTTTTCGTTCACAGCAGTTTCCTCGCTGACGGTTTCTCAGATAGAGATTATGTCTAGTCCCGGGCTAAATTACACTGTCAGTGGTGATTTCCTATTGAATAGTTTTTTTCGTAAGTCTGATACTAGATTTAGGCTTTTTTTCGAGGAAACCGACCCTTTAATCTGTGAAGGAACCTGCAGGAACCTGAATTTCAATCTCCATGTCCTCACAGTTATTGAGTAGTAAAATAAAACTTTGCTTTGAGATGGATGTTGTATTCACTCTTATATTCTCAGAGGTGTATATACTCACAGGTATACCAAAGAATTGTTGCATAGTGTAAACATCTGGTGTTTGTCTTCTGGGTGTAGAAGGTCCAATCTCTCCGAAGAGGAAATAAACCTGAATACCCTCTTAAATTTGTCAACCGAATCATGGTAATATCGCCGAATCATTCACAGCTTGTACGAAATGGAGTCATTTTAATGTATGTTCCGGCAGTTTTTATGATAATAAAGAGACTGGATAATGATCTCACCCAGGAAGCGCTTTAATGTCACGTTTACGTCAAAAGCAGGTTGAATTCACATGTCATTAATAGCTGAAACATATGCAGCGCCTTTGGTTGTGCAGATTGTATTATAGCGATTCAAATGCACACACGTTTGCCCGGCCCATGCATTCCATAATTGCTTATGCCGCTGTTCAGTGGCTGTCATTTTCATTCAGTGTAAATTGCAGTATGCTGAGCCCACAAAGAGAGTCACAGCCAGGCCTGTTTTTCAGCGCCGGGATGCAAAACAAATGATGTTTTCATCAGGAGACTAGCGGGGAATTTGATCAGCGGCGCTAGCTGCAGCTCCAGGCGGCTCAGCGGCCAGATGTAACACGGTTAGGACGTACCTGAAGGACCCTGATTAACAGCCTATAACACTTCCCGGCCCCAAATTAAAACCCAGATATCAGTAAACATGTACTCGAATATTCTAAAGCGCCAGAACAATCCAGGGTGGTCCATGACCGAGCGAGTCATAGAAAGTCGTAGTGTTCTGTGAACGTTTATGTTTCATGTTGTGATATGAGATAGCAGGTATCTGGTAGGCTATATCTTTCATCCTCCATATCAACCCTAATCTCAGGCTGTGCTTTTTGCAGTTGACTTTCAACTAAATCTAATTTCATGTGATTTCAGGAACAATGGATTTTGGTAATCTGCAGAATCTCTTACAAAAAAGGTTTGCATTTAAATATCAATGAGTTATTAATTTATCCCTCACAGTCAGACTGAGTAATTGAGAGAACATCCCCTGATTTAATAAAAGATTAACATTACATTAATTAAACCAGCAAATGACATCCATTATGTTGCAGGTTTTTACAGACTACTGAGTAGTTTGTGGAAGGCATCACTCCAGTTAACAGATGAATTTTAATGTACGCCTTAACGAGAAAACACCCATGTATGATATGGAACGGGACGTAAATATAAGTAATTGAAATCCTGTGGCATAACTCTGCCTGATTCGTTATCCCATGTTAACAAGTGACGGGCTTTCCATGTTGTCAAACCATTGGTCCCTAGAGATCACCAGCGTTTGAAACCATTGAACACTGAATAAACATTTTAAGTTTGGGAGAGACAAATGAGGAGTGCGGGAAAGAGAGAGTGGGGGAAAAAATGGATGCTCACATGAAAGACGCAGGGAAAGTTTTCTAATGTAATGAGGCATCAGGATGTGGCTTTTGCGGAATTAATCAGCTAGCAAAGAAGGTGCCATTAAAACACACAGAGAGGAGACTGAATGCTTCTCTTGTGACAAATGTGTAATTAAGAATGATTTCATACTCTCTGTATTCACACATTCATCGAGAGGAAGACAAAGAATGTTCATCTGCTCTGCAGTTTGATGAGAGGCAGTTTTTAATTACACCCCCATTACAATGACACCATTTTGTTATTTCTGGGTGAAGTTTTAAAATCACGCTCCTTCTTTTCATAATGTTTTAAAAAGATTTAAACATTTTAGCAGTAAGGATCTTTTCTGTCAGCCCAGGACAATAGTTCAGATGTTTCCTTGTGTCCAAAATAGGCTCCACCACATAAATAAATACCTGTGTGTTCATATGTTCTAGAAACGATGTATACATGCATATTCTTTACAAAGCTAAAAGTTATAGGTTTTTAATTATTGGTAATAGCTGGAAATGAGCTTGTAAATCAGTGTTGCCAGATTGGAAATGTCCAAGTATAGTACCAGAAGTTAAAAATCGTATTTGGAAGAAAATTATCGTACACGAGTCAAATGTTCAGAATACAACTATTTATCTAGATGTTACAGCTATTTGTTCTTTTCAGCACTCATTTTCTATATTTTATTGCTAAACTATCGACCTCAGCTTTGAAACAACTGACCTAAGTGCGGCAGGAACGTGAGAGAGAGTCAATCTCCACAATGACTGGTCGAGAAGACGTAACACCACGTTACGTAAGTCTCCTCACAATTATGAAGGATCCACACAGCTAGATCAATGAGTATAGAAGCCCTATGATTACAATGACTCGTTTGGTGTCACAAAATTCTGAAATTATCGTACATTATGGTAATATTGATCGTATATCGTACAGAGGGCATAATTATGGTACAAATATGATAATTATCGTACGTCTGGCAACACTGTTGTAAATAAATGTGTGTATGAATATTTAATATGTTAATTTCATAAACACACTTTTGCGGGAAGGCAATAGAATATGATGCAAATCTACTGATTTAGTTTGTAATTTGTAAACTTATTCTTATTGATGTTCCTTGCAATTTTGACAACCTCATTTATATTAGATAAGTGCACCCTAGAGTAAGTTTAAATCTGAAAAAATAATGTAACAGCATCATTGAGTATGTCAGAGAAAACAATGTTAAAGTTTTATGTTGGTGCTTGGAGAGGGGGTTCGCATTATCGCTGTTTTCCTGATCGGAGTCCATTATATATAAAGTAGGCGAATCACAAATGAAAAATAGCAAAGAAATGAGCACTGTTTGGCCTCCATTTCGGGTCCGGTTATTGAGCAACAGGGTACACGATAACCCATATTAGGCTGTACTCATTCTTTGCAGTGCGAGTTGCCTATTTTTGCTTGTTTGTTTGTTTATTTATTTATTTATATGTTCATTTTGAAGAGACTTTTATTACATCGAATGCATACAGACGAATGTAGGAAATCACTTCAGATGCAGGCTGATATTGTCTTCACATAATAAAAAGAAAATACAGTTTATGTAACTGAATTTGAAATGAAATTGAAAGACAGTCAGCTAGCAATACTATTTGCACAGATAGGAAAAAGGCTAGTTTTTTGTCTCAAGAGGACGTAATGCAGAGCTAAGCTTTAGGACATAATGGAAGTGGTCAAACCATCATAACTTATTGCCATTAATTCAAACTGTGCCACAGACAGCACACCTAAGTGAATTTCATGGCTTAGTAACTGCAGGTCACCTTGTTATAAGGAAATGGCTGTAATTTCTCTCACACGCACACAGAGATTGTGAGAATGTGATGGAGCGTGCATGTGGAGGCGTATGTTTATTTGTGTGTGTGTGTGTGTGCTTGAACATATAGCTGTCATAGGTGATATAACTTGTATTAACCTGTGCCTGTGTGTTTAAGACTCAGGGTATATGTGAGAGTAGCTTCTTTCTTTATGCTTTAAATGGCTTTTTTAATGTTAAGGACCTTATACTGGACCAAAGCTCTAAATCATGTTCATAAAAGCACCTTAAAAGCATGGATGTATGATCGCTCACTAACCTATCATGCTTTTTCATGAGACAAAATTTAATAGGCACACACTAAATTTTGTTGGTTTTTAAAGCGACAAATCTGTTAAGTGTTCCTGTGGCTCAGTGGTAGAGCATTGCGTTAGCAGCGCAAAAAGTCATGGGTTCAATTCCCAGGGAACACACATACTGATAAAAAAAAATGTATACCCTGAATGCACTGTAAGTCGCTTTGGATAAAAGTGTCTGCTAAATGTAAATATAATATAAATATAGTATAATGGATAACAGTTAAATGGATTATGAAAAATTTGAAATAACTTACTTTATAATAACTTCTTTGTTAACAACTTTGATGTTTACATGCCCCATCCAACTTCAGATATCTTGGTTTTCACTGGTAAATGTGATTTTTTTTTTTTTTTTTTTTTTTTTTTTTTTTTCCCCCTCCATCATTGAACTGCACATAATTTAAAATGATAATATTTCTACAGTTGTAGACCACATAATAGCTATATAAAACTAAACTTGACTATATCAGACTATATATTGACTAAAATTTCATGCATGAGGATGTGAGAATCACCAGGAGACGCTGGAGGCGGAGTCTGAAACCACTTTGTGCCCATTGGCCTGTCAGGATGAGGATGTTTACTCTTTCTGATTACTTTTGTGATGGGATACTTTCTTCCAATCATTGTTTTGAAATCCAAACACAGCCTGTAATCTCTCTGCAGAAGGATCCTCTCTTTATATCACTCCCCATTCTCTCTCTCTTTTACTCTCTGTCCTCATGAATACCATCGCTCAGGCAGCGAGCTGTTGCAGGCACTTTGTTGCTGACCATGGTGCTGAAAGGCCTGCTGCCTTCTATTGCCTGATTGTTCATTTCATGGTTCATATAGCTCACTCGCCATTTGTCAGCCGGCCGTTAGTGCACCTGCTTTTTCTCTTTAACCCCTTCCTTTACAAACCATAACAAATCAAACGCACATTTGTTTCAGCTCATGGCTGACAGCTCACTGCCAACGCTACTGTTTCAATTAGAGCGGGGTGTGTGAGTGTGCGTTTCACGAGCGAGACTCAACGGCGGCTCCGCTGCTGCAGTGGGAATAGGTTTTAGTTTGTGTTTGATCCCCTATAATGGGACGGCTTGTTTGGTGAAGGGGGAATTCTGCTCAAACACAACTGGAAAACTCTTACATATGTGGTAGCGTGTTTATGAACTGGTCACGGCAGTAACTGTACAGATTGCTGCTGTTATGTAAGAACGGAGAGAATCTGAGGGCTCATGTTTTGAGTTTGAGAACTTTAGATGGAGGTGGAATTATCTCATTAGGCTTCTCCAGCATATATATATATATATATATATATATATATATATATACACGCTGGAGAAGCACACACACACACACACACACACACACACACTAACATTCCCTTTCTTTCTCATGCCAGTGTCCTTCATATGGAGTGTTGCCTTTCTCAGCTGCAAATTGTCCTTCATGCTGCGCTGAATTTCTGAGCCGTGTGCCAAACGCTAAGTAAATGTGTTTTTCAATCTACTCCCTCCTCCTCTTCCTCTCCTTTCCTCCCGTCCTGCCAATTCCTCCTTTTAGGATCCTATACCTGTCTGGTTCTATGTAATATTGTCTCTCTCTCTCCTGTCGTCATCTCCTTCACACTTTGTTGTTTTTGGCTGGTCTGGATAGATAGCTCAAATCATACACACATACAAACACACATTGTTTGTCCAATCACATTTGTTTAAGCATGACCTGTACTGAGAAAATTATGTTTTTGTTCCTTGCAGCAGCAGCAGAAAGAGAGAGAGGTGAAGTGAGCTTAGCATTCTCTGTACATTTAAATCGAAGAAACATGCCATTGTATTGGTGATACTATGGTATCAGTAATGAGAATTAATAATTGAATAACTTAGAGTTTTCTGTAATGATATATAATGTGCTGGGGTGAGTGAAGACTGCCACAGTTGGTTTAGCATCAGGCCTTGGTGAGGTATTAATTTTAAATAAAATGAGCATCATTTTAAAAACAACATCGGTGCCAAATATCCTGAGAACAAAAAGTCCAAAAAACCTCAAATGAGTGGAACCAAAACATAAATGAAATACAAATACAAAATATATAAAAAATTACAATAAATCAATAAATAAATAAATAAAATCCCCAAATGTTGCACTTTTTCACTTTGTTTGAGACTCCTTATTAAGATCATTTTTAAAATTTCCTCTTTGAGTGTGCACTTTTTCATTAAATAAAATAAACATCAAATATTCAGTGTCTAGTTAGAGGAAGTGCAGTAACTGACAAAAATGGTTTGTGGTTCGGGAGGTTCAGAAAAGGTTTGGGTCTAGGTACTTTAGTGGTGGTGTCCTCTATTGTGTTGCCTGTGAGCGGAGGGCCTGACATCTCAGCATCCTGGTCTATGAGTTGTGACGTGTGCTTCCAGGGAATTCCAGTGCTTCATTTCATGCAGGATTCCATGCCTGCTCCCTTCAATGAGAACCTGTGATGTGCTTTCACAAGAAGAGACTGGTCTTTTGAAAAGAGGTGCCAATTTAAGGAACAGACTGTGATGTCATAAGAGATGGTGGTCATTTTGTCAAGGTGAATACAGTAATTATTCAAAAACATGATATACAGTGCTCCCAAAAAGTTTCTTTTCCCAGCACTAACTACAGTTTTTCAAGATTTTACGTCTTAGTTTGTAGCAGTATATTTGTTATTTAATATAGTGAAATATTTCAGTGAAAAGTGTGCACGTTATATTTCTTGAAATACTTTTTTGGGACCTTTGTCAATATACCAATATATTTTCATAACTGTGGTACTTCGTTGTAAGTAAAATTAATTCAACACACAAAATCCACCTTAAAAGCTTACATTGTTTTGTGAAGGTGCTGCTATAATTAATAGTTATGACACAGGCGTTTTCCCTCTGGCACATTTGAACTGCATCTTATGACAAAAAAGGAAAGAGAAAATAATATTTGAAAAGACACTGCTCTGGAGAACATTTGTTATAAGCCATTAGATAGAATGCGGCATTTAATTTGTTGACTGCCCCCAGTTGCTTTCACATCGAAATGAAGATTGAGAAACACTTTGTAGCCGCTGAAGAACACACACGTGCACGCACACACACAAAAATGCACTATATTGTGCACAACGAGCACTGTTAAAAGGGAACTTCATTAGGTATGAAAAACAGTTTCTCTTTTGGTTCTCCTCCATTGCTTTTGGAGGCCGTTGGAATGGAAAATCCCTGATGACCAGGTAAGGAGTCTTCTCCCTGAAAAGTGCCATTATCCAGATGGTGCCATTAACAATTAGGCTGCAACATTTTCTCTTTTATAATTGACTCCATAGGCTATTAGGCAGGTTGGCATCAGGTTCGGTCTGCCTGAAACTTGTCCAGATGTTGTGGCACAGACAGGGGTGACTGGATAGGAGATTTTTAAAGAGGGAGAGAGAGCGCAGGAGAGAGTGTGTGTGCTCGTGGCTGGGGTGTTGTACAGATGGACAGTGGCGGTGGGTGGTGGTGGGAAGTCAGACTCGATTAGATCAATGTCTCTATCACTCCATCTGCACCACGCACGCTCCTCTTCTTACCGGAACAGATGAGAAAGTACTCATTCGTTCAGTATGCAGATGCTTAAGGTTGACCCTTTGACTTATAAAACTTCAAAGGTAGAATTACACTTAGCTATCTACATTATCAGTGTTTTTCTAAGGATTTTTGTTCACACTCCGTGCCCTATTATGCTTATAGTTGCTTCTGCATGTTAAGCTGGCATAGTCGAAAATATTACCCAAAAAATTTAATTCTGTAATCATTTACTCACCCATATGTTGTTTCAAAACTATATGACTTACTTTCTTCTGTAAATTTTGTGAAAAACAAAACAAAACAAAACAAAACACTGACACATTTCTTAAAGTCATCAAACTGTTTAGTTACCAACATTCTTCTAAAAATGTAATAATTCTGCAGAAGACAGTCAGTTAATCATTTATAAAAGTTTTCTATATGTATGCACACGTTTTTTTCCCCTTGTACATTATTTTTTGCCATGACTCGGGGTGTCAGATTTCTGATTTTGGAAGTCTATTGGCTCTGCCTCTGATTCATTTGATTCATTCATTCGCAAACTGGCTCATTTGTATATGAATTGGAGTACACTGGTGGTGCTGTTTTTGCATGCAGCCAGTGAAGACAGAACAAATACAAAGGCATGTTGTCAATTTATTGTCTTTGTTTCACCCAGTCTGTCTCATCAAATGCAGGCTCACAACTTAAGGTTAAAAAAAATCATCTTACGTAGTTGTCGTGTAGACGGCTTTGTTGATCATTATGGGAGTGATCTAGTTTTGTTCCTCGCTTATGGTGTACACAGGATGCAATAGGCCACGATCAAATAGAAACCTGAGTGATAATACTAAGACTTGCTCTTTCCATCTGTATTCCATTTGTATGCTTGAGATTTCCTGCAAAGCAAGTTTCTTGTTTTGTTTTTTTTCCCCGTTTTATATGTGATTCTCATAAAATTCCAACAATTGTTCTCTCAGAGGCAACAAAGTTTCATTTGAAGGGCATTAAGTCTTATTCAATACTTCACCTTGTAAACAACACCAGAATCTTTTGTGGCTATCATTTTCAGTCTGTCTGCCTTCCCAGAAGCTGGGGATTTTGCTAAAAGGTTCAGCTTTCTCCTGTCTTATGTGTCCAGCAGATCAGAATCAGCAGTGTCTTTATAGCCCGAAAAGAACAAAAATGATATTGATTATTCAATAGGCCGGCCAGCCAGAGAGCCAAGACCCAGTCTGCTGCATCCATTCACTATTAGTAAACAAATCAATGGTCCAGGCTGTGTCTTCGCTTAGGCAATGCAGAGCATCCTCACTCGCCTCAATGAAAAACTTCTCACAACAGATTCTCAGAGCAGAAACGGACTCAACAGAATCACATTAGCAAAATATGAGCATGCTGTGAAACATATGTTGAAAATGAAAGGGCTAATATTTTAGATATTTCATCCTGAGTACTCATTTACCAATAATACATTCAATAGTTTTAAACAAAGTACATCAAACAATTCCATTTCACTACCTGCAGTTTAGATGACAAAGGTGATGGTTTGACTGATCCATTTATACTCCAATCTTATAGTGTAGGCACCTCTACGAGATGGCTCGTGCCGTCCATCCATCGAGCCTGTGCTGTGATGAAGGCTCTGGCCTGAGGATGTAGCAGACAGGCCTTTTAATCTGGGACAGAGGAACACTCGAGGTGATTGATGATTCGGGGGAAGCGCTGGCTGGAGTTCTACCTGAGATGGATCAGTGACTCCAGGCACCGGGCTCAATCCATTTCCATCTCCTCATCGTCGCCACTCTTACTGTCAGTCACTTAATCAGGTCAGAATTATGCGGCAGTCGAGGTGGAGCCACGGAGGATGGTAGCCCCATTTATTACACTTCTCTGTGCAATAAGCATATGGTATGTTTTATGCACTTGTGGGGGATGTTTTTCATTAGACCAGCTGTGGTGAGCATGACTGAGCTCTCATTTGCCCATGACCTTGACTTGAAGTTAAAATCACTGCTTGGGACACTGTTGACCTGCAGTGTGAGCGTTTCATCTATCTATCTGTCTGTCTGTCTGCCTGTCTGTCAATATCTGTCATTTTTATCTGTTTATCTGTCAATATATATCTTGTATGTCTGTCATCTGTCTTTGTCTGTCATTACATCTATCTATCTATCTGTCTGTCTATCTGTCTGTCTGTCTGTCTGTCTGTCTGTACAATATCTTGTCTGTCATTACATCTGTCTCTGTTTGTCTGTCTGTCTGTCTGTCTGTCATTATGTCTGTCTGTCATTATATCTGTCTGTGTCAGGCTGTCATCATGTCTATATGTCATTATCTGTCCGTGTCTGTCAGTCTGTCATTATACCTGTCTGACTGTGTCACTCTGTCATTATATGTCTGTCTTTCACTGTCAATATCTATCTGTCTGTTTGTCTGTTTTTATATCTGTTTGTCTCTCAGTCTATCTGCCTCATTATCTGTTTGTCATTTATCTGTCTGTCTGTCATTATCTGTCTGTCTGTCTGTCATTTTATCTCTCTGTCTGTCACTGTTATTTGTCTAACTAATGTTTACCTGTCATTCTAACTATGACTTTCATTCTGTTTGTCTGTAGTTCTATATCTCTGTCATTTAATTTAACTACCTGTGTGTGTGTCTGTCTGCCTGTCATTTTATCTATGTCATTCTGTCTGTTGTCATTTTTGTCAACTATCTGTCCAACTGACTCTATCCATCCATGAGACGCACAAGTGTTGATATTTCAGTAAAATGCAAAAAATAAACAAAATAAATAAAAGTTCTTGATGTGAACTAAGTTCAGAACATGTATCACTATAGCAGATATGGCAGAGTCTGTTATATTTTTACATATAGCATTTGATTGCAGAAGTCTTTGGATGGGTCTGTGTTGTTAGGTTTCCCTCCAGGTTTACGGATGCGTAGGTGTTCCTGTTGAAGTAACTCCGGGCTCTGTCATTATGCTATCAGTGAATGAGACGGAATGAAACGGCACCCTGTTCACTCTAATCAACAGGCTAATCAGTCCAAGCCTCAAGTGTGCTATTGTCACTCAGAAATTGGCCAAAGTCAAGAGGGATTTTCCTGTTGAAGCTTTTCTCTATTCATGAAGCAACCAATCGAAATAATAATAAAAAACTCTTTTAATCTGTGTGCATTATTTGACAGCCAGTTTGGAAGTACTCTGATTTTTACCAATTCTTCATCATTCTTTCAAACTCTCCAGTTTAAACAAGGCTTCTCGCCACTACAGGGAATATGAGCCATTTCATCAGCACTCCAGGCTTTGCCACAACAAACTCCCTGAAAAGACGCCAGTCATTGCTGGAGGTCAAATTAGGGACTGTCGAAGAATTCATTGCAGTTGTCTTTCTTTCCTGGAGTGTTCCAAGTCTTGTTCCAGATTTCAAACATTTATGAATAAACTGCAGGATTGTGTTGAATACAGAGCAGAATTAGAGCATCTAGCAGCATGGGCTCCCTGAGCTGGGTAACCTGATAGTTTTCCCACTTATAATTAACAGTGTTGTGGTGTGGTTCTGCCCCCGCCATGCTGACAGCTGCATACGACTTTGCCTTCACACAAATTACCGTGAGATCAACACGTTGTCAGTTCTTCTATGCTCACCGTACTTTCCACCTAACAGAGTTCTCTCTTTTAAAATTTTCATTTCTCACATAGTGTTAGTGTTGGATCTGACTGTGAAGATTTAGAGCGTCGATTTCAGACCCCTAATCATATGTGCAATAGGGGAGGAGGAACAGATTTGGGGGCAGAATATCACCTTAGCCCTGATGGAATGGTTTGAAGGAAGTTGGTGAAATTCATTGGTGTCCGCAGTGAGGCAGAAGTCATTCCACCAGGCGCTTACGGTAGCAAAGCCATTTCCCATAATGTTGTTTCTTTCTGTTTTTTGGCAACAACAATTGTACTTAAACCCAGTGGCTTCAGTGTGCTGCCATTTCTCATTCCCCATCCATTCGTCCGCACAGGGCCCGGTGGAAATTCCTCTCTGCCTCCACAGTATGTCTGTTTTGTTAGACACATTGCATCTTCCCTCCTAACCTGTTCTTCTTGTGTAATTCGATACATACTGGGTTGCACAAATGTCTGAGACCACCTTACAATTAAAACAACAACAACAACAAAAAGCTGTCAAGTGAGTTAAATGGAGTTTAAATAGAAAAATGTAAAATTTTTGAAAAGTGTATGTTTAAAATTCTGCATTTTGAATCAAACTTGTGCAATTTGTGAAATCATTAAAACACATATTTGTAGCATTTGTGTTCTCAGACTTTTCAAATCACATATGTCATTTGCCAGTGCTGCTCGGATAGATTTTCTCATTTAAATATTATATAATTTAATTGTATTGTTGCTGTAATAATTAAGACTTTATTTTACACATACTAGTTTTAATTAATTAAATTGATTATGCATTCATTTACATGCATATATTAAGTACACCGATTTAGAAGTGTGATCTAGAAACACACATGTATTTGCATTTTACATGATTTACATGAAATGAGTGTTTTGTAAACATCTGTATGGTAAAAACTCCCTCTGTGTCTGCTGCCATACTTCATAAGTTCTCTCTTCTCTCAGTTGACCTTCTAACTCCTCATCCCTGCAGAAACTAGTTCTTTCTATCTTTATCTCCTCTTTGTCTCTTCCTCTCCCTCATGTTCTCTTTCTCCTCTTCTCTAATCTCTCTCCCATTCCCCCGTCTGCGCTCAGAGACTGTGTGTGCGCGTGATTTATCAGTGATTTCTCTCTCTCTCTCCGACAGGTAGGGCTGCTGCTGGGATATATTTTAATTACAGATTTAGTCAGAAGTAATTAAGCTTTTATATCAGAAGGGACAGCTCAATACTCCCCTCTATTCTATACAACAATAGATCTGTACACACACACACACACACACACACACACACACACACACACACGCACACACACACTGAAGACTACAGATACAGTTCAGACACAAACCTGCAAGGCTGTTTTGCTTTCTTTGGACAGTTATCTCGAGTCTGGCAAATGTTTCACCTCATTTAGTTTCTGCAGCGCTCTGGAACAAAATGCTTTTCTTGATTCCTATGAACTTTACTTTTTCAAGGACAGAGACTTAAAGATAGGGACAGGTGATATTTGATTCCACTGAAAACAGATGGATTTTATGCATCAACACTTTTAATACAATTCTATTTTTATGTTTTGCCAGTTGTGGTTAGTAGAGAAGAAGCTTTCAAAGAGGACATTATTTGTAGAAAGAGTGTGGGGCTGAAATCATTGATGCAGATTTGAATCTGTATCTCTTATACAAGTGCAGCAATACTTAACATCTGGAGCATATGTGCCAAATCTTTGTGTTTTATTTATATCTAGACAAAATGGTCTTAACTACTATGTACTTACATTTAAATTAGTCATTTGATACAATGCACTTATTGTGTGCATACATGTTTTTACATTGTACTTATATTTTTAGAAATACCTTCTTGTAATTATATCTGTAATTCATTTCTGTACGTATGAAGAGTTTATTTGCAAAAACAGATATCTCTGTTTTTCACAGTTTTCAAAAATCATGTTTTTTGATGGTGCATTCCAATTAATCTCAATCAAACTGCAGTTGGGTTATTTTGATTAGGTTTAAAATAACTAAACAGTACAGCGAACTAACACAATAAAACACAATAGTTATATAATTATCTGTTTTTGCAAATAAACTATATAATTACAATATTGACCCATCCCTTACACCTTAACCCACCCTTAAACCTGCCCATACCATAAAACCTGTCCCTAACCTTGCCCATATAATGCATGAAGTTGCATTACAGATATTTAATATATATAATATATATTAAATATCTGTAATATATTTAATATATATAATATAAGCTATTGCAAATGAAAAACATTATTATTTTAGATAAACTTTAAAATTTATTGCTTACATGCAAAATTTTTTTAGATAAAGGACTTTTTAATTTATTGCAAATTTGAAACTATTATAATAATAATAATCCATCATTATCATAATTGTAAGAAAAAAGTTACAAGTTAGACTAGTTATTTATTTTTGTTGAAAAAAGGTGAAAAATATAATGATAATAATAATAATAATTTTAATAATAATAATATTATTATAGTAATAATAATTTTAAAAGCTATAATTCAACTTCATGATTACATTCATAAGCATGCTTATCTTGGACAGCAACAGCATGCAGTGCACGACATGATGCAGTGAAAAGGCAGAAATGACCCTTTAGCTGGCCAGAAAGCGGCCCGTTCTTATGGTTGAGTTTTGAACTAAGTGGTGCATCTGTATGGACCCTCTGTTTCACAAAGTGTGAATGCAGCTCATATCCTGTAGATGTTGTCCAGTGCATGAGCTGCTTTTCATTGAATTGGAAAGTTGAAGACAGCAGCTATAACATCTCACCCCTCACTGAGTGACAGAGCTCTGCTGTGGATGTGCTCTTGTTAAGCAGCGATCGTGAAGCCTATGTTCTTTTTATGGTGACTACAGCCCATCTGTAGATGCTCTGGAGTCCATAAGCTTGTTAAAAGAGACGGACACACAGAAGAGAGGGATGCAGGGAAAATGATGGCTGTGTATCTGTGTGTATATGTGTGACACAGATGGAATGACTTCTCTGGGATTACAGTGTGGCTGGGGGAGCAGAGAGGTGGTAATTGCATTTTAATTACAGTGTTGATGGTTTTGTGCCGTGCCAGATGGAAGCTTCTTTACAGATACACACAAAATAAATCAGCCCTGTGCTGCAACCCTCCCCTTTCACCTCAACAACGGTATTCTCTCTCTCTCTCTCTCTCTCTCTCTCTCTCTCTCTGTCGTTCAGTCTTTTTCTCCCTCTTGTTTCTTTACACTCAGCCTGTCTTTTTACCTCTGTGTCTCCACATATACAGTATATTTGTTACAGCTGTTCATATTTTTCTCTCTCATTCTGTTTCCTTTCTCTCTCTCTCTCTCTTTTTTAACTATAGTGATTTCTTTGCCACCAGCATGCTTTTAAAAATCCCTCCCAAACTCAGTTTGCCACAAGGTCAATGTTAAACCCCAAAGGCAACAAGTATTAGTGCATTAAGCAGCATGCGAGGCTGTGCTCACATTCATTTACACATGAAACCAAAGATAAAGAAGGTGTTTGGATCTCATAGTGTTTCCTGCCAAATTTAACTAGACTGGTGTATGGTTTTCATCTTGAGTGTTCCTGAGCCATTCCAAACTTGAATTTAATAAGATGCCTAATTTATTTGATTTTTCAATCAGCATGATGTTGCACCCACCATATATCACTGCTGGTATGGGGTTTTTAGATTTGGATACTTTTAGAGATGCACCACACATATTGTTTTGAACTTTGGCAAAAAACTCTAGGTTTCTAACCTTCATTACATATTACAACCAACACATCTCAGCTGCTCAACTTACTTGATCTCTCATCTTTGGGTGTTTTTATATAGCATATATTTTTAAGTAAAGCATATAAGTATATGTGACCCTGGACCACAAAACCAGTCGTAAGGGTAAAGTTTTTGAAATTGAGATTTATATATCATTTGAAAATCTGGAATCTGAGGATGCAAAAAAATGTAAATATTGAGAAAATCACCTTAAAAGTTGTCCAAATGAAGTTCTTAGCAATACATACTGCCAATCAAAAATTAAGTATATATATATTTAATTATGATATATTTACATTAAGAAATTTACAAAATATCTTCATGGAACATGATCTTTACTTAATATCCTAATGATTTTTGGCATAAAAGAAAAATTGATCATTTTGACTCATACAATGTATTTTTGGCTATTGCTACAAATATACCCGTGCTACTTATGACAGGTTTTTTGGTCCAAGGTCACATATAAGCTTTTGAAAGAAGTCTCTGACTGCATTTATTTGATCAAAGATGCAGTTAAAAATGCATTTAAAAAACAGTTTTCTTTTATTATATATTTTAAATTGTAATGTATTCCTATGATTGCAAAGCTAATTTTTCAGCAGCTATTACTTCAGTCTTCAGTATCACATGAAATCATTCTAGCTCAAATAACGCTTCTTATTATTATCAATGTTAAACACAGTTGTGCTGCTTAATATTTTGTGGAAACCATAATACATTCCATTGATGAACAGACAATTCAAAACAGCATTTATTTGAAATATATATTTTTTGTTGTTGTAAGAATGTAAATGACCCTACTTTCTCTTTTGACCAATTTAATCCATGCTTGTTGAATTTTTCTTTAAAAAAGGAAGAAAAAAAAATAGACTGACCTCTAAATTTTGAATGGTAGTGTATATACCTACACATTTTTTATAAGTACTGTTTGTATTTATTTATTAATATATTTGACACTGGACAATATCAAGGATGCTTTGTTATAGGTCAAGCAAACTTGCAACACTACTGAGACGGTTTATGCAAGCAGTCTATTTATTATTGTCTATTTGTCTGTATTTAATGTCTTAGGGAAAAACTCCAACGAATACTACATTTCAATTTAGTAATTCATTAAATCGGGAGAGTCGAGTTAGACGTCTGAATTTCCTTTTGCAAAGAAATGTATCATGCAGATCTAATTAAATTTGTCTTCTTGTTCATAATGTTTTCTTGCAGCGTTTTTGTTTTGGCAGGCAGTGACGTGCTGTTTTGGCAATCTTTTGTTCCGTTGCCTCTTTTATGCTTTGTAATCTTCTGTCTACATTGCATTAGTCTCAGAAAAATCCCCATTGATGTGAAAATTTCATTAAAGTTTGACTGGAGCTAAACTAGCAATTTCTCAGAGTCCTCATGTGAGTCTGGGTTCAAAGTTAAAAGAGAGGACAGTTGACTTTCTCTGACGGTTCAGGCCAGATCTCTTCTCCTCAAGTCGTGACTTGTGACAGGACTGGCCTTGGGGGCCGTGTTTCAGACCCGAGCTCAGGATTTCAGAGGCCGGATCACCTGTGGCTGGTCTCTGCTCTTTACTAACTGTCTGTTGGAGATAAGCTGTGTGTGATAAGATGTGTGCAGTGAAGGCTCAGAGCCATAGCTGCGAGGGAAATGTGGCTATGTATCACAGGAAGCAACGGCTGCTGGTGAGCTGATAGTAACTTAATAGCTTTATGATACAGGGAGGGGAAAATGCTCGCTGTCTTACCTATTTCAGCCTAATGTCTGTACATACACCCCGACACACACACACACAGAGAGAGAGAGAGGAGGAGGGGGCGGTAAGTCTGCATGTTATCCGTCAACACTTTTTTCATCTGGTGAAAGAAAAGGTCAGTTTAATCTCAACACAGGCTTATCAGACTCTCTTTGCAGTTAACAGAGATTTTTTTTAAATCGCCTAACTAATTCTCACCTCCCAATTAATATTTCCAAAACACATTCCTACGCGGGTGAAGATATGTTCAGCCGTGTGTGGCGATAGGTTTCCTGGGCTTAATGGCATTTGCGTGCAGGTCATTTTAATAAATTCATCAATTACAACAGAGTTCAATTTAGTCTAGCCGCGAGCCACAGCAGTGCACAACCGTATTTTCAAGAACATTACAGTTGCTACTCTTTTTTTTTTTTTTTTTTTTCTTCCCTGTCTGCAAAAGCCAGCAGGGTAATTTGCTGAAAAATTACCTGTGTTGCCTTGTAATGTAAGCTAGTCTGTGTAATTTTAAAACCCAGCGACACAAACGCACAGTGCGCTTGAGCTTTCTGATTGTGCGGCATGAGATGCAATGTCGCTTTTCATTCTCACCTCAGTGTTCATTTTCAAGCAGTTGTTTGTTTTAGTCCTAGTTTTTGTTGAAAAAAAAAAATCTTTTAAATTTTGTCAACATTTCATCATGCCATATTCATTACTTTTAGTCATTTTCCATATAATTGTATTTGAAGGGAATATTTTATATACATACATACATTTAAAAAAAAAAAAAAAATATATATATATATATTTTGTCAGCTGTACATTTTATTTAAAATGGTTTTAAATGTTATTAAACAGATTGCCCTTGTTGTGATGGAGGCAAGTCTTTGTATATCTCAATTTATTGACTTTCTGAACTCTCTGCTTTATTTGAGTTTAATTCCATATGTAAGCCGACATGGTGTGTTTTCTCAGAAAGCAAGCTATTCTTGTTAATATTTGGAAGTCGTTTTTCTAATTTAGACACCTCTAGCTCTTTGTTGTGTCAGCATAATTGATTGAACTGATTTTGATTGAACGAGGTCCCATGACTAAACAGGCCAATTAGTGTTTGGGAATGAAATCTGTCGGTTAATGGAATTGTTACAGTTTTATTTTATTCTCAACCGTGTTGTCTGTTTGTATGTTCGTATGAGGCCATCGTGTAAAACAGGTCATTGTTTGTGTAATAGGTTGCCAAGTTGGGTGTGTGTTTAGCGGGATTACGGGTGATTTCTCTGGCAACACAAAGCTCGGCATAATCTCCTTATCATCAGATGAATTCCCAATAATCCTGTTATGACAGCTAACACTCTGTTGATCACAGAGCCGCTTCACTGGCTAAAAAACCCCTTTGATTCCTGCCACTGACTCGGGTAAAGATGGGGCATTGGACGCATGCTAATGCTAACTAGATTTTTACATTTCCTGAGGCAAATGTGAGTGATGCTTAGCCATGCAAAAGTCAATGCCAGGGTGATGGAGTGATTGCCAGGGTGTTGCAATGCAGTTAATGCTAAGGTGTTAAAGGTGGTGGTTGCAGTGGTTCTTTGTGGATACTACTGTGTGGTAGTCACTTACAGGCCCAAGTTTCTGAAGTTTCATTCAGGAAGGGAAAAATAATCAAATCAGATTTTTCCAAGCCTGATCCCAAGCACCTTCATGATTAAAAGCTTTGTTAAATTGTTCTCCATCTGAACAATCACATTTGTTTTTTGTTTTTTTTTCAAGTCTATTTGCTTAGAAAAGCAATTGCGCATTTCTCCTCAACAGCACAATTGGAGGTGTCCAAATGTAAATAGTGCTGCAACAAAAATAATTCTGCAATAGAAATAATAAATTAGCCAGAGCAAGGATTACTAAAAATATCATAAATTGCATAACTAAGGCATGTGAGGGAACCTGGAGTTTAAATGTTTTACAATCCAGTATCTCTCATTCGCAAACCGTTTGTCTTAATGTGGTAGATGCATGCAGATTTAGTGGCCAGAAGTTACTTTTTTTTTCTTACTAAGTTTGCTGTGATCTTTCTCTGGACAACCAGCATACTCATCTTCTGACCTCTGCACCACCTCCAGATGTAATTTTGCTCCACAGGTTCCTCTACACTAGAGGGTTCTGAGGTTGAGAACCAAGGCTTGGATTGTCTCACGCAGGAAGTGTAACACTGACACGTCTCTGAAGGGATTGTGGGTAGTTCAGTAAATGTTCATTTAGGACTGAGATGGCTGAAGCTTACATGTTCTTATGGATTTTACAGTGAAAGATTCTTCACGTTGAGCTCTTTCTGTCTCGCTTACTTTCTCTTTGTCTCTGATCTGCCAGCATTTGTTCATAATGAGATTCCTACAGGACGGGAATTCCAGGGAGAGACAGGCGTCTGACTGTACATGCTGCTGGCTTTTGCTGCAGCCCACATCCTCTGAGACGTGAGAATGAAGAAGAAAGAGAGGACAAGAAACACACACACATCAAGTATTGCTAAAGCACAGGCTACTGCCTATTGCTTCTTTCAGTCATCCCTTACTATAGTGGTACAGTATTTTCTAGTTACCTCTAGTTTCTGTTGAAATAAGCTCTGTATTAGGAAGTTTTCAATTAGATGTGACCTTAAAGGAATAGTTCACCCAAAAATTAAAATTTGCTGAAAATTTACTCACCCTCAGGCCATCCAAGATGTAGGTTTATTCTTCATCAGAACAGATTTTTAGAAATATAGCATTACAAATAGCTGATAAAAACATCACAATAATAAATAATAATACGAGTCCATAATAATGTTTCCTCCCGTTTCCATCCCTGTCGTCCTCTCAAATCAAAATCCACTGACATACAGTATGTTTAGAATGGTTTTGTATTCATTTCTCTTCTGATTCAGATGGCTTTTCGACTGGAGAAAGCAATATTACGGATAGAGGACTTAATGGTTAACGTTAAAAACGTCTTAATAATGAATTTGTTTATTTCTCCAAATCTGTTCAGATGAAAAAACAAACTCATCTACATCTTGGATGACCTGAGGGTGAGTAGATTTTAAGGAAACTATTCCTCTTAGTTCTCATGTATGCCAGTTGGACGAGATGAATAATAGTTTTTTTAGATGTTCTTCTAAAGTCCTACCCTTAAAGTCTATAAAATAAATACCCATGTGAACTCTGCTAGTAATTTGTGTCTTGTGGTTCATTGTCCTTGCAGTCAACAATATCCAAGTGAATAGATTCATTTAGATGCCATAGTGCTTGCGTTTGTGTGAATATGATTTACTTTATGACATATGAATACACAGTGTTGTGGTTGTTCCAGTTATACATGGAAGCAAGAGAAATAATTGACAGGTCTGGGTTGGTCGTGTATGTGTTTGCTTTACAGGCCCAATTGTGATGCTTTACGTGAAAAATGCTCCCCCTTTCCCTTTCTCCCTCGCTCATCCTCTGATGAGCAGGCGTGTGTCACCCAGAACGAACATGTTTAATTTCCTGTCAGCACTGGGTGTCTTCATTTTTTTCTGTTAAAGCACAATGCACACGCAGAACCTTGTCAGCCATTTTCATCTGCGATTTCCCCAAGGCCTGTTCCTCTTTTCTGTCTCCTCCCTCAATCATATGGATTCATTAGCTGGGGGTTTAGAGTTTAAAACCCTCCTTCTTCTTCTCCTCTCTTTCCTCTGCTTTGAAGGAGAACCTCCTGAGGTTCCTACAACTGGTTAAGATATTGAATCCGACATTGAAAGAGTTTAATCTTTTCTATGGAGTGATGTTGCCAGTAAGCTTATGATACCAATAAACAAGTGGTTCTCTGTAAACAATAAGAATATTTAATGGACTCAAAAGTTTTTGGACATTTTTGCAATATATTTATGAATGTGATTGGAATACATAAAATACAATACTGATTAGTGGGGTCAGTAAGCAATTTAAAAAAAAAAAAAAAAAAAAAATTATTCAGCAAGGACACGTTCAATTGATCAATAGCAACAGAAAAGACATTTATAAATTTAAAATAGATGCTGTTTCCCCCGAAAACGTTTGAATTGCATACGTGCGTTTGTGATTTTAGACTTTTGATTTCGCTTTTTTCGGTCACTATATGGTTCCCATACTTCCATTTCGTTTTAATGACTTTGTTATTATTCTGAAATATAAAAATAGTAATATTAAGAATGTGTAGGTGTATCCAGGTGTGACTATAGTGTATCATAAAACCTCTTGAAACTAAACACATTAGTTTCCTTCTGTATCAGTGGGTTATGTCTTGCGTTATGAATATGTGTTACTCTGTACGGAGGCAGTGAGTGATCAACATATGCTTGAGATGTTCTTTGGAATTCACTTGATCATTTTTATTATGCCACATTGTTGTATTCGTGTGTGTCTGTGTGTGTGCATGTAGGTGAAACTGAGAGGTTTATATGTGAGCGAGAGTGTGAAGTGTATGTGTGTGTGTGACTGTCGCCTGGGGAGATGGCAGTGTTTCGTGTGCATATTGAGGCGCGCTGCTCCCATATGATGATTTATTACTTCTTTTAGAGATCCTGCCTGGCATTTAGTGGAGTCATATTGAAACCCACACGCCACCAAAACAAGCTCTGACACTTAGATCTGCTATGCCACATGCAGAGACTGTGCGTGTGTGTGTGTGTGTGTGTGTGTGTGTGTGTGTGTGTCTGAGAGAAAGATTGTTAATTATAGTAGTTCTGGGCCATCTTAACTTTTCACCAAGTACTGTCCTCTCATCTGTAGAGGTATCATCTGTAAAAAAGTTATAAAGTAGTACATTTGTTTCATCTTTCTCTTTTTTCCCCTCTCTCTCTTTCTCTCTGGTTCTCCTGAGGGAAACAGACAGTAGATAATAGGAATGAAGAAAGATCCAGGCTCTGGTGTTCCATACTAGGAGTGTAGCAGTCCATAGTAGGTATACCAGAGGTCAGAGTCAATTTCAAAAGGAGCATTTACTCTATATCCAGTCTACACCGTCACACTCTTGATCATAAAGCACCGCTGTTAATGTGTGTGGCCAGATTTTATCAACAAACACCCCCTCTACCCTTGTGATTCCCCCAGTGGACAATGTTTTTAAAGATGTTGGGGTTTAGGTTCTGCTTGGAGATTACTGGTAAGGATTTCATGGACCAATAGGATGTTCACTAAGCCACAATGTCACAGAGATGATGGTGCATGTTGTATATATAATTAGTGATGCTCGCTAATGCTTATGCGTGTTTGAACAAACCCCTAACCCTAAGTAAATTGCTATGTCAACTTATCCTTCACTAATTGGGTGTGGACATGGATTATACTGTATTTCAAATCATACAGCATGTCAGGGAGAGATGTGTGCGCTTACAGTACTTGTGACAGGACTGAATGCCTGTTCACAGCAAGAATACCTATATCACACGCTGCAGTTATATCGTCTGCTACATTAAATGATCAAGCCCTTATAGTCATTTGGATTCTGATTGACTGTCAATTTTTATCTTTAGTCAAAACTGTGCAAAACTACATATTTTCAAAAACAACTAGATGTTGGGTTGCCCTAAAGACTAGTACACTGATTTGTATGCAAGAAGCCCTGTATTTAGGTTAGTTTAGGTTCAATTGGGGTGTTTTTAGGAAGTGTTTACAATAATACATGTATGAAACTTTCTTCCTTTTGAACTGAAAATAAATGATCAAATAATAAATAAAATGATTTAAATGCCCTCTCAAATGATGAATCAGATGCTTGAATGCAGTTTTATTTCGGCATTTGGGGAAGCATATATCGTAATCATAATTAAAATCATAATTAAAACTATAATTCAATGATTAAATGATAAATTAAATGTCAAAATCAACATCACAAATGAAGAATGAAATGCTCAAATTGAAATAGCAAAGGACAAAACAAATAGTCAAACTAACATCATAAATCATAAGTCAAATGCTTAAACTGACAAAAATATCAAACAGTGTTTCATGTTATTTTTGTTGTAGTTCATGCTTCATCAAATGAGGAAATTAAATTCCATTTAACATTTCATTCATCATTTGAGCTGCCATTTTGAGATAATTGATTTATCATTTTAAAATTTGAGCATTTGATTTATCATTTTAATTTTGTTAGGTAAGAAACTAAATGTTTTTCAGAAATGCAAAGGTCTAGAGATACATTTTTACTCTGAATTTTTTAACTTTATGGGGAATGAATGAATGAATAAATACATACATGCGTACGTACATACATTAAAAAAAAAAGTAAGAAACATGTAGATAAACTCTGGCTAGTTGGATGGCTAGTTGACAAACGCTATCAGTTCCTAACATCTAGGGACCAGAGTATCATAAAGATTTGTGGATGGGTTCTGTTGACTTGGGCCTGTAATAAACCTCCTAGCAACCACTGAAATCACCTTAGACTCTGGATAGTAATGTGCTAAAAACAGTAATGTGCTAAGAACAGTGCATAGCAATGCTTTACTAAACTTCCTACATCCTACGATAGCATAGTGACCAACCACCATTTAGTCAATGTGTAAATGTAGCTGTATGTTACTGTACATGCCTGTATGTCCCTCTGTTGATGTATTATTTATAGAGGTTGACCTCATCCTTTAGGCCTTCAATTACGGTTCTACCGCAGCTAACTTGATCTCTACAGCACCTGGTCTCACCCTCTCATCTCAGGCCATTAAGTGTGTGTTTCTGTGTACATCTGTCAATTTGTGTGTGTGTGAAGCTTTACAGATCTTTGCATTCTCTTCCATACCCTCCCATCATGCTTTGCCCTGCCCTCACCTCGTCTTCGTGTGTGTTTGGATTGGCAGTGACAGCTGTCTCACCCCTCTGCACAGACAGACACCACTGTCTTACTTGCCAGTAGCCCTGAGGAGCACAAGTACAGCTTTATTCTCTGGAGGAAGTGAAGTCACTGTGTTCACCTGTGTTCTCAATGCACTTCATACAGATGTGGTGAAGTATATGTACTTTTAGTTTTGGTCCACAGATTTATGAATAAGTATTTGAATCATGCATTCAACCGATGCGTTCAAAATCACCAAAACAAGTGACTGGTTGAATTTTAAATAGCATACAATTCAAAACTTTAGGGTCTACACAATTTGTATATTATGTATGTTATGCTCACCAAGGCTGCAATTTTTAGATTAAAAATGAAATATTATTACAATTTAAAATGTATTTGAATCATTCTAATATGCTGATTTGATCCTTAAGAAACATTTCTTATTTTTAATGTTGAAAACAGTTCTTCTACTTAATAATTTTATGGAAACTGATACTATTGTTAACATATATATTATAAAGATAATATTGGCAGGAATAATTAGAGAAGTGTTCCAGTATGCTTTTATAATTTCATTGACTGTCTGTATGTATGAGTGAGTCATTGAAATATTATCACATATGAGATATGAAATAATCTCACTCAATTCCAACACACTGGAACACAAGTAATGTGTGTCGTTTGGAGATAGTAAATTATGGCTGTTATGGCTTCATTGGAATTATTTTTGTAGACAAAGTAGACCGAGAGACTGGCAATATTGTGTCTAAAATGCAAAATTACTCCAAATGTTGTATAAAAGCAAGATCACGCTCCCCATTATGCTGCTGGTCTGAATCTCAGCATGGCCTGCAACATAAAATATTTTCTGAAGTCACAATATAGCTTTGTGTAAGGAACAGACCAAAATGTAGGTCAACGCTCACAAAAAACAGGTCTTTGACACATTCAGGAGAGAAATAATTTCATGAATACATTGTTCTTTTGAGTTGGATCTTTCCTGTTCAACCCCAATGAACAGATCACAGAGAAGATTACAATGAATTTTTTACTTTGATTTAACATATAATATTGACTTAAATGCCTGTTCCTCACACAACACTTTCTTGTGCCATCAGAAGACTTGGAATATAGTGATCAAGTCTTATGAACTACATTTATTTTTCTTCTGGGGAGCTTTTTTGCAGCTTGATAGCACATGGTCATTATATGTATGGTAAACAGCAGCATGACCACTCATTTTTCTGTTCCATTGAAGAAAGTCAAGTTTGGAGTAAACCTTTTAAGTACTGCGCATCTCTTTTTGCTATATAGAGAGGGAGACAGAGATGGATAGAGAAAGACGTAGACATAGAAATGCCTGTTTGTGTTCTTGTAATGTTTGTAGGTCTGCAATAAGGTGGGAGCTTGTGCAGAGGGAGAATTGCTTTTGTTAATTGATGTGAATGAAATTGACACCCCGGTCAACACTCTCCAGTCTTATTCCCAGCTGCCACACACAAGCCAATCAATGCCCATCATTATTCGCCAGCAGCAACCTCATGTAATTAAACTCTTCCCGGAGCAGTCTTTATTTTCAGCTCGCTGCCACAAGTGCATGTGCAGTCCCATAGCAGGCCTGATCTGAGATCAGCGCCTTTCCCCTCTCGTGAAGTGCCTCCTACAGCGGATAGAGCCATGTCTGGGTCAGCTCGGGTCTTAAAGAGAGCTTTCTTTAGAGCAGGACTGCATGGCCCATTAAAATCTCATCTCCTCCCTCGGGCTTCCAGACCAGCTTCCACCTCCCCCGTCCCACGTCGCCCGAGGATAGTTCTAATCTAATCAAAAAACTGCACTTTCCTGTAGAATTTCTTCAGCCGTTTCGTGTTTGGTGTAGCTTACGCAAAAAAAAGCATGTAGCACGGAGTACTTAAAGAAATTAGAAGGAAATTGAAACAAGTAAAGGAAGAAAAGTTGAAGACTGGCACTCTGCCTAGCCTCCCAGCTACTGCTGTAGCCAAGACAGAGAGATGAGCTGTCCGTCGTCCTGAAATCATGAAATCACCACCCCCGCCACACAGTGAGACGCTCTCTGCTGGGCTGTTTGCAAATGAATTCATCTGGAGATCATTTTACCGTTTGGGGAGTCTAATTTCAGCTGCGGGACAGTTTTGGCACCTGATAAAATTATGAGTGAGAAAAGGTGAGGCAGGTGAAAGAGAGGGTTTCTTTACCTTTGTTTATGCCACAAATGTACATGAGACGCTTCTAAGCACTGTAGGTCGGAGTGAAAAGGCTTCAAGGGCCCTTTTCAAAGAGGCTTCTGCCTCTTTAGCTGATATTTTCTTCTCTGAGATGCGTATAGCGTGGGAAAGGAATGTGACACACTGCATGTGAAAGATACCCAGCCACTGCCTCCTCGGCACACTCTGCCGCCAGCCACTTTTATATTTATTTTCTCTCTGCACACACACACACTTAGTTTGGCGCTCGTCTTTGATACAATTCCAAGAGCTGTCAATCAGCCTTCATGTAATGCTTGGCTGAGATGGAGAGGAGGAGTTGGATGTGTAGCCGTGCTCTCCACAGTACAAATGTACACTCAGAGTGCCAAAACAGATCAGGTAGAAATTACAAACTTTGCTTAGAAACTTGGGTTTAACTGAGTTGAACAGAGTCTAGTGGAGTGTGACTGTGTGCTATAGCTGACTTTAGTTACACCAGGCTTGATGCAACAAGTATCCAGTAGCAAGCACCTTGTCCGTTCAAACTGCTGCGTGACGTGACACTATCTGAGGCGATGAGACTGTTTTATGTTTAGTGTATAGTTTATGCTGATTTTGAACCAGTAAGATTGCACAAGGGCTGGGATATTCAGTGCAAAGTTGTAAAGACCAAAAAATAAATAAATGAGGGTTTGTCACTTTGTCACTGATTAAGGTAATTTTGTTTTATTTATAGTGTAAGTGCAGTTTTTATGTCTGCACTTTGCCAGCTGCTCTGTTTCTAGTACTTCTTTTTTTTTCCTAATGAAAATTCTAACTAATTGCGTCTCATGTAGAACCAGAATTCCCACGGTCATGGAAAATCAGGAAATTTTCAGGCTTGAAAAAGTTCAGCGTCATGGGAAAAAGATTTCCATAGTTTATGCTTTCTGTTTATGCTCTAAAATATATAAAGGGATAGTTTAAACAAAGAGATGGTTACTTTTTAGTTTGCAGATGGTTTACCTTTTCTCTTTTCTTTCCTTTTTCTTTTCTTTTTCTTTTCTTTTCTTTTCTTTTCTTTTCTTTTCTTTTCTTTTCTTTTCTTTTCTTTTCTTTTCTTTTCTTTTCTTTTCTTTTCTTTTCTTTTCTTTTCTTTTCTTTTCTTTTCTTTTCTTTTCTTTTCTTTTCTTTTCTTTTCTTTTCGGGGGATAAAGGAATTTTTAGTTTTAGTTTAGTCCTGGTGATATTTGTAGCATACGAATAGTTGATCTCGATTGGCCAGGCCAGATAATTATTATTACTGCTATAGAGCAGTACAGTAGATGTTACTTTTCAACCTGTACATCTTCATTTCTCTCTGCTTCTCTGGTTCACTCTCACCTTCAGTGTTCTTTGTTTTCCTCATTGTCTCAGAGAGCTCTGTCCAAACTTTCAAGTGAAATCATAAAGGAAGCAGCACACAGGTCTGGCTCCTCACACAGAATTCGTGTACCTTTTGCTTTTCATTCTCTGTGTTTCTGTTTCTTCAGATCCATAATTGGAAATTTCCACTCCTGAGCTGCCAGTTTCTCGCACCGTGTGCTTCCTGCATGCTCTTTTTAAGCCTGCTGAGGCAAATGGAGCATTGTCTCCAGTGTACGAGAAGATTTGGCCTTGTTCTCTATCTAAATTGAATATCTGCCTTGTTTTATTTTTTTCCCTTGTGCCATAGATTGAAAATCGCACATTGAACATGGTATCTCATTGTGTATGTGTGTGAATGTGAATGTGTGTTTATGTATGCACACTCTCGTGTCTCCCAGTCACCGTATTTGAAAAGGTGACAGATAAAAAAAAAAAAAACAAAAAAAAAAAGGTTATGAGTCAGTCAAGCACTTGACAATCCTCAACAGGAATGTTCCTCCCAGTGCTGCGTTAATAAAAGAAACAGCATGCGGCAGTGATTAAAGTGGTTGAAATTTCAGTCCACCCTCCTTTCTCACACACTCACAAAACCCAGGCCTCCGTCAGTGCCGACACATACTGGAAAATGAGTTTTTGTAGGGTTTTTGGTAATCTTTTCCAAACTTGAGGGTTATTAATAGTGTAGTTATCTGCAGCTGCAAATCTGTTGCTATACTTTCAGACTTCTGAAATGACAAGCGGTATGTCTAATCTCAATTTACAGACGTTCTGCAGACAACATATGTTGCGTATTAGGTTATTAGTGGAATTATTTTCAGACATAGTGAAAGAGTTTGACATACTGTATCTTAAAGTGAATAAAAGCGAGTTTAGCAGTTCAAACTCACTTAACTACTTTTTTAATGTCAGGTGGAAGCAAACCATATTTCTGAAATGAAGAGAAAATAAATAGAGAGTTCTGAAGAAGACAGTTCGCTCTCATAGTGTGTCAGTAACTCTTTGTTCAAGATTGAAGATAGCACGTATTGAGTTTTGTCTTTCCTTTAACCTTGTGTTCTGATAATGGAATATTTAAAAAGGAAATTAAAATCGTGAAAAGAACAGTGGGGACAGGAATAATAACAGCACCATCCAAAGATGCGGTCATTGCCTTTAAAATACTAATCCACGCGAATCAGAGACTTCAATAAAAATCCACTATGGTTGTGTGCATAAAAATATGTTTCTTTCTGGTGAATTAGAGTTAGACCAGCCATTGTTGAGAAATTCAGAATTAATGTTATTTTTTCCATGAATTATTTATATGCATTTTGTATTAATTTTATTTTATTCAAGTTAATTTTAAATAATTTATTTATTCATTTAATGTAGCTACAAATTCTTATTAATTAATGTAACCTTTTGTCTGTACCTTCAATGCCTTTAATTAGCAATACTAAGTAATTTAATATTCAGTAAGGTTATGGAAAGTCATCTATTTATAATTAAAATTATTTTATGTAGTATACATTTTCAATTAAATTTGAATAGATTAAGTATTTTAATTAATGTAACTAAATGTTTTAATTAGTGGAACCTTAGTTTGTGTCTTTAATTCTAAATAATGTATTTATATTTAAATTTTAAATTTATTTATCTAATTTAATGTAACTAAACCGTAATATTTACACTTTGAAATGAAATGTTACGATTGGTAATTAGTCATTTTATATAATTCTTGTATAAATATATTTAATGATGTTTACTTTGAAATGTCTTTAAGATGATATGAATGTATGTTTTTATATAATTTCCACCTACTTTAACTTGAATTCAGTTGCTGCGTTAAATATTTAATTCTAATAAAATTGGCTGTGCAAGTCATTTCAACTTAAATTATAGTAAACTGACATATATAATTTATATATATATATATATATATATATATATATATATATATATATATATATATATATAAAGTTGGCTTATTGATCATATCATTTTTTTTGTAGTAAATGAATGTTAAATCAGCCACCTTTAGTAATGAATTGGTTGTGGTACAATAATTGTATTGACTGTTTGGAGCCATGTAGACTGAAACTGACAGGTTGCCTCATTTTTTGCCAACTCACACTCAAAAGGCAAAAAGTAGGAAGAAAAAGCCCCCGTTAGACGTCAGGAATATTAAAGAGGTGAGAGGTGCCTTGTGAGTGATGGGTAGACAGGCACTGAGTGACCCTGCCAATCAGGTGAGCAGTGATTTTAAAGAGGCCTTTTTCTGTCACAACATTTACAGTCTCTGTCTCTCTCTTTCCCACCTTACAAGTTTTTATGCAGTATTTTTCCTTTTGTTTACAGCAGAGACTGTGAACATAATGCCTTGCATTTAGCAGCTAAAGCATGTCAGCATTGTGTCTGATGTTTATGAAACAAAACATCGACAAAGTCCAGCTTCTCTGTTAGTCGCTCATTTCATTTCATACCAGATTAATTAAAAATAATCTGCATCGGGTGAAAACCCAATTGGATTTTAAGAGGCTGCCCAAGTTAATTAGTTTCCTCTCTGTAAAGCTTGCAGAATTAGAGATTATGTCTTCTCTCCCCCACATACACTCTACAGGAGAACAGGAGGAGATGCATGCGGTTTGCATATGTGCTAGAGTTCTTGTTAGCAGCGATGCTAATTAACAGGAGATAAAGAAGCGGAGGTGAGAATCCTGGAACAGAAATAAACCTGTGAGTTTTCACAAGCAGCTGCTTTTTTTTTCCAAACAAGCGACAAGCTTTTCAAATCAGCTTGATGTCAAGTCCAATGCAGTTCACTCTCCCAGTCATTACAGAGTCGAAACCTGATGTGTTGTGGAAGTCTTTCCTTTTCTCGCTCACACACACGTACGCTCACACCTTGCACCCATATTTTTCCCTAATCTGTCAGAGTTACTGAAGTATCACATATACTTCTGTAGAAATGCAATTTTTCCAGTAGCATATTGTGCTTGTAACTGCAGGATTAACAATTCAATAGTTTTAATTCCACGTTTAGCAGTACCTGTCATAAGTTATTTTCCTTTTGAATGGTTAAAGAGTCTGAGCTGGATGCTTGACATCCACAAATGTTCTTTATGTCTGTGTACACCTATGTGTTGGACTCTGACCATTAAAGAAGAGAGATAAAAGACTAAAACATAAAAGGAGATAGTTCAGAATCCAGCTGCCCTTCATACTTCACTGTTAGCTGTCTGTTTTTAATGTCCCAGCAGTGAAGCATTTAAAGTCAACATGAAATCACTTTTGACCCTATCTGCTTGCACAATAAGACCTGAAGCATGTATTGCACAAGATTTAACTGCACGTTGTTTCATAGAACAAAATATTCATAAATGTTTGGCAATAAACTATAAACTATTGTTCAAATGTTGGTAAGTTTTTGGAAAAAAAAATCTCTTATGCTTATCAAGGCATCATTTATTCGTTCAAAAATAAAGTAAAAACCTTAGCAATGTGAAATATTATTACAATTTAAAATAATTTAGCTTTAAATTTATTTTAAAATGGGATTTATTTATGTAATGGCAAATCTGAATTTTCATCAGCTCGAAATCAGAAATCAACATAATATGCTTATTTAGTGCTCAGTGTATAATAATTATTTTGTTTAATATTTTGGTAACCATTAACCATGTTATATATATATTTTTTCAGGATTTTTAATGAATGGAAAGTTCAAAAGATTTTTACATGTATCAATGTAAAAATATTATGCATTAATACATTAAACACATCTTCTTGACCCCAAACGATAATGTATAACGCCTCTAAAACTTTTTGGCTGACAGTTTTATTCTGGCATTGAATATCCTGTTTCACTTGAATTATGTCAGATTGCAGAAGTAAAATGGGATGCAAGTTTCATGTTGACTTCGAAAGCTGTATAGCTCATATTACATAACCTCTATAGATTACATATCATTATACTTCATGTTATAGGAGTAGGTAAGACAAATCCAATAAATATGGTACAGTAATCTTCTGATGAGTGATAAGACTGCTGGAAAAAGTAATTCAAGATGAGTTGTGGTGGTTTAGTCTGTTGATCTGAGTTTATTACCAGCATAACGTCTTCTGATAAAAGCTGGCTGATAAAGAAATCGGCAGCTGGTTGCAACAAACCCTGAAAGTTATAAAATTTATGCAAACCTTTAGTGGTAATTAAGTGTTTTCTTCGCTTTTTGCAACTGGGAACAAACTATAATATGTGATGCGATTTGCATAGGTTTCTGCACACTAAAGTCTGACTCGTTTAAAATAGTTCACAATGTCCATGGACTTCTTATTACTCACTATTGTATTTACTCTCAACATGTAGTTACATAAAAAGGTCCCTCTATGAATCAGCGTATCCCATCCAATATGTAAACATAGTCTCCTTGGCCTGTCGAACAAAGACTCATTGTGACTCATTGATCTCTGCTGTTAGAAATGATACTGTTGCAATTTCCTAGATTGATCAGCGGTGAACACAGATTGACAGCTACACGTCCTGAGAGCATGTCCTGAGAGCGATGGATATTGGAGAATTTGTTTTGAAGAGGGTGAGATGTGCAGTCTGCATTTTTATGTTAAAATAGCTTAAGATTTCAGACCATAGGTTTTTAGCTCAGATTATTTGTGTTCAGATTCCTAATCTATTTTTTAGCTCACATAATAGGTGAAAATGATTTGCTTTCTATACTATAGCTCCTCATATAGGTGCTCAGAGCTCAAATCACAGCAGCTTTATAGCTTAAATGATCATGGACCTGTAGCTCCCCGTAGTGTGCTCTCATATTTTAATAATTTCTTGATTTAACTCTTGTATGTTTTGAGTCATAGTAGCAAAATGCTTACTAAGGTACATTGATTTGCAATGCTCACCCTGGGACGAGGTGTATTGAAATCCCATTGCTGAGTCAGTCATCTCAAACAGATTCAATCAAAGCCATCAATGCTTTGTAATTAGTTCACACCCCCTCAACCACCCCCCTGCCCATTCAGCAAAGGTGAATTAACCAGACGATCGGTAGAACATCTAAGATAATAAGCATTTACCGCTAGCTACACTGTGAATATCTCTTTTCATTAAGGACTGTCTTAGGCAGCCTGGATGCCGATTTCTGTGATTATAATCGGAGAGTTGGTATCAGCTTCCCGTGCCCTTCCTGAAACTCCCCCCGCTTTCTCCCTCTCTCACTTTCGTTTCGCTCCGCTCTTTCAGAAGGTCATCTCTGGAATTGGAAAGTGCACTCTGCGAGCCATCGAGATGCACGTCTGCGATATGCCAGCGTCTATCTAATCTTGTATCAGCCACTGTAACGAAGTACAAACACAAAGTCCTGAGATCAGATGGGGAGCTTGCAAGGCAGATTTTTTCCCTTCCTCAAGGACTCAATGTATGTCTGGGAGGCTGAGAAGACCTAATTACCTCCAGGCGAATGCTTCCATTACATACAGAAAAGCTACATTTTTCTTTTCTTTTCTTTTTTTTTTTTTTAACATTATGTGTTGGGTTTGATAAATCAGCTGTAAAGAGATGGTTTACCCAAAATGAAAATTCTATCATCATTTACTCACCCTCATGTCATTCCAAACTTGTATGACTTTCTTTCTTTTTCAGAACACAAAAGAAGGTATTCTGAAAATATCTAAGTGGGTTTTTTTTTCTTTGTACGTACAATGAAAATCTGTGGGGTCCATTGTTGTTTAGACCCAACTGACTTTTGAAATGTCTTCTTTTATGTGTTCACAAAAGAAAGTAAATCATATGGGTTTGGAATGACATGAGGGTGGCTAAATGATGATCATTTTTGGTGGACTATTCCTTTAAGTCAACCCTGCATAATTACTGTAGCTGTTTTTGGATGTGTTTATTAGAGGGTTCTCACATTCAAAAAAATCCAGATTAAGTGATTTGACTAAAATGCAAGGGTCCCAAGATGAATTTTTTTTTAAAGGTTGAAGTAATTTTAACTTAATTTTAACACATTGGGCCCTATTTTAAAGATCTAAGCGCACGGTCTAAAGCGCACGGCGCAAGTGCACTCAGAGCATGTCCGAATCCACTTTTGCTAGTTTAACAACGGGAAACGGTTGGCGCCCGGGTGCATGAACAAAACGCTATTTAAACGGCGGAATTTTAAGGTGCACAGACTGAACACGTCTCCAGAGAGCAAACGGATCTGCTCATGCACGAGCAAATAGGTAGGCTAATTCCGAAACACGCAATGACTATCCATTATGACATGTATGACATTTTTATATTTATGTAGCCTACACAATAATATTCTTTTACACTGTAATCCTTTAATTTTTAATATTTGGCATGTTTTGTGTGCTACTGCTCCCTGTGTGTAATAAGCAAAGTGAACACGTGTTGTGGACCCGCCCAGAGGCGCATTTTCTACTAACGTGCTTTTTAAATAACAAAAAAAAAAATATTGCGCCATTGACTTTAGACTTTAGACCATGTTTGAGTTGGTCTATGCCACAGTCTATTTTCAGTTCCTCAAAATAGCAACGCGCCAACAATGCGCATGAACATTTTTTTTTAGACCAGCACGCCCATGGGCGCACAAATGGGCGCAAATGCATTTGCTATTTAAACAACATGGCGCAGGACGGGAAAATGAGAACTGCATCGAGCTGAAACTAGCAAAAACACTTGTGCCATGCCTTTCGCCGCATTGCACCGGGTGTATGATAGGGCCCATTGTCTAAAAATGTAGTGCCAGTATTTTTGTGTATTTTTAATGTAAAAAGTAAAAAATAAATACATAGTAAATGCTGCTGTAATATTAAAATGCTGTATTTGGCTGTCAGGGTGTTACTGTGTTGTTCATAGAGTGTTCTAGGTGGTTTTTAGGGTGTTCAGGCTAGTTACTTGCCAGCCCAAGTCAAAAGAGCACACCCCAAAACATAAAATTCTGATTGCTTAAAGTAAATCCACACGATTTTGAGGGATATTAATCATGCCTGCAGCACAAACAGTTTCATTTGTTCAAATCACTAACTTAAGCGATCTGAGCAATAGTAATAGTGATGCTTTACACACTTGTTTGGTCTCCTTTTGGATTCTCCGCCTTCGTGAAGACATCTGTCTTGATTCTGTGACTGGCCTCTCTGGCTTTTACCTTGTTAAGCAAATTAGCGGTGCAGAAACCCGCTGCAGTTTGCTGCACTTACAAAACGACTGTGAGTAATTGTATGCGATCTAAATAAAAGCTCTCTCTCTTTATTTCTCCTTCTGTTTATCTCTATCTCTCCCGTTTCCCTCTCTCTTTTCTCAACGATAAGGCCACAACATAGACTGAGCTCTTAAATGAAAGGTACTTATTGTAATTGAACATCTGAAATAGTGTTTTATTTACAACAGAGGGGCGGTAAAGAGGAATTAGCATCTCTCTTGCACAAAGGCCCCTGGTTAGTTTTTATGGACTTGCTTATGTAAAGCTTTAGAAGATTGTGCTGAGCAGATTCATGTTAATGACGGTCAAGGTCGAACTGACTAGATAAACATACAAAGTCATGATAAAATAACCCTGACTAGCAGATTTCACTTTCGTTTTATATAAGCCGGAGCCCTTGGATGATTCAAAGACATGCTAATTCAGCTAATGCTAGCATGTTATTATCTCACTACAGATGTATTTTAAAATATACACATTTTTCTTCAGAAATGAAGACTATTTAATTTTTATGTTAATTTTTTTTTTGTTCTCTGAAGTTAGCAATGAACTACCTTCAAAGTGCTGAGCAGAAAATGAATGTCATTACTGCGAAAGGAGACCGGCATTTATCACCGCAGATGATGCAAAACAAACCAACCAAGCTTCACTAATGTACGGACAACGGCACTAACAGCAGTTAGCATGCTGCTTGTTAGCCGCTTCCAGCCTGCATTAGCAAGGATGCATAATGTCAGACAGGAGTGTTGCCACAGATAGCCTCCAACAAAACAGAGAAAAATACCTGTGACTTTTCCAGCTTGATTATAATGCTGCTGTTTGCTCCCCCTCAACTAATCAAATCCATTGTACTGCAGTCAATACAATTCCACGGTCGTCAATGTGATTATGCTAATTTAGTGGCGAAATGTCACATTTATCCACGCGCAACAGCACCCGGGCGAGGCAAAGTCACTCCAACATTTAGATATCTGAAATTCCGGTCAAAGCGGGGAAACTTTATGCACGGAAGTGATTATGCGAAATTGAAGGTTTGGGGAGCAGATAGCTTGAAGATGATATTTAGTGGACAAAAATAGCAATGAAGTTGATTGAAATGGGAGGTAATTATATCTGTCTCGAAATGTAAGTCAGATTGAATCCTATTTGTCATTTATTTTAAACACTTTCTCAGCCCGTCTTGTTTGGACGAGGGGGGGGGGGGGGGTCTTATCATAAATAAACCATACAGAGGATTGTAGTGACAGAGAAAGAGAGATGGATGGAAAGAGAGAGGGAGGGTGGAGGAGGAGAGGCCTTGAGTGTGATGCATTACAAGCCAGTCCACTGCCCTCCACCTGAAGCACTAGCCAATATTTAATCCCAATAGTCTATTATCCAAGAGGGACACACACACACACAGAAACACACTCCCACCCTCCATCTGCTTTCCCATCACCGCTGTCCACACAAGGACAGCAATGAGAGGCCATCATCCTGTGAGACTGTGTGCTCTCTAGATAAGGAATCGCACACACTCAATATGTCCTCTCAGCTTGACAGTAGTACCCTCATTAGCTAGTGTGTTTTCAGATAGCTAATATGTGGGTAAAAAGTCATTACATATGTTTTCAAAGTATTTTATATGCTAATGTGGCTTAAATTAAAATGATTTCCTCTGCTTATACCATTCATATGCATTGTTCTACTCTAGTGTGTTTTCCATATTTTTTATTTTCATACACGCTCAGAAAATAAGTACAAAATTGTCCCTGGGGCAGTAACCTAAAGTGCAAAAGCTAAAATGTGCATTTTTGTACTTTATATACTTCAAAAGTGCATATGTGACCCTGGACCACAAAACCAGTCATAAGTAGCATGGGTATATTTGTAGCAATAGCCAACAATACATTGAATGGGTCAAAATTACTAATTTTTCTTGTATGCCAAAAATAATTAGGATATTAATTAATGATCATGTTCCATGAAGATATTTTGTAAATTTCCTACCGTAAATACATCAAAACGTAATTTTTGATTAGTAATATGCATTGCTAAGAACTTAATTTGGACAACTTTAAAGACTTTAAATTACATGTAATTACATTGTACTTATAATGTACTGGTAATATAAGGTAACTACATGAGGTAGGTTCAGGGTTAGTACCTAGTTATTAACTATATATTGTAGTTACTATAATAAGTACATAGTATGTACATGAGTAACAGGACTGTAAAATAAAGGGCTACCCTTTTAAACATGTAATTTATGCGTGTAACCCCTTGTTGGTTATGGATGTTATTGTTTCTTGGAATGTTAGTTTTTTTTATCTATGTTTATGTGGATTTTTATTATGCAATGTAATGTTGCTCAGTGTATGTACATGCGGGCTCCAGGGTCCAAGACAAATTTCCCCATTGGGAACAATAAAGTGTATTATATTGAATTGAATTGAATTGAATTGAACTGAATTAAAGTTGATTTTCTCCATATTTAGATTTTTTTGCACCGTCAGATTCCAGATATTCAAACAGTTGTATCTCAGCAAGATATTGTCCTATCCTAACAAACTATATATCAATGGAAAGCTTATATATTTAGCTCCAAAAATGGACCCTTATGACTGGTTTTGTGGTTTAGGGTCACATATTAGTACATAAGTAACTAGTGAGTTTTTTTGTTTTGTTTTGTTCTTTGAAAGTGTATGGCTTAACTTTGATCCCAATTTGTGTTACAGCATGCAAGCGTAAGTGTTTGTTGTTCCATACGGTGCTATATGCCGCCAGTTTGGCATTGTGTGATATGCACGACGAGAGGGTGAGGAGGTCATTGGAAAGATTTTCTTGTGGTGCTTTATCTCCACACATTTTATTTATGGTGTGTGTTTGTGCGTGTGTGTGACAACACTATTGGTTTCCATTCTGACCCTGTCCCTCTACTTGTCAAGTGTAATGTACACATTTAATGTTAGTGCTGCATGGAGAATGATGCTTTTTGCCCATAGAGTGTGTGTAGTAATGTCATCTTCCACTTGACCTTTTGGACTCAACCAACGATGCATAATTGAGGTGATGCTGTTTGTTTTAGCAACCAGTGACGTGGGGAAAGTGTTTAGGAAATCTTTTAGAAAATATTTTTAAGACTGGAAAAAATATGTTTTTCCTAATTCCATTTGATTCTGATTCAAAAACTCTGGACTCAATTCATCCCAATTTAAATTCAGTTCAGTTCCGATTCATTTGGCTATATTTTAGTTACAGCATCTATACATTGTATTGTACTGTTAATTCAGTGAAGGATTCATCATACTGATTCAAATGATCACTTCTGAGTTGTTTTTGAATGATTCTTTAAATGAAGTTGTTGAAAAGAGCTTGTTCTTGATTCAGACTACATTAGTTGCGCTGTGTTTTTGATTCACTTTAAATAACCAGTTCATAAGAGTGATTTGTTTGTAAATCAGATTACCCTGACTGTGCAGGATATTTTTGAATCACTATTAAGAACTTGTTCATAAGAGGCATTTGTTTGTGATTCAGACTACATTGGTTGCACTGTATGCTTTTGATTCACTAAAAATAACTAGTTCATAGTAGTCATTTATTTATGAATCGGACAACTTTGGTTGAGCAGTATGTTTTTGATTCACTATAAAGGACCGGTTCATAAGAGTATTTTGTTTATGAATCGTACTACATTGGTTGTGCTGTATGTCATTGTGTGCAGCCCTTGAGATCAACTCATTAGAAAGATGTTTTCTTGCCATTGTTTCGCAGAACGCACTTTTTTTATCTCATCACATTTAATTAGGCCTGCCAACCACCCAGAACACTCAAGCATCATGATGGCGTTTTCTTCAGAAAATCAAAAAATCTGGTTCTCTAGCTCTTAATACCAAAGAACGTATATAGTAGATATTTGTAAGCCTGCAATTCCTTATTTTACTCTTTCTCCTCCTTGATCACTCTCTTTCTTCTTGCGATGCACAATGCGCCCAGGCTGCAGTATAACGTCTTAATTGCGCCTGCTTCAGCCTCTTGCAAAAGTGCAAGTGAAACTTTGTGAAATTATGATTGCCTTTAATTATGCTGCATAATCACTGATATCCAGTCATGTATGCCATCTGCCTCTCAGCGGGCTATCTCTGCCAGCGCTGAAGTTATTGATGCCCTGTCACACCCAGGTACATCTTAATAACCCGTAAAGAAGCTCTGATCGCAGTGCCACCACACTGAGCTTCCATCTTCCTCCTCACTCATCACTTTATTATGTAACAAATCAGCCTTTCTGAAGGGAATGTGAACCGTGGGACGCTCTTCCTCGCATTAAAGCGGCAACAGACGTGCACGTCTTGGTCTTTCATAGGGGGCTATTGATGAAGCAAACATTTAAATCTATACAGCCATGTGTTAGATCTGACTGGAGAAAATGAAGTCATTTTGTAATTTGTTGAACCTTCATGTGTCTATGGAGAGTACATGCACACTTGCTCTTCAGGAGATTTATAAATTCCAGGAACATGTTTATGCTTATAACTGGTGTTATACAAAAGGGAATACGTGGAATTTACTCATTTAATAACGAAGAGGCCTTTAAATTACATAGATATTTAATATTGATCATCATCAAACTCAGTTTTGAATCAGTATTATTGTATTTTATTTAATATGTATTAGTATAATTTTTTTTTAGCAGATTTTCCTTTAGCATATATGTTGTTTTTCTTTTCTCCTGTCACTCTCAAAGCATCATATATGATTTCCTGCTATAAGGAATTCAGTTTAGATCAATTTTTGCACTGTGACTCGCCTTATTTGAATTGATGAACAACTACAAATGAAAATCCATTCAGTTTATGGTTCATTTTCACCTCTGACCTCTAATGCTTCTCTAGAGGTTGAGTAGGTTATACTCAAGGCCTTAAACTGGAATTGCCAGCTGTCACCTCTTAGCTGCAGGCTAGTTTACAGAGCTGTTTAAGATGCAAAGTTATTGATTTTAGTAAAACACTTGTGTGATATTTTCTGACTTTCATCTATATTACATTTTAGAAAATTGTCCTGCTGTACAGGACATTTTAAGCCAACAATGAATTTGCTGCTGTCGTTTAAAGGCAACAAAAATTCAAAATTAACTATATATATACTATGTTATAATTTTAGAATATAAGTATTATAATTATAATTGTATAATTTTTACTATTAGTTAGACATATAACTTTGTGTGTTTATTCATTAAATAAAATAAAATTTAATATAAAAATATAAAATGGTTTCCAGTTTGAGTTTTAACCTTCCATCCCTTTTACTTCCAGCTGCCAGGTTTTGGATCACTGTTACTTCCCATTGATGTCTCTAAATAAGGTTAAAGTGTGCAGTCCTTTACAGTGAACCAGCAGAATACCTCAAACTCAAGCTGAGAGTCTAAAAATCAACATAGACATGCTGTTTAGCCCGTGTGTGTGTGTATGTGTGAGCGCGTACGTGTGTGTGTTCCATCGTCTGCTCTTGGCTCATCTGCAGTGGCTCTCTCATCCACACTCCCAGTCTCAGAGTGACGAATGGCCCATCTTCTCCATTGTGTTTGACTCCAGGTGGATATTTCTTCATTCTCTGTCAGCCAGGCTGAAGCAATACTTCTTTAACCTCAACAGCTAATGAAGTAGCAGATGCCGGCAGTTTTCTCTCCTCTCCGCTTTGTCTTTTTGCCTGTTTCAATACGAGGCTCTTCATTCCCAATCCGATGCTAGCTGCCTCCCAACTGGCTGTTTGTTCCAGCAGAAGTAGATGAAATCAGGTGGAACTGGCAGAGAGTGATGGAAACGCCATTTAGCTGAAGTAACGCACGCGCGCACACACGCACACACACACACACGGATGCAACACAACCATATACATGCATGCATTGCTAATGCAATCTTATAACGTAACATAGCATACATACATGCATGCATTAAATTGACATACATGTTCAATCTGTACATACGAAACATTCTCACTTAGCCTCATATTTCGTCTCCTGCGTTTCCTGAAAAACAACTTGAGACAAACAAAGAAACAGATAAAAGTCTGCCAGTGTTTTTTTTTTTTTCTTTCACTTTTGATTTATTTGTTTTTCATTTTATACCTCCTCCTCCTCTTCTTGCCGACGGGCGATTTCACATAATGTTGATTTGCACAGTCCGAATGCTCTGCTATGATGAATTCCTGTGTTTTTCCCTTGTTTGATGGATCACACACAGCAGAGGTGAGACAGTCTCTCTCTTTCTCTCGTTCTTTTTCTCCTTCTCTTTCTCTTTCCGAACTGTCACCTTCTAACTGCTGTACTTATCTCTGCCATTCAAACACGCCTCGTTTCTCTAACCTTAAAATCCACACCTCACTTCTCTGTCTTTCCTCTCCTGTCTTAATTATCTTATCCAACCCAGAAATCTCAGCGTGATTAATGACAGATCTGAGAGCTTGGGAGGTGGCGAGGCTGGTGGAGATGTTTGGTGGGTGGAATAACAGGGTTTTTTGAGGGGGAAGAAGAGGGGGGGTAATTATTTCTGATATATATTGATTTTTTTCCCCTATTGAGTTACTGGTCTCTGAGCTTAAGTCATTTGTAATGGGTATGCTCTGCTGTTACAGTAGAGAAATCCTATTTAGTGATGGCAAGCTAATGTGATCAGCCGCATTTGAAGCTGCTGTTTTTGGGCCTCTGAAATTACATCTCCCTCAGAAGCCTCTTCCCGTTTAGATTAGATTAGAGGAGCGAACCACCCTGCTGCCTCAGCCCGCTTCCTGCTGCAGACGCACGACCTTCACGTGGCATGGACGTCCTCTCCTTATCTCTCACACAGAGACAGAGAAATCTGGGAGTCTGAATTCTGTAGGATATGAATAAAAGTGGTCCAAAGCTTCTCTCTTGATGAAAATGACTGATGGAACGATAAAACGCTTCTGTAATTAATACACTAGAGGAACATTTTATTGCTCAGAGGAGGCTCTTTCATAGCTCAGTTAAGTTCGTCTCAGGTTTTATTTTTCCAAAATTCCTTATGAGAAATAATAGAGGGTGTGTTTACATCCGATCTTAAACTGATTGTGCTAAATAAATCGAACAATATGCAAGGTTTTGTTTCCCCCCCTTGAGAAAAATCATTATCTGGTTAAGCAAAACTAAGAAATTATTACTTTTATTTGTCAAGCGAACATTAAAGTAACAATAAAGATTTAATAAATCCTGTTCATTTTTTTACTTTTTTACTTATCTAAGAAAAATGTATCGAGGTTTCCACATAAGTATTAAGCAGCACAATTTTGTTTCCGACAGTGATATTAAAAAATGACCAGTCTGCATATTAGAATGGTTTCTGATGGATTTATGTGACACTAAAACTGGAGTAATGGAAGCTGAAAATTCAGCTTTGCCATCACAGTAATATTTTAAAATATATTAAATAGAAAATAGTTCTTTGAAATTATAACAATATATCATAGTATTACTGTTTTTACTCTGTTACTAGCAAATAAATACAGACTTCTTTTAAAAACATTCAAAAGTTTACTGATAGTACTTTAAGTGCATTAAGTAGTAAACTCATGGAAAATACAACAACATTATTAATACTGATTAAAATGCTGTTCACATTGACAGCGATTTTCAGTGTCAAAGCAATATCGGTGATTTTGTTGTTGCGCAGCTTAAGTGCATAGGGATATAAAATAAATATAAATAGCATAGCTCAGATAAATTGGTCTTGGAAATATTTGATGAAGTGTTTGAGCTAAAATCTGTTTTGATGGCAAACTTTATTAAATTGGCAAATATGGATGTATCTGGAAGACAGTTGTTGCTAAGGTCTTTTTCTCAGAGAAAACTCTGAAAATTCCAATGTTGTCTTGAAGAACCAATTAAGATATTAAAAGAGATCTCATATGTCTTGTTTCTATCCAACAAGACATAACCACTTGTTAAAGTAGCCCTGCTTGTTCTTATAGTCAATCAGCTCTATTTCTACAGGCCTCCCACTGAGAAAGATGATTACAGGAGAACTGTGTGTGTGTGTGTGTGTGTGTGTGTGTGTGTGTGTGTGTGTATGCTGCAATTAATTTCAGCAAGATTGTTTTCTAGCGAAAACCTAACTGTTTATTTAATAGGTTTTGAAATGAGTCTTTATTGTATATCAACTCTGAATTACAACACAAGTGCCATTTTGTTCGTCGCAGTTCATGTAATTTGATGTTACTTTTAATAACAAAAATAAATCTCCGGTGGGCACATATCTAAAGGCTGTTAGTATCGTAGCCTTGATGCTCGCAGCATCAGAAATTATTGCAGTGCTTAAAATTCTAAGTGAATCCTTATTCATTTAGGCAAAAGGCACAGAGCCTGTCGCACCAAGAACTAATAAACATGTAGAGATGAAAGCGCTGTCAGTGTCTACAGTCTCCAAGCAGCACGGCATATTGCAGGAACAATCACATGCACGTTTTCACACACACTCCGCGAGCTCCCGTGTTGCTGCTGCCAAACTCTGTAGCCGTGGCGTATTGTGTCAGAAAGTCCGAAGTCAGGGAACATATTTGTTTCCGCCCTGCCTATGTTCTCTTGGGAGCGCTGTTGCAATAGTGCTCTGATCTGTGGGAGGGAGAGCTAGGAGATCGTCTGACTGTGGTGTGTGAGCTATCAGAAGCTGACTGTTAGCAGCCGTGGGATTGAGACTGTAGTTGGAAGATTGTGATGGTGATGATGAGCCTAATAACATTGACAATGGTATTCGGTAACAGTGTTGGGCTGGTTTTGATTATGGTGTTGGAGGGGTTGCTAGGAGACTGCTTAGGATTGTTTGATATGGTCGTGTATCTTATTTGTCACGTCAATTTTGAGGAGACTTGTGTAATGTGATTGTTTTGTACTGTACGTGTTGCTGGAGATGTTTTTGTTGTTATCAGATCGGATGCTAGGAGACAGTTTTGGTAACATTGTTGCATGTGTAAACGGTTTGAAAAAACTGATCGCCTAGAGAGCAACAGATTTGAAAATGAGGTGAGTGCTGTATAAGGAGTTTAGTAGCTGTGCAAAGTTGAAGAGGTGTTAAGTGTGTTGAAGTGTGGAGTGAGAAGTGTTTGGCATCTGCTTAATACATTCGCCTGTGTACTCAGGCAGAAGCACGCTGTATAGATAACCGGGTAGTTGACAAATAACATGGCTGTGACCTTTAGCTTCGCCATAAATATAAATATACAGTCCACTTGTGAACATGCTTCTGTTTTGCATGTTTGTGTAAAACTATGTAATAGTTTTTTTTTCATTACAACATTTTTTCCCCCATTAAAACCTGATGATCATGTTTAGCATAGACATCTAACTTCTCATCAATGTCACTAATTTACTTATTTGATTAGTTACCAAGAAATGGTTAATAATTAAAAATAAAATAATAAAAGCTAAAATAAAATAAAACCCTTTTTTATTATTTTAAATAAAAATGTTAAATTGTGAGCACTCATTGTATACACTTGTACAGAATCCTAGGTTAGCTGTAGGACATATAGAACACACACACACACACACATTGACCCTGACTTCTATTTATTTTAATTCATTGTCATTTTTTAATTTACTTATTGCTTATTTTCTTATGTGAATTATTATTTTTTTCTTTTTTTTACCAATTTAATCTTTTTAATTTGTTTTCTGTTCACTTAAATGTGACAATTAATTTTAAAAGTACAAATATACCATGTAAATTCAAATGAGCTAATAAAAGCCACATCTAATAATTTTAAAATAATCATATATTAATTGCTTCAAAGACTTCTATATGAAGTATAGAATGTCACCCTGCAAGGATACTGCTGGCACTGGATGGGATGTGCGGTATCTTTGCTTTCATTGTATTGTATGAAGTAAGTGTTAGACTGTTAACTGTGCTCCAAGGTGACTGTATTCTTTGCGTTTCATATGTTCTACAGGTAAAGGTGTTGGTAAGGTTACTGGTATTCTATATATACCATAGATGACTGTTCCATATGTCCTATAGGTGACTTTCATTCACGTTGTATGTGTATGTGACACAATTATTTATTTTTTTTATCTCACATGGCGAGGCTTCAACTGGTCAAACTATTCCGGTGGTATATTAATGTCCATATGTTGTATGTTCCAGCGTGAGGTTTCATGGGAGAGTGTCCCGTGTGTGGTATGGTAAGGTGACTGTTCTCTGTTAGGTAAGTGTGCAGAAGGGTTGGGACAGGGAGAGAGAGAGAGGCGGGGGGAGGTGACAGCTGAGTGCTTGCCCTTGAGTTCCCCAGACACCAGCAGAGAGCGGGAGGAGTGGGGGGTTGAGAGAGAGGGAGAGAGAGAGAGAGGGAGGTGAATGGAGGGAAAGAGAGGGCTGCTCATATTCTGCTGATACAGCAGCCTGCCCCCACCCACCTCCATCCAAACACTGCATTGCTCTTTCCCTCTCTCTCTCTATCGCTCTTTATAGAGGAATAGCCGGTCACCTTCTTAGCTCTTATATTTAATGCTGCACAGTTTGTGACCATTATATTATAATTATAATAATAATAATTTAATTTATATATGTATGTATGTATGTATGTGTATATGTATATATATATATATATGTGTGTGTGTGTGTATATATGTATATGTATATGTATATGTATGTATATATATATATATATATATATATATATATATATATATATATATATATATATATATATATATATATATATATATATATATATATATATATATATATTAAGGGTGTCAACGTTAACACATGCGATTAATCAAAAAAAAATTTAATGCGTTAATATTTTTTTAACGC